>CM042156.1:47770666-47838166 GCA_023376005.1 Doryteuthis pealeii | reverse complement strand
AAATTAATCTACAATTCTACATTATTGGTCAATCTTTTCAGCCATATTGCCAACAACTGATCATTAGTTTATTCATTTCATTTATCTTTTTAATTATTTAACTAGATTATGTAAGATAACCAAAATGGATTTAAATCTTTTGTAAATTCTTATGAAAATTAATCTACAATTCTACATTATTGGTCAATCTTTTCAGCCATATTTGCCAACAACTGATCATTAGTTTATTCATTTCATTTATCTTTTTTATTATTTAACTAGATTATGTAAGATAACCAAAATGGATTTAAATCTTTTATAAATTCTTATGAAAATTAATCTACAATTCTACATTATTGGTCAATCTTTTCAGCCATATTTGCCAACAACTGATCATTATTTTATTCATTTCATTTATTTTTTTAATTATTTAACTAGATTATGTAAGATAACCAAAATGGATTCCTTCTCAACTGCTGATTTCTCACCAGTTTCTGATCTCGCAGATGATGCAACCTCTACAGAGGAAAAAGAAATGTTACCTGGATCTTCATTTAGCCCTAACCCTGAGCCTTATTGTGCAGGTTCAAAATGGCTGGCTATTTTCTTCTCCATCTTGGTGATTATTGTCACAACAACTACGTTTGTTGGACTTGGTATCTATGCATTGTTCTTCTGCAAACCATTTCCTTGGATCGATGAGTCCTTGGATGCGTTTAGCATCCCAAAACATAAAGTGTCCCTCAATATTGATGCGTTAATTCTGGCGGAAAAAGACTCATCAGAATCGAAAAAAAGGAAGCGCAGTATTTCTGATTGGAGTAGAAAAGAAAGTGACAATTTCATCTTTACACCTCATGGTTATCACAGATTCTATAATCACCGGCAAAAACGATCTAAAGATTTCCAGGAAGTGCACTACCAAAGAATTCCAAGATGGAAAATGCAAATTATCTATATTGCAAAGGGAGATGAAAAACCAAACATTTTTACTCAAGAAAGACTTGAACATATTCATGCAGTTGAACTTAAGATTATGTCACACCCAGAATTTCAAAAATTTTGTCTCAAAGAAAAAGTCTCCACAGATGAAAGTATGAAAACATTTGGTGGATGCCAACCTCTCAATTCTCTTCTCTCTTATTTTTTCCCTTCAATCAATGAAGATGGACGTTTATTTTATGATGGACTTGGTGCAAATATTGACAAAGTTGACAGTGCAATTCGCCTTGCAATGAACAGTGATACATTTTATTATTTTGTTGATGATAAAATCAACAAGACTCATATGAAAAGTCAGTTTTTGCGCTCAGAGGTTTTGTTTGGTGCACCATTGCAAGGTAAGTGAAAATTCATTCATTAATGCTGGTCTCCACCAATTTTCCCTTTTATAAAAAGACATGTACTTGGTTGTTGTACAGACAGACATACAAAAACTTTCTTATATATATATATATGTGGAGAAAAGTAGACAAACATGGGATGTTATGGAAACTTGATGTTTATTGTCGACGGTGCAACGTTTCGGTCTCTTATTAGACCATCTTCAGGACTTGGATAAAGTTCTTACTCCAATGATGGAAATTCTCAAAATGCTGAAAACGGAAGGTCGTCAGTAGGGGGAGGTGTAGTTGGGGGTGGTTAGTGGATTCTTTTTCTCTCTGGAATGGGGAGTGCTGAAATGGTGGATGAACTATATCCAAGTCCTGAAGATGGTCTAATAAGAGACCGAAACGTTGCACCGTCGACAATAAACATCAAGTTTCCAAAACATCCCGTGTTTGTCTACTTTTCTCCACATACTGTCGGATTAACCTCCTCACATTTCTACCATATATATATATATATATATATATATATATATATATATATATATATATATGTTTGTTGGTTGAACTCTCTGGAAATGGAATTTTCTGGGGGCTGATAATTGCACAAAAATTGCATAGTACTCCTTAACAGATAGAGCACTCCTAGCAGCCTTATGTTTATATCAGTAAATTCCGTTTCTTAAAAGTGAGTTGTGTAAATGCCATAGAGGTAAAAATTCTGATGACAAAACTGATGAACCATGAAATGGCAAAACAGAACTGTATATGGATGGTTATATATATATATATATATATATATATATATATATATAAAATCAGAGAGGAAGTATTATAGTGTTAAATTTCCATGACTGCAGTTTCGTGCATATTATGTCAGTCGAAAAAAAAAAAAAACGTTTTGCAAGCGTCTTTTCATACTGAACATGTTAACTAACTAATTATACTATTTCTACAATTCAGTTGTACCCTCATAATTGAATAAAAATTTTGTTGAATAATTCTTTACCGAAATTCACTTGTCATTATTATCTTCTATAATTATCGAATTTTATGCGATATACGCATTGTAATTGCCTTCAAGCAAAAATATAAATAATAATATATACTTTATTCAACAATGCTTCTAAAATAAACAAACGTCCAAAAAATTTTTATTAGACAAAGAGAGATAGCATATAAGTATATTATTTTGATTTTTTGGACTACTGTCCTCATTTTTATTGTGGCATGTAAAAACACAACATTTCATCCACTGTATGCTCCAGCCTTTTGGTATGTAATAACAACATTTCGGATGCTGTATCCTTTGGCCTTCTTCAGGTGTTCCCTGTCTATCCAAGCATAGCAATGATTCAGCCTGGGAAATCATTTTAAATAGTTTGACTATTAAACAAATAACGTATCAAACTATTTGAAATGATTTCCCCAGTTGGGTCATTGCTGTGCTCACATAGACAGGGAACACCTGAAGAAGGCCAGAGGATACAGCATCTGAAATGTTGTTATTACATACCATAATAAAGATGTCTGAAAAATCAAAATACTACACATCAAGCCTCATCTCAAAAAATTCAGACAAAGCATATAAGTAGTTGAGAAAAAAATTAATTTGGGAATGAATTTAATTCAAAACTTTGTCGGTATTAAATGACCCACCGAGGTTGATATGCCATAAGACAAACCAAACTAACAGACTCCTTTTACTTAGACATGTATTCAAACTGCTGTTATCAATATTTTGTGTTAGATTTATTTTTCTATTGTTTTGTTTTTTAGGTTATCACAGTTTGCAAGACCGGACATCAGAACAAACTGAAAAATTTAAAAAGTTTATTGTCACATATATAAGTTTGCTTTCAGCTTTATCAAATGAGTAAGTTGATTAAACAAAATAATAATCTTTACTTGTTGCCAAAGAAAATTATAATGACATAAGATATTTATGAGTTTTTCAATCATTCTTGAATAAATTTATTGGACAAAAAAACAAAACAACAGACAACTGATATAAAATGTTTTATCATTTTAAGTTTATCTTTGAGTTGCTGTGATGTTGCAATTTGCTAGTATTATCTGCGTTATTCAGACTATTGTCCCCATCTTCATTGTTATTTGTACAACGTTTCGGACGATATGCCCTCCGGCCTTCTTCAGGTATTTCTTGTCGGACTCGGGAACCTTCTCGGACTCAGGAACCTTCTTTTCAAACTCGGGAACTTTCTTGTCGTAATCGGGAGCTATCATGGAACTTTGAACCTAACCCTTTATTTAGTCCAGTTCTCATTCTGCTAAGTTGTGTTAATTATTTTTCTAACTGCCTCTGCTCAGGATTGAACTCGGGATCCAGAGATAACTGTCACTTAGAACTGTCTTAACCTAACTACCTTATCCACTAGGCCATGTGTCCAATTGGACAATTGAGTGTGAATTTTGGGAACTTATAAACCTAATGTCTTGATTTGGTTAGAATATCTACCTATTTACTTATGTATGATTTTTTACCTAGACTCATATTTTTTTTTTTTTGTTTTGCTTTTTCACACACAATTGTCCAATTGGACACATGGCCTAGTGGATAAGGTAGTTAGGTTAAGACAGTTCTAAGTGACAGTTATCTCTGGATCCTGAGTTCAATCCTAAGTAGAGGCAGTTAGAAAAATAATTAACACAACTCCTACCCCAGCTATGGTTAGCGGAATGAGAACAGGATACACCTGTGGACTAAATAAAGGGTTAGGTTCAAAGTTCCGTGATGGCTCCCGATTACGACAAGAAAGTTCCCGAGTTCGAAAAGAAGGTTCCCGAGTCCGAGAAGGTTCCCGAGTCTGACAAGAAATACCTGAAGAAGGCCGGAGGGCATATCGGCCGAAACGTTGTACAAATAACAATGAAGATGGGGACAATAGTCCGAATAACGCAGATAATACTAACCTTCGAGCCTCATCTCAAACATTCAGAGAAATTGCAATTTGCAGTTCTAACAATTCTTGTATTTTCAAATGCAATGACTTTTCTCTTGGAACTACAAACTTCTTTTTTGATTTTTGATAACTTCCAGTTTTCTTCAAATTCTTAAGGAAAACATCATTTGATTGATGGCAATTAATTTTCTTTGCAACATCGAAAAAATAACAGTCCACTATCATTGTGTTGGGTCAGTAAAATGGTTATTCCTGTATATAGAGTGAGTGAGGGAGAGGCTCTGTGATTGGATATACCAATCACGTGATGAGCCCAGAGTTTAGGCGCAATATCCAAAAAGCCAAGGCAGACAGATTCTTCCAGCGGCACCAGAGGGCCACGAATTCAGGGGCTCGAAGAAACCACCCTAAGATATCTTCTCCAATGTGCCGGTAAGTCCCTTAAACTCAACTTTATATACAGGAAGGACTTTATATTGTTGTTTGTTGTTTTATTTCTAGCCAATAAATTGTTTGAATTAGAGGAAATATTAATTCCTTTCTTGTTGTTGTTAGTCTTAGAATTGAATGCTATACTAACACAATAATTGTATGGCACAATTTATCAGAAATAAAGTAAAACTAATAAGACTGTCGGTATTGTTGTTACGAAGGAAGGGTACACGGCGAATATATATGTATATTTAGGTTAATATATATTGGGTGTAAATATAAGATGTGTGTTAAGTTTATAAAATGTATTTTCAGGTAAAAGTGTTCAAAGTGTATGCGAGAGTTCGTAAATTGCCAGAGACGTTCGCTCGGCGGAAAATAGTATGTTTGTATTAGACAAGGCAACTTATCTTGTGTTGTATTGTCTCAGCAATTGTTTCTGTAGTTGTTCTTTAAGGTCGCTGCTACAGTGTTGTCAGCCTGTCGAATCCCTCATGTGCCTTTCACGGGTGCTTGTCTGTTCGTTGAATGTGACTGTGGTTGCCAAGACTAAGTGCTGAAGCTGACCTTAATTCGGCCGCTACTAAAAATGGTCCGACTTCTGTGCCTGCAGATTCTGTTCTGCTCCCTGTGCCTGTGGGATCTGTTCTGATGATTTTTAGGGCTCTAGCCCCTGGCGTCTGATTCTCAGGAACTAATAGGAGCAGATAACCCAAATTTCTGATAAATTTGACCTTTTTCAAACTCGGAAAACTACTTACTGCACCATTAGCAAAGGAATAATCACAAATTAGGATATCAAATGAAAGGAAAGAAAATTTTAAGAAATTTCCTATTTTTGGTATTTCTGAGAATTTCCCTTTTAGAAAATTCTGACTTTTCACTACAACTAAGTAGGAACTTTGACAATAATAATCAAGGAAAATAATCACTTCCTATGTGTGTCTAAGCCGTTGAATTTGTGTCAAAAATAAAATAGAGTTCAATTTTTTCCACTGTCTTTTTTCTTTTTGTCTAATATTATATATTTTGTGTCTTATTAATGAAAGCCACAGTTGTTTTTAGTTTTAATATCAAATCTACATTTTCTTCTTCATTTAGTAAAGTACAGATTCTTTATGGAGGAAATGAATTATTTGACTATGAAGTCGACCACACATTTTGGAGTGACATGAAGTTAGTTTGGATCAGTATCATTTGTATTGTCCTGTTCATGTTAATACTGACCTATTCCCTTTGGCTGACCATTGCTGGACTTCTTAGCATACTCATCTCATTTCCGCTGGCTTTTTTCTTCTACCGAGTTGTTTTTGGCAAAAAGGCTGTTGGTATTTTGACTGGAGCTTCAGTTTTCCTCCTGATTGGAATTGGTAAATCCCATTTCTCTTATGTTTTACATAACAACATCACAAATTGAAAAAATCTACTTTTTAAAACTATAGACATGCATACATATTTATATAACCTTGGTAACTTACAATATAAACTGGTTTATGAAATATTTTGAAAAAACAAATGATGTCATGTAATTTGCTGACAGAAATCTGTTTCGACCAAATCGATAAATTGGTCTTCATCACGAGCAACATAGACGGGAAAAGAAAAATATCCGTTAAAAGACTATTTACAAAACGAACGCTATGTTCAACTGCTGAAAATTTAAAAAAAAATGCATGTTCTGTTTTAAAAATAAAATAAATTTTATTTTTAAAACAGAACATGCATTTTTAAAAAAATTTTCAGCAGTTTAATATAGCGTTCGTTTTGTAAACAGTCTTTTAACGGATATTTTTCTTTTCCCGTCTATGTTGCTCGTGATGAAGACCAATTTATCGATTTGGTCGAAACAGATTTCTGTCAGCAAATTACATGACATCATTTGTTTTTTCAAAATATTTCATACTGTCAGATTAATTTCCATCTATTTTTCAAACTGGTTTATATACTTGGTATTTTCCATTTTTTAAAGAAATAATTATCTACCACCTCATTTTGAGTATACCAACAGAACAAATTGGAGCTATTGATGATTTCTGATTTTTTCATAGCAAGATCAATATCCCGATGTGGCACTACATCTATTACAACATTTTTTTTCTATTATTATTTCACATATATTGAACATTATTTGTACCAAAAAGATAGTTTGATTTTTGCTCAGAACCGAAGCTACAACCTCAGAAAATTTTTGCAAATCAGGAATCGTTAACTTAAAATTGGTTAATTTTTTTATGGCATTTTTTAATTCCTTTTGAGTATGTCAACAGAAGAAATTGAAAGGATACTAACCATAAAAATACAGTGAATTTATCCTTCATAAGGATAATAATCATTACACCACAAGTGCCTCCTAGTGTGAAAAGTTGTTTACCTGTAAATAAAAAAAATCACTAGAAAATTTTTTATTCATTTGTATGATTCAAAGTGATAATACTTGCAGATAAAACTCCGACAAGGGTTGATAGACAAAACATTTTATATACACAGCACAAGAATTAAACAGGGTACATAATACATAGAGGTGTACATAAACATACATACAAAAGTAGAGATAATGACACATTCATGAATGGAAAAACATAAAAGCAACAGACATGAGACTAGGAATAGTCCATGCTGTAAGAATCACTTACAGTAATGTAAGGGGGGGCCCAAAGCCCCAACAAGAAGGGGGGTAGACCAGAGTCTAACCCATAGTGGTGTCTCATAGGTCGAGCAACAGGAAAAAGAAAAAGAGACGTTCAAATCAGCCGCTTAAATATCAAAGGCCCCTAGCGAAACTAAACGGGCAGACAACTCCCCAGGCGAATATGAAAATAACGCCTACAAATTTAATAAAGGATGACTATTTTCTGTTGCCCAAAATAAAATCCCAGCTCGATGGTTGCCATTTGAGAACATTTAAGAACATGCAATAAATTATGGTGTTCATTGAAGACTTCCAGCAGTGTTTCCAGGAATAGGAATAACATCTTTGTCAATGAGTAACTCCCCAAGGGAACTATTGTTTGAACGAGATTAGTTTGGTTTTTTACACAACCAGTCTCACTACTTTCCAGTAAGAGGAGTGCTAAGTGTAATGGTTATTGGCACTCTGATTTCAAATCCTTAATAAGGATGTTTTGTTTTTCACTTTAGACTAATACCTTCCTAAGGAAAGGTAAGAATCCATAATTTCTCCCCCACCCAGCTATGGGTAAATAGTAGAACTGATTAGGTTCTTGAGCCTTGGTAAGGCAACCAGTCAAGGAGAAGAAAAATTCTGAATTCAAAACAGCTATCTACTTAAAAAAATGACCTTGTGTCACACACCGCTCATGGTATAAGAATTGGGAAAATGCATACTTTCTAGCAAGATTTCATTTATAGATAGATAGATAGATAGATAGATAGATATAAACAGACTGATATAGATAGATAGATCCCTTTGCTCCAAATCTTTAATAATTTTTACAACCATAACAAATAAAAAGCTTTTTTGCTTGTACAAATACTTAATCAGACTGTGACAGCAACACCCAGGCAGGAATGAGTAATGACAGAGTCGACTGGTGAAGACACTTTTATTTAGGTAAATACGGGAGTTGTCACTTATCCTCCTGTTTCGCAACTGGCTTCAACGTGAAACTACAATAGAATACAAAGGGCTATGTAGTTTCTCTAATATACAACTAATAAAATCGAAAAAGAGGAGGAAAAGTTCCAAGCATGTATTTACCTTCTTGTCGCCTCAAATCCTGCTGCTAAAAGAATTCAAACCAGCGCCACGCAAACATGTGACTTTTACCGGTGTCAAACAGTGCTGTACCACGCAATAGGATGGCCGAACAAAACAAGGGAGATAATTATCTTGCATTTACACAGACTTTATCAGTATGTGCACACATCACAAATCTTATTATAATGGAGATTATGTAACTGTCTGTCTGTAACCGAAACTATGTCACAATTTCCTTAGTTATTTAAGTTATATTCTTAATGATTATGAAACAGACATTATTTATAGCTTTTTATTTATTAACAATGTCTTTATTAAAGTCTAGCTGAGTTAGATTTGCTGCAAAACTGTCAATATTATCAAATCATATAAAATCCTGAAATATGTGTTATATATCTCTAAGAAATAAAGATTTACATAGTATATGGTGGGAATAATTTGCATAATGATTTTAAAAAAACTGGGTTTAATAAAGAATCATTTTCTGTTACTGATTTCTAATACTATCATGTTATTCTCAAGCATATTAAAAGCAATCTTATAAATAATGTTATATTGAAATCAATTAAAATAACATTAAAATAAATGTAATATTTCTATATTCATTCTTATTTAGTTTTGTTAGTCTTTTTAATTTAATATAATATTTTATTACATTAAAACTTAGATACTTGCACCCAAGTAGTGCATACTTTTGCTAGTATAAAAAAAAATTATTAATAAAAATTTATGTTTCTTCTTTTGTTGTTCTCTTTCAGGGGTGGATGATGTTTTTGTATTTATAAATCTATACCGCCAATCCCGTTCGATAACCAGCTTCAAATCCCGAATGTTATACACAATTGAAACGGCTGGAAAAGCAACATTCTTCACTTCTTTTACAACTGCAGCTGCATTTGCAGCAAACATTTCATCTTATGTAAGTTTATTGATTAAAATCTGGACCAAGTAACCAATAGGCACCCTAGCCGAGATCAGTTTTGAAAGGAACTGGATTTTGCTTTTCACCGGTTGTTAGTAAATAGAATCAACAGCCAATAAAAACCAAAGTCACGATTTTATACTAAAATAGTTTTTGATTTTTTTTATCACATACACGTAATCAAATTAAAATTTGATAGCAAAATCTTTTTTTAAATAAATACTTTTTAATTTTAAACTAATATTGTTATTGTTGTTGTTTTGTTTTTTTAATTTTTATAATTAAAAAAAAACAAAACAACAGCAATAACAATATTAGTTTAAAATTAGTTTAAAATTAAAAAGTATTTATTTAAATGAAAGACACATTTTTATATTAAAAGAGTTTTATTTAATCAGAAGAGAAATACAGATATGTGTATTTAAATAAAAATTGTTTTTATTTACATTCTATTTTCTAGGTTTATTTAAATAAAAGGATGTTGTTCAGAAATGGTATTACACAATTTATAAATAACATAAAATTTATTTTTCACGTGTCTCCACGTGGATTCCTATCTGAAATAATATTGTTATAATGTCAATAACAATATTAGTTTATTGTTGGTGGAAAATTATTTTTTAACATATACTAACAACAACATGAAATAACTCATTTTTTTTTATTAACTATCCGTAGGGGCACATGGAAAATAAATAAACATCTTTTGTTTTAAGTTTGTTTTTTTTTTAAATAACAATATTAGTTTATCTTTAGCGCAAAATTAATTTTCTCACATATGATAACAACATGAAATAACTAATTTTTTTATTAAAATCAAAAACTATTTTAGTATAAAAACATATCTTTGGTTAGTATCGTCTGTCGATTTTTTTTACTAATAAACAGTGAAAAGCAAAATTCAGTTCCTTTCAAAATTGATCTCAGCTAGGGTGCCTATTGGTTACTTGGTCCAAAAATCTTAAGTCAACACCCGAAACTTCCGGTTGACATTCAATTCTCCATTCGGGGGGTCACACCCCGGTCAAATTCACGACAACCTGTTTTATGAACATCACTTTTTTTAAAGCCTTTACTCTCTCTTATTTCTTCTTATCAACGCAGAAAGAGATAGAATGAAGGTCACAATAACAGAGTCACTTAAATTAAATACGCTAATCTTGTCATTTACCTGTCAGCTGGCGGCTTGGAGAGGATGACAGAACAGAAAAGAAATAGCATTTCTTTTTTCGATAGACTAATTCTAGGCCATGTCATGGTGTCTGCCTTAATATACCCTTTGTGTTCTCAAGTTGCTTTCCTCTAGTTCTCAGCTAGTTCTCTCTCCCTTTTGACTATTCACCCCATCTTTTATAATTATAAAATAATCAGTTGAATATTGTCTTACATAACGATAATGTCATGTTTTAATTATTTAATTCTATTGTATATTGTCAAATTGCTACACTGGAATTTTTAGCTAAAACAATCTGACATTCCTCTGCTAGTGTTTGTAATTCTCCCAAAAATATTTAACCCCAGGAAATCTCTGATGGAATTTCAATAAACATTTTAAACAAAACGCATTCCAAATAAATTCTTTCTTTCTAAATATTTTTTCAAAACATTTCTTTCCTTCTTCTTCCATCACAACTTATTTTTACTAAAACTGATCCTTTTCTTGAACCTTAATTATCCAAGGACCCCGAATAATGTAACACAAAGTTGATATGCCATAAAACAAACAAACAAAAGATTTAACAGTTTATTCAATATGATAAAATGGATGGTGACACTTGAGAAATTCTTGTGAACATTTAAAAAAAATTTGTTTTCTTTCAGATTCCTGCCATTCATGATTTTGGCCTTTTTATGTTTTTGCTTGTGACTTGTTGTTGGTTGGCCGTCATTCTTCTGATTCCTCCATCTTTGTACCTGTGGGAAATTTCTTGCACTCACTGTGAAGATTTCCTGTTACCATGGTGAGGCTCATTTTACAGATTTGGAAAAAAAAAAAAAAAAAAGAGAGTCAAAAGTTTTGCAATATTTTGGGAACATGCAGCAAAATTTGGTAGCTCAGTGGCTTTTGCTGAGATCATGAATGTGATGAAACACACTGAATTGTAAGATGCAGATCTGACCTGTATTGAATACAATTCTATACTTTTAAATAAATACACGTACACATTTCTTTTCCCAAACTTAAGGAAAAGAGATTAAAGCAAACACACGAACACAATCCTTTTCCTAAATTTAAGGAAAAGTGATTAAAACAAATGTTTACACAAAAATCAGAATCGATTGGATAGGTTAGTATTGCTTTCTACTACGTTCGTGCATTTGCGGCAAAAAGTTAATTACTTTTTGATCCGATCAAGTATCATAAAAGACGAAAATGAAATCAACAATTAGACAGACTTCATCTCACGTTCAAACCGGATACATCCGATGACCACAAACAAACACACAGATCTCATCTCGCTGCCAGATAGAACAACGACCAAGAAACAGGTGTTTTGAACGAACGATTCCACTGCCTCAACACAATTACTACTACTACCAGTATTCTTACCACTTCGTTCTACCTACATCAAGAATCCGTTTCAGCAGGTCATATATACAAACTTGATTCTCATTTCTGTCCACATCTAAACAAACTTTTCCAAACTTAACATACAAACTTTTACATTTTACATTACACATTTCTTAGAAAACCTTTCCACATCATATATATACATTCTATCTCTTTTGTACATTCACATTTTGTTGATTATTGCAAATTTATTCTCTGAATGAATTTATTTGTTATTTTATAATTATATACATTTGTTTTATCATTTCTCCATATTTTCTACCTAAACTGTGTCATATTTTTATTCGTCATTCTTAATATTATTGAACACACACACATAACCCCCTACACCTGATACTCTTCATGTGTGATATGAGGCACAATTCAGCATCGCTGGATGCTTTTGCTGAGATCATGAAGGTGATAAACCATACTGGATTGTAAGATGCTGACCTAACTTAATAGTCACCAAGTGATACTCTCCAGATTTGGCCCTATGGCTTCATGCATTGGTTTGGAATCCACAGTTTTAGGCCTACTTGACCAGATTGTCAAGGTTTTTGCAACCCAAGCAAAATTTATTGAACCATTGTGGTTACTGTACTGTGATCAACTACACCTTCACCTTTTACACAATAGATATTTTTGGTTGCTTCTACAGTTTTATGGCCCAGTGGAACTTATAGAGCATAAGTGTCCTGAATTAGAATACATTGCATGTTCATCTGTGCAGCTGTCAAATCACACACAGAATGAAGCAATGCAAAATGTGTTAATGCACCAACTACAATGATACTGCTTTACACAGCAGGTACCCTCCACGGCTTGAAATGCTTCAGTCACATGATAGACATCCTGCAAACAAGCATGTACCAAAATATTGCAAAACTCACCCTATTATTTAAAAAATATATTTTGCTTCTGGACTAAATTGTTAGGTTTAATTTTTTATTTATTTTTAAAACATTTTTTTTAAAATATTACTATAACGCATATTAACATAATAATCATTTCTAAGTCATTTTACCCAGAGTAATATCAACATCTCTTGGCGGCATCGGGGTGGCCTAAAGTTGGTATCAGCCTATCAGCGAGGGAGTTTATTCCCTTTTTACTAGCGCTAGACCAAGGAGATAGTTTTTGCTTTGAGGTGGAGCGCCACACCTACAATCAGCTCCTTACCTAACATATGTTAACTTAATGATTATTTCTAAGCCATTATACCCAGAGTAATATCAGCATTTATAAAGATAAAATTTTATTTATTCACTCAAAACAGGAACATTATGATTTTCAAATTCCCAATTTATTTTGTAGGTCACAAACATACCATTGTTGCAAAGATTTACAACTTCCTGCTGATTTGTCTCAATCTACCAATCAAAAATCAATCAGAAATCAGAATTGTTTTGATGGAATTTCTTCTTTGACTCAAAATGAATTTAATTATAATGTTCCTCTTTTGTCTATGGAAGCACCTAATCCAATGGGTAAGAAAAATTCTTCTCACATTAAAATTATTCCTTATGTAATTTTGTATGTAAACATTTCCTGGTTTGTATTGTAAGAAAAGATTCAAAGTTGTATTTACTTGATGATACAAACTCCGACAAAGGTTTGATAAACAAAACATTTAATACATATACAGCACATGGATATAACAAGATACAAAATACATAGGTAAAACAAAGTTACATGTAGAAAGATACAGACACATTCATGAATGGTACAAGATATACATAAAAGCCACAGACATGAGACTAGGGATAGTCCATGCTGTGTGAAGAACTTACAGTAATGTAAGGGGGGCCAAAAGCCCCAATGAGAAGGGGTAGACCATAAATAACCCATGTGTCTCATAGTATCAGGAACAGAAAAAGAGAGAGAAGCGTTTGAACCAGCCGCTTAAATATAAAACGGGCCCCCTTGCAGGAACCAGCGAACTAAACGGGCAGACAACTCTCCCAGGCAAATACGAAACTAACACTACAGTATTATTTGATTAAAACATTTGTACATTTTTCTGAATTCTAGGTAAATTCATCATGTTAAATTTGTGTGTTAAATTCATAGCAGATAATTGTATCATTGTATCAGATTAATTGCTTTTATAATAGAGTGTTTCCTTTACTCTAACCCTTCTGCTTTTTTATCAAATTCTGAATTTAGCCACAAATAATTCACCTTCGATAAATTTACATGATGATTTTAGTGTACACTATTTTTCTGTACAATGAAAAAAATATTGTTGAATATTGTCAATTTAATAAGTTCAATTGAAAGCTATCTGAGGGCCTAAGTGCTGGAGGTACAAAGGGTTAGAATAATATGACTTTTATAAGGGAATACGTTTTTTTGTTTTAAAATGAATATATATTATTGATAAAGGTATTTATAAAGGTATAGGTTTTTTTTTAATAGTAAAAAAATAACCAAGAGCAGAGAAATGGACATTTTTACACAAGAGAGAGAGAGAGAGAGAGAGAGAGAGAGAGAATAAGAGTAATATGAAACATGAAGTGATGAAGATGTGAGGTTATTCTAAAATGCCATTCTGGTCTCACAATGTAACTCAGTTATCCATTCCCAGCATTCAAATTTCTAGCTACATCCTTCAAGTATGAAAAATGAGTCCAACATTCTAGTAGGAGTATAAAATTGACATATCAAGGTTATTTCCTAGTTGAGTAACATGAGTGACCCAGAAAAAACAGAACCCAATTTATTTATTTATTTTCCCATTAAACTAGCCCTAAACCCCAACCCTAACCCTAACCCTAACCCTAGCCCTAGCCCTAAACCCTAACCCTTGTTGGACTTAAACTTTAAAAAAAATTAAAATTAAAATTAACAGTTTTATTACAAAATTTGTGGGTTCTGTTTTTTCTGGGTCACCCTGTAATATTATGTTACTCAACTAGGAGGGGGGTAGAATTAGGGTTAGGGTTATGGTTGGGGTTTAGAGTTAGTTTAATGGGAAAATAAATAATTTGGGTTCTGTTTTTTCTGGTTCACCCTGTAATATCTTGTTACTCAACTAGGAAATAACCCAGATTAATTATGATTAATAATAAAAGATTAAACAATTTGAGAGAAAAGCCTAAAAAGGATTTAAAGGATCTTAAGGAACTTCATTCCAGATTCCTTTTCGATTTAGTAAAGCATAAAATAAAAATGCAATCAGATAAGTGAGTAAAATGCTAAAACATAAAACCCATAAATTCTTTTTAGACTTTTACAATTATTCTTTTATGAAAAAGTCATTTAAAGTAAATGACCAAGTTACCTTTAATCACCCCAGGGGTGACCTGGATTCAGAAGGACATGTTTCGCTTTGCACCATCAACATCCGGCTCTTTGTTAGGGTTGGGGTTAGGGTGAGGGTTAGGGGTTAGGGTTAGGGTTATCAGTTAGTTTTATAATTTCAACAAAAAAAATGCATCTAAAAATTGTCTGGTAACAAACAACCGGATGTTAACAGTGCAAAGTGAAACATATCCCTCTGAATCCAGATCGTCCCTGGGGTGATTAAAGGTAACTTGATCCAAAGTAAAATATAAAACAAGGAAATCCAAGAAAAAATGCTCATTTTGCCATTCCTATAGAATATAGAAAGAAAGATTGATTTAATATCATACCTACTTTCTAAATAAGAACCAATGATGTAATGAGGGTTCATAACTTTCCTATTGGTATAATATATATATATATTTACCAACCCCTCCGCACGAGCAGGATGTGACACAAGGCCAATTTCTTAAGCGGAGTTTAACAGATTTGAATTCAGAGTGTTCCTTCTCCTAGACTGGTTACCTAACCAAGGTTAAAGAACCCAGACTGCCCTACTATTTACCCATAGCTAGAGGGAGAGTAGGATTCATACCTTTCCGAAGGGTATTAGCGCAATTACCACGCTCAGGATTTGAACTCGGCGTGATGAATCCATTTCCCATGACTTTAACCATTACACCACGCACATTCCTGTAATTGTCTGTTTATGTTCTGCTTAGATATTTAACACTCTGTAGCGTTAGTTTCGTATTTGCCTGGGGTAGTTGTCTGCTCATTTAGTTCGCGGGTTCCCGCTAGGGGGCCGTTTTATATTTAAGCGGCTGGTTCAAACGCTTCTCTCTCTTTTCCTGTTCCTGATACTACGAGACACATGGGTTAGTTAAGGTCTACCCCTTCTCGTTGGGGTTTCGGCCCCCTCTTACATTACTGTAAGTTATTCACACAGCATGGACTATCCCTAGCCTCATGTCTGTGGCTTTTATGTATATCTTTATACCATTCATGAATGTGTATTTATCTTTCTACATGTAACTTTGTTTTACCTATGTATTTTGTATCTTGTTATATCCATGTGCTGTATACGTATTAAATGTTTTGTTTATCAAACCTTTGTCGGAGTCTTGTATTCAAGTATATATAACTTTGAATCATTTTTACAACTCCATAAATCTTGATGTTTTATGTTTCTTTGTTTTTCTTTCAGATGATCCAACTGAAGATGATGATGCATCTTCTAATACAGTTGCCATTGATGAGAATTTGCTCAACAGAGATTTAGAGAAAGAACAAAACCCTGAAAATCAGATGCCATTTAATGCTCTCCTACAAGGAATTCTATATCATTATATAGCCAAACCAGTTATCTATGCTCGTTATTTTATCATTGGTAAGTTCTAGTTTTTAATTGTTAGTAGAGTATAGAATATAATACACAAATGTTAACTTTATTATTATTGCATTTTATGAGAACCTTATTTATCAAACAATTAGAAAGTGCGTGGTGTAATGGTTAAAGTCATAGGAAATGGACTCGTCGCCCTGAGTTCAAATCCTGGACGTGGTAATTGCATTTCACTTAGCGCTAATACCCTTGGGAAACGTATGAATTCTACTCTCCCTCCAGCTATGGGTAAATAGTAACTCCAAGTTTTATTGATAATTCTGTGGTTCCTTGTTTAATCTTTGATCCTGTAGACCTAATTATCCAGAGAATTTGCTCAACAGAGATTTAGAGAAAGAACAAAACCCTGAAAACCAGATGCCATTTAATGCTCTCCTACAAGGAATTCTATATCATTATATAGCCAAACCAGTTATCTATGCTCGTTATTTTATCATTGGTAAGTATTAGAAATATTATTTAAGCAATTATCTCCCTTTGTCTATAGCAACAGGGCCCTAGTGACTTAGCCATAAACTGATGAGAAAACTCATGCGATAGGCTAAGGGCCTTTGTCGGCGACCAATCAGAGCACACGTTACGAGGCTCAGTTTGGACCGCCAATTTTGATAGTTGGAAACTGCTATCAGCCCTCTTGCCGCTGGGACTCTGGTCAAGCACGACGTGTTTTTATACAGCAGACGTCGGGAAGATTGAGTCAATGGAACAGCAAAGGCATGGGCTGCTGCCGCGTAAAAAGTGACTAATGAACTAGCAAGATATTCTACCTGGATTTTAGATAAGTCCGTGATAAGTATCAAATCGCAAACAACTCACTATTTGAACATTTACAAACATTACACATTGTAAACTTACACAGACATTTGTACCAACTTACATTGTATTTGTATTTGTATTGTATTTGTATTGTATTGTATTGTATAACATTGTCTTGCTACGATAAAGCCTCTGTTTTGTTTATAAGCCTTGTTGTGTGTCGTTACCTATTCTTTACAATATCTGACACTGTTATCTTATATAAGTTCTAGTTTTTAATTGCTAGTAGAGTATAGAATACAATACACAAATGTTAACATTATTATTGTTGCATTTTATGAGAACCTTATTTATCAAACAATTAAACTCCAATTTTTATTGATAATCCTGTGGTTTCTTGTTTAGTCTTTGATCCTGTAGACCTAATTATCCAGATTATTAAAGGCATGAACATTAAGAGTGCTTATAGATAATAAACATCTAATCAATAAATAAGAATTAAGGTTGATTTTGTTAATATTTGCTGGATGGTTGGTCAGACTAATCAATGACAAGTTACAGAAATATAAACGAGGTGTTGCAAGATGGTGCAAGTAAGTAAAGTCGTCAGGGTGGCCCAAAGTCGGTATCAGCCAGACAGCGAGGGAGTCTATCCCCTTTTCACTAGTGGTAGACCAAGGAGATTGTTTTGACCTTTAAGGTGGAGGGACACACCTTCCATCAGCTTCACAATTTACTGCACAGATCCTTGTGCTACTCATATGCTGAGTTGGCAAGGGCCGGTATCGAATCCGGAACCATGTGGTTCTTAGTCGGACACTCTACCGACTGAGCTAAACCAACCCTAATTGGAAAGTGTTTATGTAATTTTCTAACTAAAAAAAAAAATTTTAAATTGACAAATCACTTATCCACAATTTTGAAATTCTCCATTTTTTAAATACTTTCATTTTATTGTATTTTATTGTATTTTTTTTTTTTTTCAGTCTTATTTTTCATCTTCCTGTGTGTCAGTGTTGGTCTGTTATCCACAATGCAGACAGCCAGCAAACCACCACAACTGTTTAGGTCAACTACAAACCTACAAAGATTATTAAATTTAAAGACGAATCTTAGTATGGAACCAAGAATTTCATGTGATCATTGCTCTGGATTGTTTAAGGTTTGTACACTACTTACCAATATTCTTTGAAAATGACCCTTTTTTTATCTTTTTTTTTTTATCTTACAGTATTGGACAAAAAAAAAACCCCAAACAAACAAGCAGTAAAAAAGTGAATCATTTTTTATTACTGCCATTTAAACTGACTGTTGTTGACTGAAATAACAGTCAGTCTATCACAAACCCTCGACAAAGAAGGGTGAATACTCCTCGAAATATTGGCAAATAAATTGGTTTGGTTTGGTTTGTTTTGTTTTATGGTATATCAACCTCAGTGGGTAATTTAATGCCGATAAAGTTTTGAAATAAATCAATTCTAGCACCCATATGATAAAAAGGGGTTGGGGCTTGCCATAAGGGCAATAGGGTTGGGAAAATCATATAGGTGCTAGGGCTTGATGTGACCAGCCGATTGATTGGAGGGGGCCACTCCGACCGCCCGTCTAGCTCAAGATAGGGCCAAAGTGGAGTATTGCATGTCATGAACTGCTCATCCACCTGGGCTCTATCCTTAAGCATCACGGGTCGCCACCCACGGCCAACAGGTGGCCCCATTGAGGAGACTTACCCCTCTGTAGAGGTGCAGTCGTGCATTCTAATGCCCCAGCCGACAGGGCAGAAATAAATTGGATTTAGAACACAATATTCAACATCTAGTCAATGATCTTCATCTATTTCATTCATTTCTTTCATTTTCTAAACAAGCAAAAACTTATTTTCTCATAAATATATAATATAGCAGTGATGCTGATATCTTTTGGAGTTAGTGCATCCTGAGACACACATATTTGCTTTGAATGAGTCCCAGGAAAATTTATGGGTCCCAACAAAAGTTTCTTAATAGATTGTAGGGTTTTTATTTATGATCTAGGGAAACAACTAAAGCCGACTAACTCCTACCTTGTAACCTATCCTGTGTAATTCATTTCTAAGAAACTATTGAAATGTATTTACAGTTAGCTTGAAATGGTGAGGGAAGAAAAAAAGAAAAACACTGGGATGTATGGATATGATTTTACTGCATCTTTTTAGATTTTTTTGTGTGTTAGGGATGCAGGAAGCATATCTATCAGCATCTCTGATATAGATATACATATTGTTAATTGAACTTATCATATATAATACCACATATATAATACACACACACACACACACACACATACATATATATATATATATATAAAGAGTATTTACGGGGTTTTGTCGGAGCCCTTATTCTCCGATAGTGGTTATTGTTCGGATGAAAGAAGGAAACAAACATGAATATAAAATGCAGACACATGTATTATCAAAATGTTGCAAATTTTAATGGCATTTGCTACAAGACTTATCTGAGAGGTGCAATAAAGAGTTCTTGGTGAAATGTGCTAGAAAGATCTTCCAAGTTTGTTAAATACAAATGTGGAATTTGAATAAAAGTGAAAAAAACAAAAATAAGGAAGATCATACCAGTAAGGCCAGGTCAACAAAGATCAGACTGACAAGACAAGGAAATGTTGAAATAGATTTATATCTACACCAAGGTATCCTGTTATTCATTTATATATATATATATATATATATATATATATATATATATATAAGATGAACAAAAAGTGATAAGACAAACAGAAATATTCATTTTATGTTGTTTATTTTTCTCATCTAGTTTTGACTTTAGGTCATCTTCAGGAGAAAATTTCTTGTTAAATATATATATATATATATACCAACCCTTATGCATGAGCATTTCATTTTTTTTAAGCAGAGTTTAACTGGTTTGAATTCAGAATTTTCCTTCTCCTAGACTGGTTAAGTAGCCAATGTTATAGAGCCCAGTCTGCCATACTATTTATCCATAGCTGGAGGGAAAATAGTTGGATTCATACCTTTACTAAGGGTATTAGTGCTATGTGAAATGCAAACAGCCTCGTCCATATATATATATATATATATATATATATATATATATATATTGTAAAATAATAAAATTCGAAGGCAATACATTGTCTTCGAATTTTATTATTTTATAACATATTTAACAATTAATTATTTTATAACATACTTAACAATGCTTCAAGCAAATTACCAATTACTTTTATATATATATTGTTTTTTTTTGTAGGAGAGTCCTGTGAAAATCCACATTCCTAAAGACATTACTACATCTATAAACAAACCTGATAAGAATACAACTGAACCAACATTTTTAAAAACTCCAACTAAACAGATGCACTCATCACGTACACCAAATGGCAAAAGAAAAATGCAAGAGACAATGAATCAACGAGGTAAGATTTTTATTCTTAATTTTCCAATTCAAATATTGTTATTCACTTTTAATATATTCAAAATTTTAACTGATATCTGAACAAGTATAGATCTTATGCCTTTGCTTTTGTTACTGTGTGGTGATATCTGGGTTGTCAACTATATTGAAAATGTAATCATTTCATTTCCCTTTTTGATAATTTATGAGGAGTGTCCGGTCTCCTGCCTCAGAAATTGCTACTCGGTGACTATTAAAATAATGTCCCCAGCTATGTCGGTGTTACTTGAAAGAAAACAACCAACTTAGGGCGTTAAATGTATTTTAGAGGGGGGGGTCTCTTTTTTGGCATAATTCTTATTTATTTATTGTAATTTGTCATAATTCTTGTTCATTTATAGAAATTTGTCATAATTCTTGTTTATTTATCGTAATTTGTTGTAATTCTTGTTCATTTATAGAAATTTGTCGTAATTCTTGTTTAGATATGAAGATGGATATATAGTTTGGAATAGACTGAGATAGATAGATAAACAAAATAATATAGATAGATATGAAAAAATGGAGATAGATAGATAGATATTTTCTACAAGTAAATGTATTTGTGGGGTGTCGCTTCTTTTTTGTCGTAATTCTTGTTTATTTAAACTAAAAACAAGACATTAAACAAACATGAATAAAAGAAATTCTGAGACGACATAGCTGGGGACGTTATTTTAATAGTCACCGGGTAGCAATTTTTGAGGCAGGAGATCGGGACACACTTCCTCATAAATCACCCCCTTTTTTATTATTAGAAGAATTGTCTCTTCAAGGAAATATTGCAATTTTATATCTAAATTAAGTTTATATTTGTATGAGTGTAATTTGTAAATCTGTTTTAAATAAACAAATTTTCAAACAAATTTCCCATTGGATCAAAGCAACCCTGAAATGCCTGTTGATATGGTGTAAGGCTATTTATATTTCTTTTAATATCCTCATCTCCAAATCTTTAACCTCTGAGATTATGGTTTGGTTTGGTTTGTTTTACGGCATATCAACCTCAGTGGGTCATTTAATGCCGATAAAGTTTTGAAATAAATCAATTCTTAATGGATAATACAATTTTTTTTATAAATACATTTTTCTATTTAACCCATACATGGGACCCTAACAGGTACTACTACTCCGGGTCAGAGTGGACTGGGGAGCAATGGTGATGAAGGGGTGCTCCACATTCCCCAAACCTCCAAAACTGGAACCTCACCATCAGATAGAGTTTAACGTCATTCCCAGGACATGTAGACCCGCAGCCACTGCCTTCTAGCACCCATATGATTAAAAGGGATTGGGGCTTGCCATAAGAGCAATAGGGTTGGGAAAAATCATATAGGTGCTAGGGCTTGACGTGACCAGCCGATTGATCGAAGGGGGCCTCTCTGACCGCCCCTCTGAGATTAATTTTTAATTTAGAAGATAAGAACAAATATGTTTTCATGAAAGATTGTAAATTCATTGTGGGAAAATTCATTGTGAGTAAATTCATCATGTAGTAAATTTATTGCTAGTAAATTCACCACCACTAAATTCATTGTATCAGATTAATTGCTTTTATAATACATGATTTCCCTAACCCTAACACTTTAGTACTTTTGATTAAATCCTTAAAAGCAATGATTAAATTTTGAATTTAACCATGAATAATCTACCTGTAATAAATTTACCCTATAAAATGTAATTTCTTATAATAAGTTGCTTAAAACCATTGAAAAAGAGACAGAATGGCGGATCGCGTCGAAATTGACCAAAACAAATAGTTTTAAATGTATTAAAAATAAACTGCATATGTAATGATATTTTTCTTTTTTTTAATGATGATCATTATGCTACTACTTATCGATTTAGACAAAGTTTGACCTTAAATAATAGATTTAATTATTTTTAATTCGCTTTTAAAACTTGTAGAAGCTGATTTTTTTGCTATCCCTAAATTAATCCGACAAAGAAGTTATAAGATAATAACAAACATAGACTTTAAGTTGTAAGAACATGAGAAATACATACAAGACATGAATACATATACTCATAACAAAGGTATACTGATACATAGTGAACAGATACTTAAACATATATAAAGAAAGTAGGACTTTGTCCTAAAGAAGTGATACAGATTTTCAACAAGTATGTCACTTACTGATAGCTGGTTGGGGGGCAAAGCCCCCCACTTAATGGTAAGAGGCACAAGCGTCTAAACCATGTGAAGTGGTTGCCGGTCCCAGATGAAGAGAATTAGAATTTCCCGGGCTACTTTTTAAATACTCTAGCCCTCTACTGGCGAAAACCTGCAGCAAGGGAAGACAACTTTTCTGGACCCCCACATTGATCCAAACAGGGGCAGACAATCGCTACAACCCTATGATGTATTTACCAACAGTGAATTTACCAGACACAACTTTTTATTAATTATTAATAGTCTGAGCTTAAAAGTTTATATTAAACAAGTTTCTTTGTAATGACATGATTCATTTTTTGTAGGTTCAGTTGAGAAAAACTTTGATGTGTGTCAAACCAGCCATTGTGATAATTTGAAAGATCGGCCATCATTTGGAAGCGGAGCTATTGTTTATGTGGTGTTTGGCATTAAAGGCCTTGATCAAAGTAATGTTACTAATGAACATGTCATCAATTTTGATAAGGTATTTGTTCATTTTTTAAATTATTATTTTAAGTATGAATTGTAATGACAATCATTTTCCTTGAAATGTTTATAAGTTACAACAAAGAAATAATTAATAACAGTTGTTTCTTTATGGTATATTCATATTATTTGATTTTCTCTAAATAAAAAAAAAATTTTATTTAAAGGAAAATTAATTAAACAATAGACACTTCCTCAATTAAATTCCCAGTTTGAATTTGACATTTTATATTTAAAAGTATCATAATGTAATTTTTTTATTAATCTATTTCTATGTGTATTCATGAGATGAGGTTTGATATGAATAATTATGATATTCTGGACCTTTGTCCTCATCTTTATTGTGTATAAACACAATGTTCAGGCCACTGTAACCCCGTTCTCTGTTTTAGGTGTTTTCATTTATTATCTTAATTACTTTAAAATACTGCCCTGTCGGCTGGGGCGTTAGAATGCACCGACTGCACCTCTGCAGAGGGGTAAAACTCCCCCAATGGGGCCACCTGTTGGCCGTGGGTGGCGACCCGTGATGCTTAAGGATAGAGCCCAGGTGGATGAGCAATTCATGACATGCAATACTCCACCTTGGCCCTATCTTGGGCTAGATGGGCAGTCAGAGAGGCCCCCTCCAATCAATCGGCTGGTCACGTCAAGCCCTAGTACCTATATAATTTTCCCAACCCTATTGCCCTTATGGCAAGCCCCAATCCCTTTTTATCATATGGGTGCTAGAAGGCGGTAACTGAGGGTCTACATGTCCTGGGAATGACGTTAAACTCTATCTGATGGTGAGGTTCCAGTTTTGGAGGTTTGGGGAATGTGGAACACCCCATTCATCACCATTGCTCCCTGGTCCACTCTGACCCGGAGTGGTAGTACCTGTTAGGGTCCCATCTATGGGTTAAATAGAAAAATGTATTTATAAAAAAATTGTATTATCCATTAAGAATTGATTTATTTCAAAACTTTATCAGCATTAAATGACCCACTGAGGTTGATATGCCGTAAAACAAAACAAACAAACAAACAAACAAACAAATACTTTAAAATAAGTAATCTCCAGTTGATTACCCATGAATTCAAATGCAGTTTTGGAGCTTAATCATTACTGCTCACTCAAGTCTGAAGATGACTTATTCTAAGGTAATTAAAATGATAAGTAAAAACACCTTAAACAGAGTCCGAGTTACAGTAGCCTGAACATTGTGTTTATACACAATAAAGATGAGGATAAGCTGAAATATCATAATTATTCATATCTTAGTATTATCTGCATTATTCGGACTATTGTCCCCATCTTCATTGTTATTTGTACAACGTTTCAGCCGATATGCCCTCCGGCCTTCTTCAGGTATTCTTGTCAGACTTGGGAACTTCTCGGACTCAGGAACATTCTTTTCGAACTCGGGAACTTTCTTGTCGTAATCAGGAGAAGGTTCCCGAGTCCGACAAGAAATACCTGAAGAAGGCCAGAGGGCATATCAGCCAAAACGTTGTACAAATAATAATGAAGATGGGGACAATAGTCGAATAATGCAGATAATATTAATCTTCAAGCCTCATCTCAAACATTCAGAGAAATATTCATATCTTATTCATCTGTTTTTATATTATTGACAAATGAAAAGATAGGCATAAAAATAGACCTTACACATTATACCATAAAAGTATACATTAAAAAAAATCTATTTGCAGGGTTCTGTGATATATGATCCTGAGTTCCAGAATGCATTTGATAATTTTAGTAAGGTGAATGCAACTTTGTTAGTGACTTTATGCAAAATATGTCAATTAATTGCCAAGAATTCAGAACTTGTCCGTAATGGAACTGCTCAATGTATGCCAGATTGTAAGTGTTCAATTCTTTTATTAAAATAGAAATGATAATAATATCACAAGTACAAAAAAATGTTTACTTTTTTGTTTGTTTGTCATTCTTTAAATTTTTCTTTAATCTTTTCAATGCTTAACTCTTGATCTCCCCAAACTCAAATAAAGATTAGACACAAATTGGATTCAAATTTCCCTCCAAGGTGCAGACATTTAATCACATTATTCTATCAAAAGAGAGGCTGTTAATTGTTGCTATATTTATGGGCCGGGTTAGCTCAGTCAGTAGAGCGTTCGGCTAGAAACCACAAGGTTCCTAGTTCGATACCAGTCCCCGCAACTCAGCGTATGAGTAGCACAGGGATCTGTGCGGTATAAGGAGCTGATGGTAGGTTTGGTGTTCCACTCAGATGCTAAAACAATTCCTTGGTCTAGCACTATGAAAAGGGGATAGACTCCCTCGGTGACTGGCTGATACCACTTTAGGCCGCCCCGTCGACTTAAAAAAAGAATTATTATTATTATCTGACATGATCTTCCTGAATCTAAACCATTGGCATTACAGTATACAATAAAATAATGATCAGCCTGAAATGTTAGGCTTATGGTCTCAAAGGCTTAATGGGACATAATGAAAAATAAACAAGGTAATAGCTTGACTTTAAGTTTTATTGAAATATAACACAACTCTGGTCAGTTAAGGTGGAGCTTTTTGTAATATATACAGGTGGGTGATCTAAGGGGAGATAACTATGGTTCCCTTCACCACACTCCTATAAATAAATATAGGTGGCTGATCCAGGGGGAGACAACTATGGTTTACTTCACTGCAATTAGTATTAAATGGGATTTAATCAGTAATTTGGTTTTAAAATGTTTTTTGTGTATACATTTTTTTCTTTGAAAAGTTTGTGTTGTGAGGTGTGGTTTTGTGTTCCTTGTTGCAGCAGTATTTATTCGTGCTTAATCTTAGCACTGAGTTCAGCTTCTCGTAGCTAATCTCCCTAGTCCCCTAAACTGTCTCTATATATCTCCTGCAGTAATACACATATGGTGATAGGTAGGGCAATTTGATGTCAATATTCAATAAAAGTATTCAAACATTTAAAGACCATAAATAAATCAAGCACAATGGCATAGAAGACAAAACTCTGGATTAAACAAACAAACAAAATTGTATTAACAGAAGTTACAAAAAGGTAGCATTGAATACTGGGCGAGGTTACGTCCCAAAGTTCTTTTTTTTAAAGTTCAAATGTAAAATGTAATAAAATATTTTACAATTCACACAATAAGAAACGTTAAATGTTTGTAGGTCCAAATAATCATCAGTCAGGTTGTATTTGTACTGATATTGAGATTTTATGTTAAAACGATGATTATTTAAAGTGAGAAAGATAGATAGATAGATACCTTCAGTAAGTAAGCGAAATGTTCTTATTAAGGGTGACGTGAATTCCCTTAGGCAGGTGAGATCTTTCTGGTTAGGGTTCGAAAGGCTGGCTTATTTATAGTCCTGGATAGGATCAGCGAGGCTCCAAAAAGGTCCAGTCGATAAATTTTCTTATTAGGTGGGAACGCCTCTGATTGGTTGAATTTTACGAATTTTATTTTAGATTTTATTTTTACTAAGGTTGCGCGATCCATATGCACAAATCTCTTATTTTTGCCATTTGACTTCCATCTGTTGAAGCGATAACTTCCGGCTCACCACAGAAGGCTCGCCACACACATATGTAAATGAGATAACACGCCATTGGCTATCACACTACAGTTTGGTTGACCACTTAAGCAATAGCAGCAACTGTAAACAACTTGAATCCTTTGTTTATAAAAAAAATAACTCAATTCAGCCTTAAATGACCTGAAAAGGGTTAATATGCTGTAAAACAAATCAACTAACTTTGAAAAGTTAATATTTCAAGCAAACTTGTAAATGTGAATTGTAAACTTAAGCTTCAAAAGATAACTTTATAAATATGAAAGGATGGGACGATCAAAATACAAAATTTCTTGACTATTCCAATATGGGAGTAAAATATGGATATGAATCTGACAATATATAGAAATAAGAAAAAGAAAATGTTCCAAAAAATGAATCGTCAACGTCAAAATAAATTCATTTTTTGGAACATTTTCTTTTTCTAATTTCTATACATTTCAATATAGAAAATCTTAACTTTCCAGTACCAATTGTATCTCCCATTCAAATCAATTTATGTAACATAAAAAATACTGATAATTAGTAAATGCTACTGATTTCAACCAGTGTTCCTTTTTCTTTGGATTTTTTTTCTTTATCATATTGCAGTTATGCCAAAGATATTCAAAAAATACTTATCTGCCTTTCCTGAATGTCAGAATTTACCAGGTACCATCAGATTATTTGGACATCAGGCACCAGCACCTGCTTTAGCTGGTCTAACTAAGAATAAAAATGGATTACAGTGGATTGCATTTACTTTTGAATCAGTGAGTACATTATTAAAACATACTATATATATATATATATATATATATATATATATTATGGTGCTTAGTTAAAGTCATACCTAATTTGTTAATTAATTAATTATAATTAAATGAAATTGTCGGCCTTCGCCATTTCAAACACATTGTTTGTTCACTTTGTCACTGTTTCAGCTTTTACTGGAACTTAAAAATTTGCGCAACTTTGTCAAATTTATTTTCAAAATCTTTATATTGTAATCTCGACAATACTCATGACATCAATATTTGTGATTTTTAAAAAAAAAATTTTTTTTTCTCTCTTTCTTTCTTTCTCTTGTCAGACAACATTAAAAAGTGAATCCTACTTTAAAGCTTATAAGCAATATGCAAAATGGGAAAACTTTTTGGAAGAACTAAAAACAACAGTTCTTAAAGATGCTCCTCCTCTCCAGGGTATTTTGCAAGTTTCAAGGTTTTGGAGAAAGGTAATGTTTTTCACTTGAAGAAAATACAACTCTATTATATTTATCATTATGTTTGTAACTCTAATTACAATAGTTTTTATAGTGTGTAGTGTCAAAACTTTTGGTAACATTAACTGGTAATTTGCAATATTTCATTCTCAATATATTTATGCTATAGAGAGAAACAAAAAACAAAAGAAACAATAAATAATTAGTATTATCTGCATTATTCAGATTATTGTCCCCATCTTCATTGTTATTTGTACAACGTTTCGGCCGATATGCCCTCCGTCCTTCTTCAGGTATTTCTTGTCGGACTCGGGAACCTTCTCGGACTCAGGAACCTTCTTTTCATAATCGGGAGCCATCATGGAACTTTGAACCTAACCCTTTATTTAGTCCACGGGGGTATCTTGTTCTCATTCCACTAACCATAGCTGGAGTAGGAGTTGTGTTAATTATTTTTCTAACTGCCTCTACTCAGGATTGAACTCAGGATCCAGAGATAACTGTCATAGAACTGTCTTAACCTAACTACCTTATTCAATAGGCCATGTGCGGATAAGGTAGTTAGGTTAAGACAGTTCTAAGTGAAAAAAAAAGAAGGTTCTCGAGTCCGAGAAGGTTCCCAAGTCTGACAAGAAATACCTGAAGAAGGCCGGAGGGCATATCGGCCGAAAGCTTGTGCAAATAACAATGAAGATGGGGACAATAGTCCGAATAACGCAGATAATACTAATCTTCAAGCCTCATCTCAAAAATTCAGGGAAATAGTACAATAAATAATTGTCTTCCGTTGGATTGTGGGTTTGTTTTTTGGACATATATGTCTGTTGGTCAAGTAAAAGAGATAAGGGAATGAACAAAATTTGAAAAAATGAACAATTTTTGCTCAATTTTACACTTGAACACAGACATGTAGTAAGTGCAACAAAGCTAAAAGCATCCAGCCAAGAAGATAGACTGAAGTGGAAAGAACACTTTAAGAAAGAGCTGGAAAAACCTCCAAAATTCATAGATAATAATACCCCCGAAAATCATTTATAGCCAAGTAGATATCTAGCAAGGAGAAATAATGATGGATGTATTTGACAAAGTCCTAAAAACAATAAAAAGAAGAAAAACCACAGGCATTGACGAAATATTCCCTAAAAAATAGAAGACAAGGAAATTTGATGACATACTTCTTTGATTATGTAATGCAGTGTATAAACAAGATACAATAAAGAAATAGACAAAAGGCTGCATCCTTCCATTCCCCAAGAAAGACAACCTCAGAATCACTACATAGCTGCTAATGTTTATAATGCCCTTTTCTCAATCCCATCCAACCTGAAGAAAAGAAAATCCTCTGGAACAATCCACTATAATGATACTCTACAAAGGCACAAAAGCAATGGTTCATTCACCTGATTGTGATACAGATTTCTTTGACATTGTCACTAGAGTCCTACAAGGAGATATATTAGCACCATTTCTATTTATAATATGCCAAGACTACATACTACGAATGTCATTAGATCTCATAAAAGATAAAGGCTTCAAAAGATGAACAAGACATTCTGTGACATTCTCTTGCGGACAACTACACATGGACACACCTGTGTAGGCTGACCAGCAAAAACCTACAACAATCAGCTATGTGCAGATTCTGGCTGCTGTACAGAAGACCTGCTAGGAGCAATGATTGATAATGATGGTATGGGAGATAGAGAGTCATGACTGTGCAGCTAGTGTGAACTGATGATGATGATGATGATGAAGATGCCACTAAATAATACAAAACAAGATAAGAAATTTAAAAAGGAGATGTTCGAACATACATAAAATTCTATTAGACAAGGGCGTATCTTAAGGCCTAAATCCAGCCCTGATTTTTTGTCATACACATCCAATATGTTTAATTATAATAATACACACATATATATATATATATATATTATATATATATATACAATGTTCTAGCATCGCATGATCGTTTGCGAAATTCACTTGCCATGGTTATTTTCTATAATTATCGAATTTTATACGATATTCGCATTGTAATTGCCTTCAAGCAAAAAATATAAATAATAATACAAATTTATTCAACAATGCTTCTAAAAAACAAACATCCAAAAATCTTATGTATATATATATATATATATATTTTCTTTTTTGCCAGGTTCTACGTGAAATTGTCGTAGTCAGCAGTGCTATCTACAGCCTGGCATTATCTATGGTTATTTGTATAATGGCCACAGCCATTTTCACCGGACATATCATTCTTCTTTTTATTGTCTTTCTTACAATTCTTGGTAAGCTATTTTATTTTTATCGACACATTCATTGCTTCTTTTTTTTTCAGGCTTTGGATTGAATTAAAAATGATTTTTCTTTATTTTCAAGACAGTTATAACATTAAATACTTTTTTGGCAAATTAATCAGGTCATTGTATAAGAAATGTTCAAATTAATCAGGTCATTGTATAAGAAATGTTCAAATTAATCAGGTCATTGTATAAAAAATGTTCAAATTAATCAGATCATTGTATAAGAAATGTTCAAAAAGTATATGAAATGTAAACTGTATTTACCAAGTCAGAAATTAACAATGAATGAAACATTAATTTTCTTTAAAATAGTCCCTTTGGAACTCAACAGTTTATTCTAGTGAGTTTCCTATTAGATCAAAGTAAGTCTGATATTCCTTTTTGATATGATGTTAAACTGCACAGCAAAGAGAGACAGCAACCCCAGCAAGCATCATTGTTTGTGTGCAGTCAGGGAACCAGAGAGTACCATTCAAAAATTGGCCTGCTCAGCCACTCGCACAGGTGTAGATAAAAAAAGAAAAGGAAAAGAATTTGGACACTACATCATCATCTGAGAGGATGCCAACAATAAACTGCGTTATCATATTTCTTTTTATGTCCTCCACATCCTCAAATTTCTTTGAAAAGAATTTTCATTTAAAGAAACACAAAAAAGTTGTATGGAACTGGCGTTGGGACTGGTCAATATGGATAGTGTTGCACTTGCACCATTCTGTATTTTGCCAGAAAATGCTGATAAATGTTACATAATTATTAGATACCTAATATTTATGTGCAATAGTGTTGAAACAAGATGGCGTTTTAAGTGCAGCTGATGGCCTTGAGGAATGAGTGACAGCGTTGACCTCAGTCCTCACCCTACCTTCTGGGGATAGCTGTGAGAACCGGTAGAGAAGACCCTATCTTCCGGTTTAGATAGTAAGTAAGTTTCAGTCAGTTAGAAGGTAGGAGCTGACCTCGTAGTTTGTAAGTCGCGTATTACGCGCCGCCGTTCTCATCTGCGCAGATTGTCTGGTTGGGGATTTAAAAATAAAGTAAGATCAAAGTAAATCGGAGTTTTGTATTATTACCTCTAAAAACTAACAATGACACAGGGCTTCTGATAAAGGGAAATCCCCAGTAGAAGACCAGACCTGAAGTCCCCAAGAAAGTCCAGACCTTAGAAGATTCCAGACCAAGACAAGATGTTATAAGATTCCAAAGATGGCCAGAAGAATAGAGTAAGAAAGAAGTAAGTAATGAGAAGGGTATGCAACATAAAATGTATTGAGAATTAATTGGGCCCATCCGTGGAAGTTGGAAAAATATGAAGACCTACGTGAATAATGTGTCAGAAACAGATGGATAACAGATGTATTTCCCATTGAAGTCGGATGTCGGGGATTTATTACCAACTCAACCTTGGCATTTTTGTCTAAACTTGGACTTTCTCCACCAGACAAGAGGAAATACTTAAAAAAGATTCAGGAGAAAGCTCTAACCGCATCAGCGTGGATATGGCAGTCCTATATTGTGACATCAAACCGACAAAGTCTGGTAGTATCGTGAGATACTGCTGGGGCGCTCTGGGTTAGTGGTAATGATGCTTCGGCCCCGAAACCATGCCTGAATCCAGAGTCATCATCTGATGAAGGCTTTGTTGGTTGCAATGCTACCGTGTAAATAGCAGTCATTGTATGAAGATTATAGTTTAGATTAAGTCTAGACATAATCACTTTATTATATAAGTTTCTCAGTTGCACATATGTCTTCCTTGAAATTTTAGAATTAAAAAAAGAATTAAAGATTCAGTTTTAATTATTTTTTGAACACACCTTGGATATGAAAATATTTTACTGTGTAAATTAATTAATTGATATTTCTGATTTTGATGATTCAATCAAATCTCTTTTTAACAAATCAGACCAGAAAGTTTAATCCTCATTAGACATTATCTAAAATTATCCTTTCTCAATAAATGTCACTTAAACAAAGCTATGCATAAAAATTAATGATAAATATCATTTTTTCTACCTCTATACCAATTGGCCAAATCCAATAAAAACAAAGGTGTTGCTTAAATTTTTCTGAGTGGTAATGGTCATGGTACTTGATGAGATGACTTAGTGACTTTTGATTCAAAAAGGTCTCACACCGGAAGTTGATTTTTTGTAATATTCAAAAAGTAAACAATAAGTTAGAATCGATTTGTATTACGTTCCTTTGCAATGAACATTTCAATGCAATGAACACACACGGGAAATCGACTGCTATTAATTGGTGTCTCGATTAATTCAGTGGATTTAACCCTGAAGATCCTTATGGTGAAACTCGAGTAGGTTATCTCTTGTACCCATTTTATAATATATATATATGAATTTGATAAGTTCTCTCTCAACTTTGTATTAAATGTTTTCATTTATTTACTTAAATTTTTATTTACAAATGTTGTCAAAAAAGTGTCTGTTTTTCTCGTTTACTTTATAACTTGTGATTTTCTTTAAATATCAATGAAAAAACAACCACAGTGATACGCAGGGCCATCCGGAAGGAGGGACTAGACATACAACTAGCTTACTATAGCCCCTCACTCCGAAGATAACTATCCAAGAATAACCATAGGGACAACACCAATTGCACATTAGCAAACTGACCTATCCGTGACACAGGTATGTGCCATGAAGTGTATGTGGTATAGCAGTTAAAATGCAGCAAATGCGACCAGTTCTATATAGGTAGCACAACTCGACCACTGCACATTAGAACAAAGGAGCACTTACACACACGGGCATCTTCCTTCTACAAACACATGTTGAGATGCAGAAACAAGGAAAGGGATATGACAAAAATTATAGCCAGGAACAGGAATGTTGGTAATCTAAGGATTAAAGGAGGCCTTATTAATATCAAAATGGCACCCAACACTAAATAATAGAGCAGAACTCAATGCAGAGTATATAGTGCAGTAAATCGGCAGCGAAGTGCCACTCAATGCACAACACAGTCCCATTTTTTTCTTACATCATAATATCCATATTTGAGTCTGCATGCCAAAAATGAGTCAGCGATTCACCACAGAAATAGCTGAACAATTTCAAATTCACTGCAACATCCAGCATCCCTTTATTTAACTGAATAAACAATAAACGTTTGCATCAGTGCAGTAACACACATACCACCAAAACATCTGAGGATGGGATTTTATCCCGAAAATATTTAGGAAACCGGTAAATTAACATCATTTTCATCACCTATTGTTCTTCCATTGCATTGTCAATAGCCTTCTAATTTCTATTTTAAAGTTCAATAAATTTTAGCATCACAACTATTTACAGACTTTTATTTTTCTATCAGTTTAGCACAATAACATTTATCGTGAAAATACCATTTATTTTGATTTATTGTCATTTATTTTTTCAGGTATCATTTGTTTGGTTATGAGTGTATTCTGCATATTTGGTTGGGAATTGAGTTCCATTGAGGCCGTGTCATTATCAATTTTAGTTGGATCTTCTGTTGATTATTGTGTCCATCTTGTCGAAGGTTATCTCATCAGCGGAAAATACCTCAAGAAAATTCAGGTAAAATAACCAGCAGATTTGAAGTAAATAATTAGAAAATTTAAGATTTAAGAAACCTTAGAACCCTAATGGCTGGTTTATCCCCCTAAGCCAGTTTTTCATATGCCCCAGTGGCACTTTTACTCGCCTCGGAAATCTATATTAAACTCTTACATATATGCCACGTGGTGTAATGGTTAAAGTCATAGGAAATGGGCTTGTCACCCTGAGTTCAAATCCTGGACCTGATAATTGCATTTCACTTAGTGCTAATACCCTTGGGAAAGGTGTGAATTCTACTCTCCCTCCAGCTATGGGTAAATAGTAGGGCAGACTGGGCTCTTTAACCTTGGTTAGGCAACCAGTCTAGGAGAAGGAAAACTCTGAATTCAAACCTGTTAAACTCCACTTAAGAAATTGACCTTGTGTCCCATCCTGCTCATGCGGAGGGGTTGGTAAATATATATATGCCATGTGGAGGTGCATGGTGTAATGGTTAGAGTCGTAGGAAATGGACTCGTTGACGAAAGTTCCAATTCTGGACAAGGCTGTTTGCATCTTACATAGTGCTAATACCTTTGGGAAAGGTATGCATCCACATACTCCCTCCAGCTATGGGTAAATAGTATGACATACTGGGTTCTTTAACCTTAGTTGGGCAACCAGTTTAAGGGAAGGAAAACTCTGAATTTAAACCTGTTAAACTCTGCTTGTGTCACATCCTGCCTGTGTGGAGGGATTGGTAAATATATATATATATATATATATATATATACATATATGCCATGTAATAAATGTTTTACAGGACATGATGTGCTGGATGAGGGGGGTGCACAGGGTAGTTTACATTAGGAAGGTGGGGTTCAAAGGGTTACACCTACAAAGGGAGTAAATTGGAATGGTTAATGAAACTTTGGCTCTTTTTGTTATCATTGCTTTTTATTTGAAAGACAGTCTTTTTTATTTGTTTTTGCATGATCACTGAATATCTAAACTAATTTTCAGATAAGGCAGTAATGTAGCGAGATTGAACGGCAAAACTCACGAATCTGTGATGAGCCAACAACGGTCCTTCGATCGAAGAGACAGCGGGTGGCATGTTGTACGTGTGGGCGGAAGCAGAAATGTGACGAGTCTGACTAGTCGAGGAGGTAAAAATCGTGAGTGTCCTTGAGGCCGTGATTTGTAGTGGCAAGTCTCGTAGCTGGCGAGACAAAAGTTGTGACATGTCTCGGCCAGACCGAGTATAAAAGGAGACGGTTGGACAGTGGCGATCTGGCAAAACACAACGAACTTAGTTTGTTAAAGATCTTCAAGTGTTACGTTGTCTTTGGTAGAAGCAGAAGTACATTTCGTTTGCTAGAAGGGTAATTTATGAAGAAAGTGCTTTCACGGTCTCCTGCCTCAAAAAGTTTCTGCCCGGTTACTATAAAATAACGACCCTGCTCAGTCTATTCAATATCCATCTATCTATCTATCTCAATTTGTTCATATTTATTTATATTACTTTAAATACTAAGATTTTTTTTTCAAGTTTGTTTAATGTCTTGTTTTTAGTTTAAATAAACAAGAATTACGACAAAAAAAGAAGCGCCCCCCCCCCAAATGCATTTACTTGTCGAAATATCTATTATCTCCATTTGTTCATATCTATCTATATTATTTTGTTTGTTTATCTATCTATCTATTCAGTCTATTCCAAATATATATCATCTTCATATCTAAACAGAATTACGACAAATTACGATAAATAACAAGAATTACGACGAGCTGGGGTTGGTATTTTGATAGTCACCGGTAGTGGTTTTTGAGGCGGGAGACCAGGATGCACTTTCTCATAAATTCCGCTAGAAGTAAGAATATGTGAGATATATTTGTAGTAAGAATATGTATGAGATATATTTTGATAGTCACCGGGTAGTGGTTTTTGTGCGAGACAGGGATGCACTTCCTCATAAATTACCGCTAGAAGTAAGAATATGTGAGATATATTTGTAGTAAGAATATGTATGAGATATGTTTTGATAGTCACCGGGTAGTGGTTTTTGAGGCGGGAGACCGGGATGCACTTCCTCATAAATTACCACTAGAAGTAAGAATATGTATGAGATATATTTGTAGTAAGAATATGTATGAGATATATTTATAAGGTATATATTAATATATTCATGTATTTATTTCTTTCTTTTTTAACCCTGTTAAAATTCTATCAATATAGCTTAATTGTTCTAAAGTATTAAAGAATAATGATGGTGGTGATTTAAATATATGAAAATAGCTACAAAAGGGTAGAAAATTTTTTTTCTTCTTTTTTGCTAAAATTTTATTGACAATTAATTTCAAGTATTTTTTTTGCTTTTTATTCAGAGTCCAATCAGAAACTCGTCAATGGCGTACCAGTGCTGCCATCACGCACTCGGTGTCTCTATCATCAGCAGTGCCATCACCACAATAACTGCAGCCATACCACTCACACATACCACTATGCTCCCTTTCAGCAAATTTGGTTGGATCATTGCTATCAATACAAGTGTAGCCATTGTGTTTACTTTAACCCTTTGTCCTGCCCTCCTAAGCACTATAGCACCTGCTCAATTCCATAACTCCTTCGGTTCCATGTTAATGACTTTGTTGATAACTGCAATGTTTGTGGGAATTATTATTGCTATTTTGTATGGTGTTTCATTTGCTGGTGTACTCATACCTGGGCCTGATGGGGAAGCTCTTTTTTCTTCATGACCACTGACTATTCACGTAGAATTCAATTCTACTCCTTAACTCTTAACATCCTGTTGAGATTTTTCTAAGTCCAGAGCATTCCTATAAGGATATATATTTAAAAAAATGGCTAAAAATTACCTTTGCATCTAAAGTTACTTATTATTTCCCTTAAATCAAAGACTTCTATATATGTTTAATATTAAATTTAAACAAAGCTATTGTTTGGGGCTGATTAGTTAAAACGAATGTGACTTCCAGCCGGGTGGAATGAGCTATCCAGTTACGTTTTTTTTTGTGTGTGTGAGCAAAGCTCTTCTCTTTTGTACTCTGAATTAGGCTGGGTTCATTTATGAGTTATTTTCCTCCAGCTATCATAGACACCTGGCACTGAGCTCTCCATTTGAAATATATTTGTTAAGCATAGGCAAGGTGTGTTTCAAATTAGCAGTAACTGTTTTAGTCAGATATTTAACTTCATTTGTTTATTTAGTTGTTTATGTATCATCCCAAATCTGTCCATCTTATTTCAAAGTAGTAGTCTTGAGGATGGTTTAGCTTTATGTTAAAACCATTTGGAGTCAGTGTTTGAAGGTGTTTTTATCAAAAATTGCAAATGATTGTAATAGATTCCATATTTCAAAATGACAAATTGAAATGCATGAAATACAACAGTTTATGAAATTCAAAAATACAAATAGGTACCTGAACAATTCTAAGGAAAGCTGCTATATTGGATGTAACATGATTTGTCCATAAACTTCATTCTATTAGTTTTAGTATAGCATTTCATTCTAAGACTAATAGCACAAATAAATGAATTAAAACTTAGTTTAATTCTAATAATTTATTAAAGAACAAATAAAACAATGACTAACAAAGTCCTTCCTGTGTATAGAGTTAAGTTTGAGAAACTTACCGGTGTGATGGAGAGGACAGCTGGTATTTTCTGACCTAGTTATTTCTTGGCAAGAATTTCTGTTCAACGTGCAGCTGGGAGCTCATCCAGAATCTATCTGGTGATTTTTTTGTATTTTGCGCCAAAACTTCTGGGCTCATCATGTGATTGCTATATCCAATCACAGAAAGCCTCTCTCTCACTTAACCCCCCTCACACAGGAATAAACATTCTACTGACCCAACAACTCTATATAGCCAATATTCTGTCATTGCACAATGTTTGTTTATGTTATAGACTTAGAAATCAACCAGATCATTTCAATTCTATTCACAAATCTCATCTTTGTCATTAATAACTCAAACTTGGCTAGAGTTTTTGCAACGCAGATTTTCAGTAATTACAAATGTAAAAGAACTTAAAGTAATAAGCCAATAAGTCCCGAGTTATAGCAATCCTTTGTAAGTCAATAAGTCCGAGTTATAGCAATCCTTGGTAAGTCAATAAGTCCTGTGTTATAGTAATCCTTTAGGTCGATGTCCAAGAAGATCAAGTAGAAGTGAGCTAAGATTAGAATCAGCCAGTATAAATACAACAGCAGCAGCAGAGGACTGCCAGTGATTGGACAACAAGGCTGGTCACATGGTAGTCGGCGAGTTCTATATTAAGAAGTAGCCATCTGATACACACCTTATATCAGAAAATCCCAACAGACACAAGGGCAGGTTTATATAGTTGTATATTAGTTTTGAAAACTCAAAAATTTTTAAAGTTTTCACTGAGAGGGTTTAATTCAGAATGTACTCTTACTTCATCTTCATTAGGTTAATAAAAGTGAATGGATTTTTTTGTTTAACTGCATAAAGTAGACACACCTAGCTGAAAATTTCTTACCAGAAATTAATTTACAAGTACAAATAAAATGCCCTCGCGGACGATGAAAAAATAGATTTTGAACATATTGCCTGACGGGTGGGAGTCACACGAAATTCAATGTCAGCGAATTTGTACCCTAAGTAAGTAAAATCATCAAATTCATTAAAAATAAAACAATTTGAAATGTAAACTTTAAATATTTATTAAAATAAAACAAACTATATATAGATTATAATACAAGTCATGTATTATTAAAACTTGTTTAAAAACAATGAGGACTGTAGTAATGTTGCATGTTCAAATTTGAGTGTATTATTCTATGTTATGTCGATTTTGGGTAATGTGACGTAAGCAGTGACGCCATTTTTGTTAGCAGATAAAACCGGAAGCAATCTCCATTATTATAGATAATCCATTTTCCACAGTTTTCTTTGGTGGAGGGTGTGGGGGTAGCTAGTGGAAAATCAAGTCTAAAATCTTAAATAATTCTTAGAAATTATCTATAACCTTAAAAAATGAAATGTTTTAAGATGGAATATGTAATTTCACCATGTTGCATTTGGGAATAAAATATGGAAATGAATCTGGGAAATGAATTTTGATGACAATAGATAGAATTTAAATAAAGTGTTTCCAAAAAAAAGATTAATTTATTTTGATGTTGATGTCAATGCTTAAAAAGTTTGTGTTAATGTAAACCTTCCTAGGACAATATAAATAGAAAAGAAAAAATAAATTTTATGTAGCATTTTATTAACATATTTTTGATTGCAAGAAATGGTCTTCAACAACCAAGCAGCTGCTCAAAATGCCTTTGAAAAATTCATTGATTGTAAAACTTCAAATTTCAACTGGAAGAATAGATTGTTTATTGTGACAACAATATATACATTCATGGTTTTTATTTTGATTAATAAATTTTATTAGATAAACTGCTTTAGAGTTGATTGAAAATTGGAATTATTTTAACAACGAATACATTTTTTTTCTAATGGATTTAATTTTTCTTTTAGGAAAAGCTAAATTTTAGACGTTAGTTGTGATATATCCGGGTTAAGGGATATATTTCTTGAAGTTGGTAGTTGGTATATTATCGCAGTAGTACTGGGTACATTGAATAGTAATCCGTCTCCGAGCAGTCGTGGTGTCGTCTAGCAAGTAAGTTAGCTTGTAAGGTTATTAGTAGAGGACCAACACAGTGTCGACTATTCTACATGACACTGTCCAATCAGATTACAAGTCAGGGGTACCAAGTATCTACATATTCATTATATCAAGTTTATTCACTGCAATTGGTTTTCTAAGATGCAAGTTGATTATGTCATATTAGGCAGCAACCTTTCTTGTATATGATGATTTATTAGAGATAACTTTGCATCAGATTAATTGATCCTATAAACCTAAACCTTGAGCTCATTTTATCAAATTCTTAAAAGCAAAGACAAAATTCTGAATTTAACCAAAAATAATTTACCTGCAATGAATTTTAATGGTGATAAATTTTACCATATGAAAATTACTTCAAAGGAAAAAAAAGGAAAGGAAAATACAAGTATCATGCTAATTAGTGTTACATTTCAAAATATGGTGATGCTATAAAATATCAGGAAAATTTATTTAAAAGGATAACATTCCTTTTCTAACAATCTAAAAACATTTCTAAAACTTTCATTTTATAAGAATTAAGAATTTTGGTAATTTATGGCAGGAAGTGCGTCCCGGTCTCCTGGGCCTCAAAAATTGGCTACTCGGTGACTATCTAAAATAATGACCCCAGTCAGTCTATTCAAACTATCCATCTTCATATCTATCTATCTCTCTCAATTTGTTCATATTTACTCTATATTACTTTGAATACTAAGATTTTTTTATTCATGTTTGTTTAATGTCTCTGTTTTTAGTTTAATAAACAAGAATTAGACAAAAAAGAAGCGAACCCTCCCGCAATAGCATTTACTTGTCAAAAAGAAAATATCTATCTATCTCCATTTGTTCTATCTATCTATATTATTTTTGTTTGTTTATCTATCTATCTCAGTCATTCCAACTATATATCATCTTCATATCTACAAGAAGATTACGGCGACAAATTACAAATAAATAAACAAAATTCAACGAGCTGGGTTGTTATTTTTGATAGGCCAGGTAGAATTTTTGAGGCAGGAGACCGGGACGCACTTCCTCATAAATTACCAGAATTTAAAAAAAATACTCTATGTATACTAGTTTAGACAATTTAGAACAATTTCGCATCTTTTAGAAATTTTGTTGATATGATTTTGTTTATGTTAAAAAAGATAAAACATCTTTCTGTTGTGGTTTGGGTAATCCTATCATATTCTAATAAATAACCCTCTGAAATATTTGTTTTCATATCTTTATACTATTGAATACGCATCAATTTATTTACATTTTTCTATATATATATATATATATATTATTATATATAAATACACCAAAAGCATGCACTTGAACTTTGGCAGAACTTCAACAGCCTATATTCAAATTAAATTAAAAATGTTTTTCTCAGTTATTTCATTTTTTTTATTTGCTTGAAAGAAACAATCACAAATTTTTGCCTAAAACAAGGAAAAAAAAATCAACTTTAATTATTATTATTGGTCAGTTAATTGGTTAGTTTTTTATTTATTTTTCATCAACAAATTCATTGTATGATTCAGAATAACAGACTCCGCTTATAGAAAGTATGGGAAATCAAAGAGTAATAATCTGTGTTGCTGTTTTACTCTTTTTGAGTCTGTTAATTTTACTACTGATCTGATTTGCCTTATTCAAAGATATTTATTTTGATTTGCTCTCAGAAAATCAAAGCATAAACATGAAGAAATGTACAAGATATCTTGCCTTTGTTTTACAGCTAAAGTAATGACACATCTTATCAATGAGGCTGTTACGTATTGAAAAGATTATGAAACCCAAAAAAGGGATACATAATAAATGATATTGCAAACTTCCACTACCAAAATATGATCCTATGAAAAGACAGCAAAAAAAAACAAAAAAAAAAAAAAAAAAATTGTTCAATATTTTTCACCATATCAGTAATTTATTCTATTAAGTATTGTTACTTTAATACAGAAATCTCCATCCTAGATATTAAGTTCAAATAATTTTAAGCGGATTGTCAATTTGAAAAAATATTTAAAAGAATTTAAAAACAAAATAAACAAAAACATGATCATATCCATAAAATAGGAATAAAGGTAAAAAGGTTGCATTGAAAATCAAATTTAGTTTATTTTACAATTTCAAAAGTGAGGCATTTGTATAAACACAGAATACTCATTTTAAAAAAAAGGTAAACAAATTATTTGTTCCATGGAGTTATTAAAAAAATGAAACAAGATAAAAATTACTTGGCCAAGGGGTTGACAATAAGAAAAAAAAAAGAAATAAAAAGAAAAAAAATTTTGAGTGTAAACTTCTTTAAAAAATAAATTCATCATTTATTAATAAGTACTGAAGCATTTGAGTAAAATTGCAATAATCTTGGATTAGAATTTTTTGTAAATTTTAAAATTGGAATGTTTAAGGTATCAGCACCTACAAAAAAAAATGTGTGCATTATATTAATCCTCGATAACGCTCTAAAAATGCTCTCTTAAATTCTAAACCTGAAAACATTTTAAATTTTATTAAAAAAAGCACCTTTTCAAACAAAGTATAGAGACACATAAAATTATTCCATACGAACCACTACTTTACAGTCTGAATCCAAAATAACCTTTTTGGCATTAAATGACCCACAGAGGTTGATATGCCGTTAACAAAACTCAAACTCAAAACATTATAATCTTATCTCTTACCGTATTTCTGAAACATCAAATTAATCAGATTTTTTTAAAAATGCTATTGCTATTTTTGATCTGATTAAGACAATTTGTCATGGCACAAGGTGTGACAACCCTCCAAACATCAACATCAACGGGCACAGCCTGGAAGCAGTGGAGAACTTCAAGCACCTTGGTCTACCATTGCCAATTCAGTCTCCACCGATGATACATCAACAGCAGAATATGCAAAAGCGGTGCAGTTATGGCGAAACTAAGCCAGCGAGTATGGACAAATGCCTGCCTTACCAAGAGAACCAAAATGCGCGTCTACAGAGTGTGTGTTCTCAGTACTCTCCTATAAGGTAGGCAAAGCCTGGACCACGTACTCATGTCACGTGAGGAAACTGGACAGCTTTCATCTCAGATGCCTACGCCACATTCTACACATTTGCTGGCAGGAAATGTGCCCAACACAGAGTGTTGGAATGAGCAAACGTAAACAGCATGCCCGCCATTATCTGTGAAGATGCCTGTGCTGGCTTGGCCATGGTCAGGAGGATGGACAAAGGCTGCATCCCCAAAGACGCTCGTACAGTGAACTAGTGGAGAGGCACCGCGACACTGGTAGGGAGACCACGCCTACACTTCAAAGATGTCTGCATGAAGACTGCCACATTGATAAACACATGGGGCTTGGTGCAGAAGACCGTGCGACCTGGCGCCTCTCGTCAAACAAGGAAAGAAAGGGGTGAAAAGAGAGGAAAGAAGCCGCCAGAAGAGAGAGTAAAAGGAAGGAGAGACACAGCACCCCCAACACCTACAGAAAACGTCATCACCTTTGTTTGCAATCACTGTACCAGAGACCTGCCATTCAAGGATCGGTCAATAACAGACAATTCGGGCCTCTTTGCATTTGTACAAGTAACCTTTCACTACAAGTTCAAGGTAGTCAGGATGTTGCAGGTCTAAGATTTCTTTCACATTCAGCTGAGTAATTTGATTGTTACAAGTGTATAACAATAATGGAACATAAGACCAAATTCTATGTCAAATTTCAGGACAATACGGCTGAAAAGATTAAACAAATTAATTACAGACTTATGGATATCAAGTTCTAAGCACAGATTTTTAAAAAGGGGCATAGCATTTTTTCAATAGCTGAGATAGTGTCTCTTCTAATTAATCAGTTATTTCATGAATTTAAGAAAAATGTGATAAAAATGGATAAACTTGCATAAAATCTGATTCATGATTAATGATGATGAATAATGAATGATGAATTAACATAATTCACTTGAATTTTAATCAGGGTTGCCAACCTAAAAACAAAAAAAAACTCAATCTCATTACTTTTTAGACCAATTTCTGTGAATGAGTTTTAGTCACAAAAGAATTTTCCTCTGGTAGTGTAGTTTCTTTAATCTTCTGATGCATATTCTTCTAACAATTATTCCAAAAAATTCTAATCAGCTCCATGTCTGCAATTTAAAACTGTTGAGAAATGTGACAACAAGTCAAAAGTGAAAACAACAGAAGGCAGTGTCAGTAAAGTTGATTTGTAATTAAATAGCAAATAAAATTTTATGAAATTCTTAAATGACGAAACTTCACTGCAAAAGATTATGAATGATCTCTATGGGCAATTCCATGTCAAATCATCCAGATAAAAAGTAAAATTGTCACCCACCTTTCAGACTTTTTCGATAGCATTTTTGGATTCCCCTGGCAAAATGCTTTTATAAACCGATTTTTAGGTGTAGGGAAGCTCTAGAACTCATTTTACAGACAAAAATAAGATTACAAATAGTCACCATTTTTCGTGACCCTCTCAAATTTGGAGAGCTAAAAAATCAACATAACTCCACTAATTTTTGGAATTGGAAACTCAAATTTTGGGGATTGTCTAACTTTAATACAACATTTCAGAAAAAGTTGAAGGGGGTGGGTGACATGGCCTGGATGATTGACATGGAATTACCCCTATGGTATTAGTAGTGCTAAAAAACACCTGATCTATTTAAATGTGCATATCCATGTAATGCATGTTGCCATAGTAACTCTTATGTCAGAATATTTAAAAGAACAGGATATGAAAAAAATCCATAACATAGTAAAGGTCAAATATAGAACTAATAAAAAAAGTTTTGCAATCTTTGTATATGTGTTAGCGGAATAAACTACAGGCAAGTTGGAGGGGAATCAAACTGATGCCACATCTAGGATAATAGTTCAGACTTACTTCGCTAGGATTATTGTTTGATCCATGGCCACTTCCCACATGCTCATGAGACTTCACGACCTAGAGGAGGTAGGAGTTCTTCACGTTGAGGGACAAAAACTAGTATCAGTGTAGGATGAAAAAAATTGTCAGTAGTTGGCTTTCAATATGATGGCAACAAGATTTTTATTAGCGCAATGCACTTAAAGAATAATGTTAATTTTTAATCCACCTTGGCAATAGAATTATAATTTTGTAGAGTCAGCAATCATGTGAAGATGAAAAGGGAATGATAGATTTGCTGTTCGGTTGATACCGACAATAGGCCACTGCACAGACTTTTTTTTTTACTACACATATACCCACATACATGCACATACAAATACACACTACAATGTATGTATTAGTAGAAGAAGAAGAAGAAGAAGCGAATGTGTACACACAATGTGAATTATTTCGTTTATTTGGCTTCATTGTTCTGTCTAGTTGACTTGTCGTTAAATGGAAACGTCTCAAGTAAGCTCAATGTCTAATGACATTGTTCTGCTTGTTCATTTACACCCCACCCTCTCTCACTCTCTCTCTCTCTCCTCTCTCTCTTTCTGCAACATGATGGCTCTCCATTGAATGCTAAACTGTTCTTTGCTCTAAGTTGAAGAAAAAAAAAATAAAAAAATAAGTTACCAAAATATGGAAAAACTTTTGTCTCACCCTAATATATGGATTACATGGAATGTAGATTGTTAGTTTAATTGTTAGCATGTCAAAATTCTTTAAGTGATACATAAAATGGAACAAAGTGTTAAATGGACAAAAACACAAACATATATAACCATGATGAACATGAAGTGAAATGTGTAGACACATGGAATGTTTTTAGTATTATAAGCTATTTTTTCTTCTTCATTCACAACTCATCCCTGGTTGTGAATTATTTTCCTGTTGCAAATTGTCCTCAGATTCATCTTGGGCGTGTCTACACGTTGGGCAGGCTCATTGGTTGAAGTACAGCCAATGTCTGGAGCATGTAGTTTTTATATCAAACGAGTATAACTCTGACCATGAAAGAATATCATCTCCATCTGCATCAACTTCATTAAAAAGCTTTAAAAGAAAAAATAGAAAAAAACAAAAACTTTGGTATCATTCGAATAAATTTAACAATGAATATAAATCTACATTTTGATTAAATTTAATATAAGATTAAAATAAGTTTTAAAAGACTTTTGGTCTGAAAAGTTCATACGATGACATCATATCTACTGTTGATGACATCTTTTTACAAATGGGATCTGAGCACTGCAATACCTCTGGAAGACGTGTGTGGTCCACAAGGTGTGTTGTGCATGTGGGGGGGGGGGGTGAAAAATAAACCTCATTTTGGTTACATTATTGGAAATTCCATAACCAATTATCTCCCCCCCTCCTGCTCTAGGGGCAAATCGCCATCATCGTATGTTGGCGCAAATACCAAAAACTTCACTTATCAGGAGCACCCAAATGACGGTATTCGCGTAAATAGCGGTCCCTACACTTGATTCATCACTTAGCCCAAACAGGGCTTACTTATCGATAGCAGTATTGGCATTGTATCGCATCGTTAAAAGGCAGGTACAATAGCACACTTACTGAAGGAGGAGAAACTACCAAGACGAAGCGTCTTATCAACATTTCCTACCGACAAAAAGAATACCTGTTATCACCATTACTCCAAGAAAATTAACTAACTCAGATAAGTCTCGTAGCAAATACCATTAAAATTTGCAACAATTTTAATGTAATTTTTGTCAATACAAGTGTCTGCATTTACTTTTGTGTTTGTTCCTTCTTTGTCCGACAATTTGCTACAATTACGGAGAAATAAGAGCTCCTTCGAAAACCGTAAATTACTCTTAACATTCCATAAGATAATCTTGGTCAGCCTATGAACTTTTCAGCTAACCTTGTAATCGAAATACTTTTATCAAGTTTTATACACAGATCATGAAAATTTACTTATAAATTTTGCTATTTTTAATTTTTATATACCTTAAACTATTTAATATGATTGTTATACAAATAAAAGTGTGCAACGTTATTGAATGAAGAAATGAAAGGAAAGTTACTCACATCGTACTGAGTCTTTTTGTCTAACTGAGAAATTTCAGAGAGAAATTCTTTTCGGGTAACGTTTTCTTTTCCTCCTGACAGCACTTAGCAAGTAGTCTAGACCTGAAAAACACAATTTACAGATTGTTAAACAACCAAGTTTCAAAAATTAAAATGAAAACAGTGATTTTAAGTAGCTGAAGAAAATTGTTTTGGTAATTTATGAGGAAGTGCGTCCGCGGTCTCCTGCCTCAAACTTGCTACCTGGTGACTATTCAAAATAACGTCCCTGCTATGTCGTCTCGGCAGGTGTTACTTGAAAGAAAACAACCACTTAGGGCGTTAATGTATTTTAGAGGGGGGGGGCTCTCTTTTTTGCTGTAATTCTTATTTATTTATCGTAATTTGGTTTAGAAATTTTTTTATAGAAATTTGTCGTAAATCTTGTTTATTTATAGAAATTTGTCGTAATTCTTGTTTAGATATGAAGATGGATATCTATCTATCTATTACCCTCAATTTGTTCATTTTTACTTTGTTTATATATATCTATCCACCATCTCCGTTTGTTCATATAAAAAAAGAGAAGCCCCCACCCTCTAAAATACATTTAACGCCCTAAGTTGGTTGTTTTCTTTTCAAGTAACACTGCCGAGACGACATAGCTGGGGACGTTATTTTAATAGTCACCGGGTAGCAATTTCTGAGGCAGGAGACCGGGACGCACTTCCTCATAAATTATCATTGTTTCCTATAAACAGAATTTTTTAGTTTTTACAATAGTTGAAAAAAAAATATAAATAAATAAATAAATAGAACCCTTTTCATAAAGTTATTGTCTATTTGACATCATAAATGTAATTTATGAATTCTCTAATTATGACAATAAATTAAAATGGTTTGTCAGTCAATATATCATGGCGAGTCAAAAGTTTTGTAATGTTTTGCTAATGTGAGGCACAATTCAGTAACTCTGGATGCTTTTGCCAAGCAAAGAAGCAAAATGATGATGAACCACACTGGACAGTGAAATGCCAAGCTTGCCTGATACTCTCTACCTGCCTCTATGGTTTGGAGTATAGCCTTGGCATACATGGTTTTAAACCTACCTAACATTACCTGATCATTGAGGTTCTTGTAACCCAAGCAAAATTTCTTGAACCATCTGGTTACTGTACTGAAATCAACTGTGGTTGGTAGTATTGTGGTAGTTGATGTGCTGACATGTGCATTGCTTCTTGTATGATTTGAAAGTCTCACAGATGAATGTGCAATGTAGTCTAATTTGAGAACTTCTTCTTTACAAGTTCAAACTGGGCCAAAACTGAAATGGAAGCAACCCAAAAAACATTTGTTGTAGAAAAGGTGAAGAAGGCACAGTTGATCACAGTAACCAGATAGTTTCAAGAAATTTTGATTCAGGTTGAAAGAACCTTGACAATCAGGAAAGCTCAGGTAGGCCTAAAACCATGGATTCTGAGGCAGTGCTCCAAGCCATGAGGCAACATCCAGCAAGTAGCACTTAGAGTGTATCTCATATTCCAGTGTAGTTCATCATCTTTATACCTTTGCAAAAGCATCTGGAGCTACCAAATTATACTTCATGTTACTAAAATATTGCATAACTTTTCATTCACCCTAGTAGTTAATATTAATTTCTTTCTTTTGTATTAGATTAACCTCCCCCCAACTCACATGTAGGAGGTCTAAGTCCTATTGTTACATATCTATGCATAGATTATTGTCAACCCCCTGTATTTCTGAGGGATGGCCTTTTTCATATTACGGGCAGACTTTCCATGGAATATTACAGAAAGCCTGAAAAATAATGTGAAGTCACGTGGGACAAGTTAACCCGAGTTTCGCAGCTTGGACGATCAGGCAGAAATAGGTCTGCCTTAGCTGGGATCAAATGCAACACGGTGTTGTGTTAGTTAGAAGAAGAAGACAGTTTAAAGAATCAATATGGTGTTCTTGCTTGATGAATGTCTTGGGCAAAAAGACTGACCAAGAAGAAGGAATGCATCAAAGATGAACAGCCAGCAGAACTAGAAATAGAATTCAACAGGAGAGAAAATAGAAATGTAGTGGATAGCCAATGGTGTTATCTCAATTTACATATGTGTATTACGCAGGAGATATATAGAGACTGTTTAGAGGACTGGTATGAAATTAGCTACGAGAAGCTGAAGACCTGAAGTCCCGATTCACTCGAAGAATTACTGAACTACCTAAACAGAGAATACAAAACACACCTCACACAGAAGACTAGAGAATCACCAAATAGCCAAAGAAGTAAGTAATGCAAAATGCATCTCTCTGCCTACTTGTGTCTATCTCTCTCCCCTCTCTCCAGTAAAAGAACACTTGTGTATACCCAACATTGGGTATTGTTACGTTCCCATAATGATAAACGGTTTAAACTTTTGGAATATTCTTGTTTAGACTGTGGTGACGCTGGGAGAGGGAGGGAGTCACAGAAATTTTACCCTAAAAGCTCCACCGGAAGAAGAAAAACTGTTTAGTCATGGCCGTAACCGGCCTAGCTAAGAAGAGGAAGGCACACGAAACGAACGACTGATACTACACTCGTTGCCTTTACCCACGTACGCAAACGTACCGAGACAGGTGACGTCACGATTTGAGGAAGGGAGAGCGATCCCTGATAGCATTGTCAGTTTCATCAACAGTATATACCAGAGGGGCCGGTCAGTGAACATCTGTGGGGAGGGAGACGAAGAATGTCTCCCAAGAAGAAAGTTTCACAATTGAAAATGCCAGAATAAAGAACTAATACCGGAATAATCATTATCACGGAAAACAAATCACCCATAAAACAAAGATAAGTGCAAGTCCTTTCATTATGAACCTTTCTAAATTGATTTCGAAGAAGAAATTCCACCAAAGAACAATTCGTTTCGTATTAATGATTTCCAAAGACTATAACCTTGAATTAAATGTTGTGTTTCAATAAATACTGTGTTTTATTTTCTTTGCCAGTTTTTTTTGCATGTGCACCTTTCATTTTCCTTGGTATCTCTGATGGAAAGCGCTGTTAGCGTTGAACGATAGGCATATGTAACAGTATATGTGTTGCATAGCGCCTTCTTCACTGGCACTAAATAATTATAATGTTATATACCTTTCTTTCCTTCTATATATGGTTTGTATTTTCTTCTGGCCAGCTTTGCTTCTGATCGTCTTTGGTTATTTCTATCATCTATCTTGACTTGGTCTGGTCTTCTGGTCTAGCGTCTTGGATCTGCTAAGGTCCTGGACTTTTTTGCTCTGTTTTTTGCTGGCTGGTCGTCCTGGATTCATTTCTTAGTCTTGTTACCAAGACATTCATCAACCACAAGAACAATATTAATTATACAAACTTTTATTTCCTTAACTATACATTTCTGTAACTAATATCTGACTACATAGGCCGCGTGAGTTCCAGTTTTAAGGCAGGACTTAAAATGGGCCGACTGCTCTGCCTGACGTCTAACTTCAAACTGGCGACCGAACAGGTCCCACGTGACTTCACGTATTGGAGGGCTTCTGTAATTTTCCATGGAAGGACCCCGCCATGGTAATGAAAAGGGTCATCCCCTCAGAATTACAGGGGATTGACAATAATCTTATGCAACCGCATAGAATTATGTAAATATGTGTAATGAAGTATGTAACATTCTGGTAATGTGAATTGCAATCTGTTGGAGAAATGAAATATGAAAATAATTTTAAAAAGTAAAGTCGACAGGGTGGACTAAAGTCAGTATCAAGCCATCAGCGAGGGATCTATCCCCTTCAAATAGCGCTAGACCAAGGAGATTGTTTTAGCATCTGAGGTGGAGCGCCACACTACCTCATCAGCTCCTTACTTTACCGCACAGAATCCCTGTGCTACTCATACGCTGAGTTGGCGGGGACCGGTATCGAACTAGGAACCTTGTGGTTTCTAGCCGAACGCTCTAACCGACTGAGCTAACCGGCCCTTAATTAGATTGCATTAATTCAAAGTGATTTATTATTAGAATTTATTAAATTTTTGTCATTTAAAAAAAAAAGAGAGCAATGGCTATAAAACTTGTATCTGATATGAGAATAACTAAAGATGGAGAATCTGATTTGAATTGTTTGTTACCTGTCATGTTCAATATTTGGTTTCACTTGTAATTTTTTAAATGTGAGGATTCTGTCTCTGTTTCCGTTGTACAATCTGAATCATTAAACCACCAAGATGACTGAACCAAAAATTGATACCAAGATTTCTTTCATCACTTGAAACGAAACTGATGATACCACCTGTACAAATAAAACAACATTAAACTCAGTTTAGTTTGCTGTTAGATTTGAACTTTTCTTAAAAGAATTAGGTGGTGCAAATTTATCTTGGAAATTTAGAATTTTTTAGATGCCTCAAAAGACAAGAATTATGCAAATTATCTTTATAGTATAATAAGTCTGGTTAATTCTATAATACTGGCTTGCGATGTTTTCAAGGTCGAATATAAATAGCTGATATTAAGGCAGTGTCTTATATTGAATAAAAAAATCAGATGCATTTTTTTTCTAATTAGATCAAATTCAGCATAAATGACATATATCATTTGGTTAACCTTTGACCTTTGGAAAAAAAAAATTAACATAGGCCAGCATTATATACTAGACTGACTGCTCAACAGGAGTTGTATAAAAATAAATTGGTTATTTCCTATAAGTCTAACATAAACAAAGGGAACCACTCTTGAATGATAAATTATTTATTATTTTCCCATTGAACTACCCTAAACCCTAACCCTGTTTGCTTTTTTTCCTAGTAGATCAATAAATATATAAATAATTTATCAGTCAAGAGTGGTTCCTTTGTTTATGTTAGACTTATAGGAAATAACTGATAAATTAATATGTAATACTTATTTATATAGTATATATCATTAAGAAATAAATGTTTTACATAGTATATTGTGTGGAAAATTTGCATACCCCGTTTTAATAAATAATTTTAATAAAATAATTTTAATAAAATAATTACTGGTGTTAATGATTCTAATACCATTCTTTTATTCACAAACATATTAAAAACAATCCTATGTAGAATTTTACATTGAAATCAATTAGAATAAAGTAAAAAGAAATGTAATCTTTTTTATGTTCTTATTCAATGTCATTAGTGCGAATTCAATATAATATTAATTATATTAAAATTTAAAATACTTTGCCCAAAGGGTACATTTTTTGCTAGTAGCAATAAAAGTAGCAGACTTAAGAAAACTCAATTACTATATAATCAAAAAGAAAACCATTACTTACTTATGTGGAATATAAAACAGTCACCTTTTTTTGTAAAACAGTTTGTCCAATTTGCTTTCATGAGGTTGGGAAACATTTCTGGATCAACTGCATCAACATCAACATTACTGTAAGATCCTTTTTGCTCAAAACCTTCGTTTCAATCAAATCTTTGTAAATTTCTGGAAATAAATGCAATCTCAAGTACATACTGTTATAATACAACTGGACAAATGGGTTATGGCTGGATTTCAGGTAGAACAATGTATTGATAACCTCAAAATATGGGTATAATAAATTCCAAAGATAGAAAGATTTAAAAAAAAAAAAAGAAAAAAAAAGAAAGAAAAAAGCTCCTCTTGTAGACATTGTTCTGTTTTCTTGGTAAAATTCATCATATGGATAATTCATCCTCCAGTAAATTCTTTGTATCTGAATTGCTTTTATTTATAATATAGTTTTCTTCTAACCCTAACCCTTAAGTCTTTTAATTAAATTCTTAAAAGCATTATCAATTCTGAATTTAGACAAGAATATTTACCTGCGATAAATTTACCAAAAGATGAATTTACTGTACCACATTGTTTTTAACTACAAATTTCATACTTACAAATAGGTAGAGACTTTGAAAATTAATCAGTATATACCCCCCCCCAAAAAAAAAAATTAATAGGCTGCCTTAAAAATGTATCTTTCTGAAAAAGAAAACATTGAGGATATATTAAAAATTAAAAGGCTACATTAAGCAAATTTGAATTTATTTTTGTCTCTATTTTTCTTTTGTTTTGAATTCATACCTTACAATAGGTAGGTAGAGACTTGAAAATTAATCAGTATATATACCCCCCCCCCATGCCAAAAACCCCCCAAAAAACAAACAATTAAATAAGCTGGCTTAAAAATGTATCTTTCTGAAAAAAAAAAAAAAAGAAAACATTGAGGATATATTTAAAAATTTACAAGGCTACATTAAGCAAATTTAGATTTATTTTTGTCTCTATTTCTTTGTTTGTACTTTAAAGCATTGAAAAGGTTGAATCAATGAATCAATGAAATCTTTTAGAAAACAAAGTGAAAAAAATCTATTCTAAATATTAAATCTTTTAAAGAATAGTTTTTTTGCAAATGCTGAAATTTTGCGTAAGATAAATTCCATCATCATCATCATCATCATCCATCATCTGGTTTTTGAATTAGGGGTGCCAATTCCTATTTTCACCCCAATAACCATTTGATGCCATTTTGAATTTTTATGCAAAGTAAATTAAAACTAATAGAAGTGGAAAAATGAGGCAGATGTGATGATGATGATGATGAATTTATCTTACGCAAAATTCAGCATTTGCAAAAAACTATCTTAAAGATTTAATATTTAGAAATAGATTTTTTTCACTTTGTTTTCTAAAAAGATTCTATTATTTCAATTGATTCACCTTTTCAATGCTTTAAATACAAAACAAAAGAAATTGAAGACAAAATAAATCTTAAATTTGCTAATGTAGCTTGTAATTTTAATATATTCCTCAATGTTTTCTTTTTTTTTTTTTTTCAGAAAGATACATTTTTTAAGCCAGCTTATTAATTGTTTGTTTTTTGGGGGTTTTGGCATGGGGGGGGGGGGTATATATACTGATTAATTTCAAGTTCTCTACCTACCATTTGTAAGGTATGAAAATTTCAAAACAAAAGAAATAGAGACAAAATAAATCTAAATTGCTTAATGTAGCCTTGTAATTTTTAAATATATTCTCATATGTTTCTTTTCAGAAAGATACATTTTTAAGGAGCCTATTAATTTTTTTTTTTTGGGGGGGGGTATATATACTGATTAATTTCAAGTCTCTACCTATTTGTAAGGTAATGAATTTTGTATGTATAACAATTGTAGCAGCTAAATTCATCTTTGGTAAATTTATCGGCAGGTAAATTTTCTTGTCTAAATTCAGATTTGATAATTGCTTTTTTAAGAATTAATTAAAAGAACTTAAGGTTGGGTAGAGAAACTTATATAATAAAAGCAATCAATATCAAAGATTTACTGGAGATGATTATCCATATGTGAATTTTACCAAGAAACAGAACAATGTCTACAAGAGGAGCTTTTTTCTTCTTTTTTTTCTTTTTTTTTTTTTAAATCTTTCTATCTTTTGGAATTTATTATACCCCATATTTTGAGTTATCAATACACTTGTTCTACATGAAATCCAGCCATAACCCATTTGTTCCAGTTGATTATAACAGTATGTACTTGAGATTGCATTTATTTCCAGAAATACAAAGATTGATTGAAACCGAAGGTTTTGAGCAAAAAAGGATCTTACAGTAATGTTGATGTTGATGCAGTTGATCCAGAATTTCCCAACCTCATGAAAGCAAATTGGACAACTGTTACTTTAAAAAAAGGTGGACTGTTTATATATTCCACATAAGTAGTAATGGTTTTCTTTTTAGATTATATAGTATTGAGTTTTCTTAAGTCTGCTACTTTTATTGCTACTAGCAAAAAATGTACCCTTTGGGCACAAGTATTTAAATTTTAATATAATTAAATATTATATTGAATTCGACTAATGACATTGAATAAGAACATAAAAAATTACATTTCTTTTTACTTTAATTCTAAATTGATTTCAATGTAAAATTCTACATAGATTGTTTAATATGTTTGTGAATAAAAAGAATGGGTATTAGAAATCATTACGCCATCCAAGTAATTATTTTTAAAATTATTTTATTAAAATTATTTATTAAAACGGGTTATGCAAATTTTCCACACAATATACTATGTAACATTTATTTCTTAATGATATATAACATATATAATAAGATATTACATTATAAATTATCAGTATTTCCTATAAGTCTAACATAAACAAGGGGAACACTGCTTGACTGATATTATTTATATATTTATTGATCTACTGGAAAAAAAGCAAACAGGGTTAGGGTTAGGTAGTTCAATGGAAAATAAATAAATAATTTATCATTCCAGAGTGTTCCCCTTTGTTTATGTTAGACTTATAGGAAATAACCATTATTTTTATACAACTCCTGTTGACTCAGTCTAGTATATAATGCTGGCCTATGTTAATTTTTTTTCCAAAGGTCAAAGGTTAACCAAATATATATGTCATGTTTATGCTGAATTTGATCTAATTAGAAAAAATGCATCTGATTTTTTATTCAATATAAGACACTGCCTTAATATCAGCTATTATATATTCGACCTTGAAAAACATGCGCAAGCCAGTATTATAAAATAAACCAGACTTTATTTATACTAAAGATAATTTGCATAATTCTTTGCTTTTGAGGCATCTAAAAAATTCTAAAATTTCCAAGATAAATTTGCACACCTAATTCTTTTAAAGAAAAGTTCAACTCTAACAGCAAACTAAACTGAGTTTAATGTTGTTTTATTGTAACAGGTTGGTATCATCAGTTTCGTTCAAGTGATGAAAGAAATCTTGTATCATTTTTGGTTCAGTCATCTTTGGTGGTTTAATGATTCAGATTGTACAACGGAAGACAGAACAGAATCCTCACATTAAAAGAATTACCGTGAACCAATAGTGAACATGACAGGTAAACAAAACAATTCAAATCAGATTTTCTCCATCTTAGTTAATTCTCAAAATCAGATCAAGTTTTAAGCCATTGCTTCTCTTTTTTTTTAATGAACAAAAATTTAAATAATTCTAATAATAATCACTTTTGAATTAATGCAATCTAATTAGGGCCGGCGTTAGCTCATCGGTAGAAGCGTTCGGCTAGAAACCCAAACAAGGTTCCTAGTTCGATACCGGTCCCCGCCAACTCAGCATGAGTAGCACAGGGATCTGTGCGGTAAAGTAAGGAGCTGATGGTAGGTGTGGCGCTCCACCTCAGATGCTAAAACAATCTCCCTTGGTCTAGCGGCTATTGAAAGGGGATAGACTCCCTCGCTGACTGGCTGAATACTGACTTTAGTCACCCTGTCGACTTTACTTTTAAAACATTTTTCTCAATATTTCATTTCTCCAACAGATTGCAAATACATTACAGAATGTTCATACTCATACACATATGTTACATAATCATGCGGTTGCATAAGATTATTGTCAATCCCCTGTAATTCTGAGGGGGATGACCCTTTCATACCATGGCCGGGTCCTTCCATGGAAAATTACAGAAGCCCTCCAAAATACGTGAAGTCACGTGGACTGTTCGGTCGCCAGTTTGTTAGATCAGGCAGAGCAGTCGGCCATTTTAAGTCCTGCCTAAACTGGAACTCACGCGCGCTATGTTAGTCAGATATTAGTTACATGAAATGTATAGTTAAGGAATAAAAGTTTGTATAATTAATATGTTCTTGTGGTTGATGAATGTCTTGGTAACAAGACTAAGAAATGAATCCAGGACGACCAGCCAGCAAAAACAGAGCAAAAGAAAGTCCAGACCTTAGCAGATCAAGACGCTAGACCAGAGACCAGACCAAAGTCAAGATAGATGATAGAATACCAAAGACGATCGAAGCAAAGCTGGCCAGAAGAAATACAACAGATATAGAAGAAAAGAAAGAGATATATAACATTATAATTATTAGTGGCCAGTGAAGAAGGCGCTATGCAACAATATACTGTTACATATGCTATGTTCAACGCTATACAGCGCTTTCCATCAGAGATACCAAAGAAATGAAAGTGCACATGCAAAAAAAACTTGGCAAAGAAAAATAAAACACAGTATTATTAAAACACAACATTTAATTCAAGGTTATAGTCTTTGGAAATCATAATACGAACGAATGTCATTTTGGTGGAATTTCTTCTTCGAAACAATTTAGAAAGGTTCATATGAAAGACTTTGCAACTTATCTTTGTTTTATGGGTGATTTGTTTTCCGTGATAAATGATTATTCCGGTATTAGTTTCTTTATCTGGCATTTTCAATTTGATAACTTTCTTCTTGGGAGACATTCTTCGTCTTCCTCCCCCACGAGATGTTCACTGACCGCCCTCTGGTATATACTGTTGAAACTGACAATGCTATCAGGGATCGCTCTCCCTTCCTCCAAATCGTGACGTCACCTGTCTCGGTACGTTTGCGTACGTGGGTAAGGCAACGAGTGTAGTATCAGTCGTTCGTTTCGTGTGCCTTCTCTTTTAGCTAGGCCGGTTACGGCATGACTAAACAGTTTTTCTTCTTCCGGTGAGCTTTAGGGTAAATTCTGTGACTCCTCCCTCTCCAGCGTCACACAGTCTAACAAGAATATTCCAAAAGTTTTAAACCGTTTATCATTTGATGGAACGTAACAATACCCATGTTGGGTATATACACAAGTGTTCTTTTACTGGAGAGAGGGGAGAGAGATAGACACAAGTAGGCAGAGAGATGCATTTTGCATTACTTACTTCTTTGGCTATTTGGTGATCTCTAGTCATTCTGTTGTGAGGTGTGGTTTTGTATTCTCTGTTGTAGTAGTAATCAGTAATTCTTCGAGTGTAATCGTGGCTCAGGTTTAGCTTCTCGTAGCTAATTTCATACCAGTCCTCTAAACAGTCTCTATATATCTCCTGCTGTAATACACATATGTAAATGAGATAACACGCCATTGGCTATCTCACTACAGTTTCTATTCTTTCTCTCCATGTTGAATTCTATTTCTAGATTCTTGCTGGCTGTTCATCTTTGATGCATTCCTTCTTCTTGGTCAGTCTTTTTGCCAAGACATTCATCAAGCAAGAACACCATATTATTTCTTTAAACTTCTTCTTCTTCTAACTAACACAACACGCGTGTGCATTTGATCCCAGCTAAGGCAGACCTCATTTCTGCCTGATGTCCAAGCTGGAACTGACGGGTTAACTTGGTCCCACGTGACTTCACATATTTTGCAGGCTTTCTGTAATATTCCATGGAAAGTCCTGCCCGTAATATGAAAAGGGGCCATCCCTTCAGAAATACAGGGGGTTGACAATAATCTATGCATAGATTATGTAACAATAGGACTTAGACCTCCTACATTTGTGAGTTGGGGGAGGTTAATCTAATACAAAAGAAAGAAATAATATTAACTACTAGGGTGAATGAAAAGTTATGCAATATTTTAGTAACATGAAGTATAATTTGGTAGCTCCAGATGCTTTTGCAAAGGTTATAAAGATGATGAACTACACTGGAATATGAGATACACTCTAAGTGCTACTTGCTGGATGTGCCTCTATGGCTTGGAGCACTGCCTCAGAATCCATGGTTTTAGGCCTACCTGAGCTTTCCTGATTGTCAAGGTTCTTTCAACCTGAATCAAAATTTCTTGAAACTATCTGGTTACTGTGATCAACTGTGCCTTCTTCACCTTTTCTACAACAAATGTTTTTTGGGTTGCTTCCATTTCAGTTTTGGCCCAGTTTGAACTTGTAAGAAAGAAGTTCTCAAATTAGACTACATTGCACATTCATCTGTGAGACTTTCAAATCATACAAGAAGCAATGCACATGTCAGCACTCAAGCTACCACAATACAACCACCACAGTTGATTCAGTACAGTAACCAGATGGTTCAAGAAATTTTGCTTGGGTTACAAGAACCTCAATGATCAGGTAATGTTAGGTAGGTTTAACCATGTATGCCAAGGCTATACTCCAAACCATAGAGGCAGGTAGAGAGTATCAGGCAAGCTTGGCATTTCACTGTCCCAGTGTGGTTCATCATCATTTTTGCTTCTTTGCTTGGCAAAAGCATCCAGAGTTACTGAATTGTGCCTCACATTAGCAAAACATTACAAAACTTTTGACTCGCCATGATATATTGACTGACAAACCATTTTAATTTATTGTCATAATTAGAGAATTCATAAATTACATTTATGATGTCAAATAGACAATAACTTTATGAAAGGGTTCTATTTATTATTTATTTATATTTTTTTTTTCAACTATTGTAAAAACTAAAAAATTCTGTTATAGGAAACAATGATAATTTTGAGGAAGTGCGTCCCGGTCTCCTGCCTCAGAAATTGCTACCCGGTGACTATTAAAATAACGTCCCCAGCTATGTCGTCTCGCAGTGTTACTTGAAAGAAAACAACCAACTTAGGGCGTTAAATGTATTTTAGAGGGGTGGGGGCTTCTCTTTTTTTATGAACAAACGGAGATGGGTGGATAGATATATATAAAACAAAGTAAAAAATGAACAAATTGAGGTAGATAGATAGATAGATATCATCTTCATATTCTAAACAAGAATTACGACAAATTTCTATATAAACAAGAATTACGACAAATTTCTATAAAATAAATTTCTAAACAAAATTACGATAAAATAAATAAGAATTACAGCAAAAAAAGAGAAGCCCCCCCCTCTAAAATACATTTAACGCCCTAAGTTGGTTGTTTTCTTTCAAGTAACACTGCCGAGACGACATAGCAGGGGACGTTATTTTAATAGTCACCAGGTAGCAATTCTGAGGCAGGAGACCGGGACGCACTTCTCATAAATTACCAAAACAGTTTTTCTTCAGCTACTTAAAATCACTGTTTCATTTTAATTTTGAAACTTGGTTGTTTAAACAATCTGTAAATTGTGTTTTTCAGGTCTAGACTACTTGCTAAGTGGTCAGGAAAAGAAAACGTTACCCGAAAGAATTTCTCTCTGAAATTTCTCAGTTAGAAAAAAAGACTCAGTACGATGTGGAGTAACTTTTCTCTTCATTTCTTCATTCATAACGTTGCACACTTTTATTTGTATAACAATCATATTAAATAGTTTAAGGTATATAAAAATTAAAAATAGCAATAATATAATAGTAAATTTCATGATCTGTGTATAAAACTTGATAAAGTATTTCAGATTACAAGGGTTAGCTGAAAAGTTCATAGGCTGACCAAGATATTCTTATGGAATGTTAAGAAGTATTTTACGGTTTTCGAAGGAGCTCTTATTTCTTCCGTAATTGTAGGCAAATTGTCGGACAAAGAAGGCAAACACAAAAGTAAATGCAGACACTTGTATTGACAAAAATTACATAAAATTGTTGCAAATTTTAATGGTATTTGCTACGAGACTTATCTGAGTTAGTAATTTTCTTGGAGTAATGGTGATAACAGGGTATTCTTTTTGTCGGTAGGAAATGTTGATAAGACGCTTCGTCTTGGTAGTTTCTCCTCCTTCAGTAAGTGTGCTATGTACCTGCCTTTTAACGTATGCAGATACAATCCAATACTGCTATGCGATAAGTAAGCCCTGTTTTTGGGCTAAGTGATGAATCAAGTGTAGGGACCGCTATTTACGCGAATACCGTCATTGGGTGCTCCGTGATAAGTGAAGTTTTTTGTATTGGCGGCCAACATACGATGATGGCGATTTGCCCCCTAGCAGCAAGGGGGAGATAATTGGTTATGAATTTCCATAATGTACCAAATGAGGTTTAATTTTTCACCCCCCCCCCACATGCACACACACCTTGTGGCCACACACGTCTTCCAGAGGTATTGCAGGCTCAGATCCCATTTGTAAAAAGATGTCATCAACAGTAGATATGATGTCATCGTATGAACTTTTCAGACCAAAAGTCTTTAAAACTTATTTTAATCTTATATTAAATTTTAATCAAAATGTAGATTTATATTCATTGTTAAATTTATTCGAATGATACCAAAGTTTTTGTTTTTTTCTATTTTTTCTTTTTAAAGCTTTTTAATGAAGTTGATGCAGATGGAGATGATATTCTTTCATGGTCAGAGTTATACTCGTTTGATATAAAAAACTACATGCTCCAGACATTGGCTGGTACTTCAACCAATGAGCTGCCACGTGTAGACACGCCCAAGAGAATCTGAAGGACAATTTGGCACAGGAAAATATTCACAACCCAGGGATGAGTTGTGAATGAAGAAGAAAATGCTATAATACTAAAAACATTCCATGTGTCTACACATTTCACTTCATGTCATCATCGGTTATATTGTTTGTGTTTTTGTCCATTTACACTTTGTTCCATTTTATGTATCACTTAAAGAATTTTGACATGCCTAACAATTAAACAAAATCTACATTCCATGTAATCATATATTAGGGTGAGAACAAAAGTTTTTCCCATATTTTGGTAACTTATTTGTTTATTCTTCAACTTAGAGCAAAAGACAGTTTAGCATTCAATGGAGAGGCCATCATGTTGCCAGAAGAAGAGAGAGAGAGAGAGAGAGTGAGAGAGGGTTGGGGGTTTGTAAATGACAAGCAGAACAATGTCTTTAGACATTGAGCTACTTGAGACGTTTCATTTAACGACAAGTCAACTAGACAGAACAATGAAGCCAAATAAACGAAATAAATTCACATTGTTGTGTACACATTCGCTTCTTCTTCTTCTTCTTCTACTAATACATACATTAGTGTGTATTTGTATGTGCATGTATGTGGGTATATGTGTAGTAAAAAAAAAGTCTGTGCAAGTGGCCTATTGTCGGTATCAACCGAACAGCAAATCTATCATTCCTTTTCATCTTCAACATGATTGCTGACTCTACAAAATTATAATTCTATTGCAAGGTGGATTAAAAATTACATTATTCTTTAAGTGCATTGCGCTAATAAAAATCTTGTTGCATCATTTGAAGCCAACTATCTGACAATTTTTTCATCCCTACACTGATACTAGTTTTTGTCCCTCAACGTGAAGAACTCCTACCTCCTCTAGGTCGTTGAAGTCTCATGAGCATTGGAAGTGAGCCATGGATCAGAACAATAATCTAGCGAAGTAAGTCTGAACTATATCCTAGATGTGGCATCAGTTTGATTCCCTCAACTTGCTGTAGTTTATTCCGTAACACATATACAAAGATTGCAAACTTTTTTATTAGTTCTATATTTGACCTTTACTATGTTATGGATTTTTTTCATATCCTGTTCTTTTAAAATATACTGACATAAGAGTTACTATGGCAACATGCATTACATGGATATGCACATTTAAATAGATCAGGTGTTTTTAGCACTACTAATACCATAGGGGTAATTCCATGTCAAATCATCCAGGCATGTCACCCACCCCTTCAATTTTTCTGAAATGTTATTAAAGTTAGACAATCCCCAAAATTTGAGTTTCCAATTCCAAAAATTAGTGGAGTTATGTTGATTTTTTAGCTCTCCAAATTTGAGAGGGGTCACGAAAAATGGTGACTATTTGTAATCTATTTTTGTCTGTAAATGAGTTCTAGAGCTTCCCTACACCTAAAATCGGTTATAAAAGCATTTTTTGCCAGGGGAATCCAAAATGCTATCGAAAAAGTCTGAAAGGTGGGTACAATTTTACTTTTTATCTGGATGATTTGACATGGAATTGCCCATAGAGATCATTCATAATCTTTTTGCAGTGAAGTTTGGTCATTTAAGATTTCATAAAATTTTATTTGCTATTTAATTACAAATCAACTTTACTGACACTGCCTTCTGTTGTTTTCACTTTTGACTTGTTGTCACATGTTCTCAACAGTTTAAAATTGCAGACATGGAGCTGGATTAGAATTTTTTGGAATAATTGTTAGAAGAATAAGATCAGAAGATTAAAGAAACTACACTACCAGAGGAAAATTCTTTTGACTAAAAACTCATTCACAGAAATTGTGTCTAAAAAGTAATGAGATTGATTTTTTTTTTTAGGTTGGCAACCCTGATTAAAATTCAAGTGAATTATGTTAATTCATCATCATTCATTTCATCATTATCGAATCAGATTTTATGCAAGTTTATCCATTTTATCACATTTTCTTAAATTCATGAAAACTGATTAATTAGAAGATCGACACTATCTCAGCTATTGAAAAATGCTATGCCCCATTTTTAAAAATCTGTGCTTAGAACTTGATATCCATAAGTCTGTATTAATTTGTTTAATCTTTCAGCCGTATTGTCCTGAAATTTGACATAGAATTTGGTCTTATGTTCCATTATTGTTATACACTTGTAACAATCCAAATTACTCAGCTGAATGTGAAAGAAATCTTAGACCTGCAACATCCTGACTACCTTGAACTTGTAGTGAAAGGTTACTTGTACAAATGCAAAAGAGGCCCCGAATTGTCTGTATAAGACCGATCCTTGAATGGCAGTCTCTGGTACAGTGATTGCAAACAAAGGTGATGTTTTCTGTAGGTGTTGGGGGTGCTGTTGTCTCTCCTTCCTTTTAGCTCTCTTTTCTGTGGCGGCTTCTTTCCTCTCTTTTTCACCCCTTTCTTTCCTTGTTTGACGAGGAGGCGCCAGGTCGCACGGTCTTCTGCACAAGCCTCCCATGTGTTTATGTCAATGTGGCATGTCTTCATGCAGACATCTTTGAAGTGTAGGCGTGGTCTCCCTACCAGTCGGGTGCCTTCCACTAGTTCACTGTACAGTAGGTCTTTGGGGATGCAGCCTTTGTCCATCCTCCTGACCATGGCCAAGCCAGCACAGGCATCTTTCACAGATAATGGCGGGCATGCTGTTTACGTTTGCTCGTTCCAACACTTCTGTGTTGGGCACATTGTCCTGCCAGCAAATGTGTAGAATGTGGCGTAGGCATCTGAGATGAAAGCTGTCCAGTTTCCTCACGTGACATGAGTACGTGGTCCAGGCTTTGCTACCTTATAGGAGAGTACTGAGAACACACACTCTGTAGACGCGCATTTTGGTTCTCTTGGTAAGGCAGGCATTGTCCCATACTCGCTGGCTTAGTTTCGCCATAACTGCCACCGCTTTTGCAATTCTGCTGTTGATGTCATCATCGGTGGAGACTGAATTGGCAATGGTAGACCCAAGGTGCTTGAAGTTCTCCACTGCTTCCAGGCTGTGCCCGTTGATGTTGATGTTTGGAGGGTTGTCTACACCTTGTGCCATGACAAATTGTCTAATCAGATCAAAAATAGCAATAGCATTTAAAAAAATCTGATTAATTTGATGTTTTCAGAAATAACGGTAAGAATAAGAATTTAAGTTTGAGTTTGAGTTTTGTTTAACGGCATATCAACCTCTGTGGGTCATTTAATGCCAAAAAGGTTATTTTGGATTTCAGACTTTAAAGTAGTGGTTCTATGGAGATAATTGGTTATGTTCTGTTATATTTTGTTGAAAAGGTTGCTTTTTTTTTAATAAAATTTAAAATGTTTTCAGGGTTTAAGAATTTAAGAGAGCATTTTTAGAGCGTATCAGAGGAATTATATATAATGCACACATTTTTTTTTGTAGGGGCTGATACCTTAAACATTCCAATTTTAAAAAATTTACAAAAAATTCTAAATCCAAATTATTTGAATTTACTCAAATGTTCAGTACTTATTTAATAAATGATTGAATTTATTTTTTTAAAGAAGTTTACACTCAAAATTTTTTTCTTTTTTTTTCTTTTTTTCTTATTGTCAACCCTTTTGCAAGTAATTTTATCTTTTCATTTTTTTTAATAACTCCATGGACAAAAAAATTTTGTTACCTTTTTTTTAAAAATGAGATTCTGTGTTTATACAAAATGCCTCACTTTTGAATTGTAAATAAACTAAAATTTTGATTTTCAATGCAACTTTTTTACCTTTATTTGCTATTTTATGGATATGATCATGTTTATTTTTATTTTGTTTTAAATTCTTTTAAATAATTTTTTCAAATTGACAATCCTGTTAAAATTATTTGACTTAATATCTAGGATGGAGATTTTAGTATTAAAATGTAACATACTTAATAAAAAATACTGATATGGTGAAAAATATTGAACAATTTTTTTTTTTTTTTTTTTTTTTTTTGCAGTCTTTTCATAGGATGATATTTTTGGTATGGAAGTTTGCAATCATCATTATTATTATCCCTTTTTGGGGTTCATAATCTTTTCAATACGTAACAGCCTCATTGATAAGATGTGTCATTCTTTAGCTGTAAAACAAAGGCAAGATATCTTTGTACATTTCTTCATGTTTATGTTTATTTTCTGAAGAAATCAAAATAAATATCTTTGAATAAGGCAAATCAGATCAGTAAATTAACAGACTCAAAAGAAGTAAACAGCAACACAGATTATAACTCTTTTGATTTCCCATACTTCTATAATGAGTCTGTTATTCTGAATCAACAATGGAAATTGTTGATGAAAAATAAATAAAAACTAACCATTAACGACCAATAATAATAATTTAAAGTTGATTTTTTTATCCTTGGTTTTTAGGCAAAAATTTGTGATTGTTTCTTTCAAGCAATAAAAGAAATGAAATAACTGAAGAAACATTTTTAATTTATATTTTTGAATAGGCTGTTGAAGTTCTGCCAAAGTTCAAGTGCATGCTTTTGGTGTATATATATATATATATATATATATAATATATATATATAAGAAAAATGTAATAAATTTGATGGTATGAAAGTATAAAGATATGAAAAACAAATATTCAGAGGGTGTATTTATTTATGAATATGATAGTATACCAACCACAACAAAAGATGTTTTTATCTTTTTTAAATAAACAAAATCTATATCAACTAAAATTTCCTAAAAATGGAAATTTTCTAAATTGTCTAAACTATATACATAGATGTTATTTTTTTTAAATTCTGGTAATTTATGAGGAAGTGCGTCCCGGTCTCCTGCCTCAAAAATTGCTACCTGGCTATCAAAATAACAACCCCAGCTCGTTGTAATTCTTGTTTATTTATTGTAATTTGTCGTAATTCTTCTTTAGATATGAAGATGGATATATAGTTTGGAATAGACTGAGATAGATAGATAAACAAACAAAATAATATAGATAGATATGAACAAATGGAGATAGATAGATATTTTCGACAAGTAAATGTATTGGGGAGGGGTCGCTTCTTTTTTTTTGTCGTAATTCTTGTTTATTTAAAACTAAAAACAAGACATTAAACAAACATGAATAAAAATCTTAGTATTTAAAGTAATATAGATAAATATGAACAAATTGAGAGAGATAGATAGATATGAAGATGGATAGTTTTGAATAGACTGAGCTGGGTCATTATTTTAATAGTCACCGGGTAGCAATTTTTGAGGCAGGAGACCGGGACGCACTTCCTCATAAATTACCAAAATTCTTAATTCTTATAAAATGAAAGTTTTAGAAAATGTTTTAGATTGTTAGAAAAGGATGTTATCCTTTTAAATAAATTTTCCTGATATTTTATAGCATCACCATATTTTGAAATGTAACACTATTTAGCAATGATACTTGTATTTTTCCTTTCCTTTTTTTTCCTTTGAAAGTAATTTTCATATGGTAAAATTTATCACCATTAAATTCATTGCAGGTAAATTATTTTTGGTTAAATTCAGAATTTTGTCTTTGCTTTTAAGAATTGATAAAATGAGCTCAAGGTTTAGGTTATAGGATCAATTAATCTGATGCAAGTTATCTCTAATAAATCATATATACAAGAAAGGTTGCTGCCTAATATGGACATAATCAACTTGCATCTTAGAAAACCAATTGCAGTGAATAAACTTGATATAATGAATATGTAGATACCTTGGTACCCCCTGACTGTAATCTGATTGGACAGTGTCATGTATAAATAGTCGACACTGTGTTGGTCCTCTACCTAATACCTTACAAGCTAACTTACTTGCTAGACGACACCACGACTGCTCGGAGACGGATTACTATTCAATGTACCCAGTACTACTGCGATAATATACCAACTACCAACTTCAAGAATATATCCCTTAACCCGGATATATCACAACTAACGTCTAAAATTTAGCTTTTCCTAAAAGAAAAATTGAAAATCCATTAGAAAAAAAAAATGTATTGTTTTAAAATAATTCCAATTTTCAAATCAACTCTAAAGCAGTTTATCTTAATAAAATTTATTAATCAAAATAAAACCATGAATGTATATATTGTTGTCAAACATAAACAATTCTATTTCTTCCAGTTGAAATTTTAAGTTTTACAATCAATGAATTTTTCAAAGGCATTTTGAGCAGCTGCTTGGTTGTTGAAGACCATTTCTTGCAATCAAAAGATATGTTAATAAAATGCTACATAAAATTTATTTTCTTTTCTATTATTTGTCCTGAGGAAGGTTTTACATAAACAAACTTTTTAAGCATTGACATCAACATCAAAATAAATTAATCTTTTTGGAACACTTTATTTTTAAAATTTCTATCTATTGTCATCAAAATTCATTTCAGATTCATTTCCATATTTTATTCCCAAATGCAACATGTGAAATTCATATTCCATCTTAAAACATTCATTTTTTTAAAGGTTATAGATAATTTCTAAGATTTATTTAAGATTTTAGACTTGATTTTCCACTAGCTACCCCCACACCCTCCACAAAAGAAAACTGTGGAAAATGGATTATCTATTAATAATGGAGATTGCTTCCGGTTTTTATCTGTAACAAAAATGGCGTCACTGCTTACGTCAATTACCCAAAAATCGACATAACATAGAATAAATACCACTCAAATTGAACATGCAACATATACAGTCCTCATTGTTTTTTAAAACAAGTTTTAATAAATACATGACTGGTATTATATATCATATATATAGTTGTTTTATTTTAATAAATATTTAAAGTTTACATTTCAAATTGTTTTATTTTTTATGAATTTGATGATTTTACTTACTTAGGGTACAAATTCGCTGACATTGAATTTGGTGAACTCCCACC
>CM042156.1:47655475-47770566 GCA_023376005.1 Doryteuthis pealeii | reverse complement strand
ACATTGTCCCTATTCTGTTTTACATATAAAGTATACGTGGGCTGATCGAAGAGAGAGAGACAACACCTTACTGTTTACTTCACTGCCAATACGTATTAAAGTGGGAAACCATTTATATCCAGTAATTTGTGTTTTTTTTAAAATGTTTTTGTGATACATTTTTCTTTGAAAAAAATTTGGTTGACCACTTAAGCAATAGCAGCAACTGTAAACAACTTGAATCCTTTGTTTGTATATAAAAAAAATAACTCAATTCAGCCTTAAATGACCTGAAAAGGGTCAATATGCTGTGTAAAACAAAATCAACTAACTTTGAAAAGTTAATATTTCAAGCAAACTTGTAAATGTGAATTGTAAACTTAAGCTTCAAAAGATAACTTTATAAATATGAAAGGATGGGACTGTGGGAGTTATTTTCATATTTGCCTGGGGAGTTGTCTGCCCATTTAGTTTCACTGGTTCCTGCTAGGGGCCTGGTCTATTTAAGCGGCTAATTTGAACTTCTCTCTCTTTTCCTGTTGCTCGACCTATGGGACACTATGGGTTAGACTTAGGTCTACTCCCTTCTCGTTGGGGCTTCGGCCCTTAACACTGGCCACTCACTGCTAGTAAGTCTCTTGTATGATATATGACTATTCTTTAGTCATGTATCCATAACTACGTTTGTATGTACATTTAGGTATCTCTTTGATACCTAAATATCTTGTATTTTACCATTCATGAATGTGTCATTATCTCTACTCTTGTATATGTATTTATATTACTTATGTATGTATGTTTATGTACACCTCTATGTATTATGTACCCCGTTTATTCTGTGCTGTATATAAAATGTTTTGTCTATCAACCTTTGTTGGAGTTTTATCTTCAAGTATTATCACTTTGAATCTTACAGGACGATCAAAATATAAAATTTCTTGAATATTCCAATATGGGAGTAAAATATGGATATGAATCTGACAATAATGTAGAAATAAGAAAAAGAAAATGTTCCAAAAAATGAATCATCAACATCAAAATAAATTCATTTTTTTGAACATTTTCTTTTTTTCTAAATTTCTATAGATTTCAATATAGAAAATCTTAACTTTCCAGTACCAATTGTATCTCCCATTCAAATCAATTTATGTAACATGAAAAATACTGATGATTAGTAAATGCTACTGATTTCAACCAGTGTTCCTTTTTCTTTGGATTTTTTTTCTTTATCATATTGCAGTTATGCCAAAGATATTCAAAAAATACTTATCTGCCTTTCCTGAGTGTCAGAATTTACCAGGTACCATCAGACTATTTGGACATCAGGCACCAGCACCTGCTTTAGCTGGTCTAACTAAGAATAAAAATGGATTACAGTGGATTGCATTTACTTTTGAATCAGTGAGTACATTATTAAAACATACTATATATATATATATATATATATATATATATTTGGGAGATTATGTGCTTAGTTAAAGTCATACCTAATTTGTTAATTAATTAATTATAATTAAATGAAATTGTCGGCCTTCGCCATTTCAAACACATTGTTTGTTCACTTTGTCACTGTTTCAGCTTTTACTGGAACTTAAAAATTTGCGCAACTTTGTCAAATTTATTTTCAAAATCTTTATATTGTAATCTCGACAATACTCATGACATCAATATTTGTGATTTTAAAAAAAAAAATTTTTTTTCTCTCTTTCTTTCTTTTTCTTGTCAGACAACATTAAAAAGTGAATCCTACTTTAAAGCTTATAAGCAATATGCAAAATGGGAAAACTTTTTGGAAGAACTAAAAACAACAGTTCTTAAAGATGCTCCTCCTCTCCAGGGTATTTTGCAGTTTCAAGGTTTGGAGAAAGGTAACGTTTTTCACTTAAGAAAATACAACTCTATTATATTTATCATTTATGTTTGTAACTCTAATTACAATAGTTTTTATAGTGTGTAGTGTCAAAACTTTTGGTAACATTAACTGGTAACTTGCAATATTTCATTCTCAGTATATTTATGCTATAGAGAGAAACAAAAAACAAAAGAAACAATAAATAATTAGTATTATCTGCATTATTCAGATTATTGTCCCCATCTTCATTGTTATTTGTACAATGTTTCGGCCGATATGCCCTCCGGCCTTCTTCAGGTATTTCTTGTCGGACTCGGGAACCTTCTCGGACTCAGGAACCTTCTTTTCATAATCGGGAGCCATCATGGAACTTTGAACCTAACCCGTTATTTAGTCCACGGGGGTATCTTGTTCTCATTCCACTAACCATAGCTGGGGTAGGAGTTGTGTTAATTATTTTTCTGCCTCTACTCAGAATTGAACTCAGGATCCAGAGATAACTGTCATAGAACTGTCTTAACCTAACTACCTTATTCAATAGGCCATGTGCGGATAAGGTAGTTAGGTTAAGACAGTTCTAAGTGAAAAAAAAAGAAGGTTCCCGAGTCGGAGAAGGTTCCCAAGTCCGACAAGAAATACCTGAAGAAGGCCGGAGGGCATATCGGCCGAAAGCTTGTACAAATAACAATGAAGATGGGGACAATAGTCCGAATAACGCAGATAATACTAATCTTCAAGCCTCATCTCAAAAATTCAGGGATATAGTACAATAAATAATTGTCTTCCGTTGGATTGTGGGTTTGTTTTTTGGACATACATGTCTGTTGGTCAAGTAAAAGAGATAAGGGAATGAACAAAATTTGAAAAAATGAACAATTTTTGCTCAATTTTACACTTGAACACAGACATGTAGTAAGTGCAACAAAGCTAAAAGCATCCAGCCAAGAAGATAGACTGAAGTGGAAAGAACACTTTAAGAAAGAGCTGGGAAAACCTCCAAAATTCATAGATAATAATACCCCCAAAAATCATTTATAGCCAAGTAGACATCTAGTAAGGAGAATTTATGATGGATGAACTTCACAAAGTCCTAAAAACAATAAAAAGAAGAAAAACCACAGGCGTTGACGAAATATTCCCTAAAAAATAGAAGACAAGGAAATTTGATGACATACTTCTTTGATTATGTAATGCAGTGTATAAACAAGATACAATAAAGAAATAGACAAAAGGCTGCATCCTTCCATTCCCCAAGAAAGACAACCTCAGAATCACTACATAGCTGCTAATGTTTATAATGCCCTTTTCTCAATCCCATCCAACCTGAAGAAAAGAAAATCCTCTGGAACAATCCACTATAATGATACTCTACAAAGGCACAAAAGCAATGGTTCATTCACCTGATTGTGATACAGATTTCTTTGACATTGTCACTAGAGTCCTACAAGGAGATATATTAGCACCATTTCTATTTATAATATGCCGAGACTACATACTACGAATGTCATTAGATCTCATAAAAGATAAAGGCTTCAAAAGATGAACAAGACATTCTGTGACATTCTCTTGTGGACAACTACACATGGACACACCTGTGTAGGCTGACCAGCAAAAACCTACAACAATCAGCTATGTGCAGATTCTGGATGCTGTACAGAAGACCTGCTAGGAGCAATGATTGATAGGGATGGTATGGGAGATAGAGAGTCATGGCTGTGCAGCTAGTGTAAACTGATGATGATGATGATGATGATGATGATGATGATGATGCCACTAAATAATACAAAACAAGATAAGAACTTTAAAAAGGGGATGTTCGAACATATGTAAAATTCTATTAGCCAAGGGCGTATCTTAAGGCCTAAATCCAGCCCTGATTTTTTGTCATACACATCCAATATGTTTAATTATAATAATACACACATATATATATATATATATATATATATATATATATACGATGTTCTAGCATCGCATGATCGTTTGCGAAATTCACTTGTCATGGTTATTTTCTATAATTATCGAATTTTATACGATATTCGCATTGTAATTGCCTTCAAGCAAAAAATATAAATAATAATACATACTTTATTCAACAATACTTCTAAAAAACAAACATCCCAAAATCTTATATATATATATATTTTCTTTTTTGCCAGGTTCTACGTGAAATTGTCGTAGTCAGCAGTGCTATCTACAGCCTGGCATTATCTATGGTTATTTGTATAATGGCCACAGCCATTTTCACCAGACATATCATTCTTCTTTTTATTGTCTTTCTTACAATTCTTGGTAAGCTATTTTATTTTTATCGACACATTCATTGCTTTTTAATTTCAGGCTTTTGATTGAATTGAAAATGATTTTTCTTTATTTTCAAGACAGTTATAACATTAAATACTTTTTTGGCAAATTAATCAGGTCATTGTATAAGAAATGTTCAAATTAATCAGGTCATTGCATAAGAAATGTTCAAATTAATCAGGTCATTGTATAAGAAATGTTCAAATTAATCAGGTCATTGCATAAGAAATGTTCAAATTAATCAGGTCATTGTATAAGAAATGTTCAAATTAATCAGGTCATTGTATAAGAAATGTACAAATTAATCAGGTCATTGCATAAGAAAATGTTCAAATTAATCAGGTCATTGTATAAGAAATGTTCAAATTATCAGGTCATTGTATAAGAAATGTTCAAATTAATCAGTCATTGTATAAGAAATGTTCAAATTAATCAGGTCATTGTATAAGAAATGTTCAAATTAATCAGGTCATTGCATAAAAATGTTCAAATTAATCAGGTCATTGTATAAGAAATGTTCAAATTAATCAGGTCATTGCATAAGAAATGTTCAAATTAATCAGTCAAGGTCATTGTATAAGAAATGTTCAAATAATCAGGTCATTGCATAAGAAATGTTCAAATTAATCAGGTCATTGTATAAGAAATGTTCAAATTAATCAGGTCATTGCATAAGAAATGTTCAAATTAATCAGGTCATTGTATAAGAAATGTTCAAATTAATCAGGTCATTGCATAAGAAATGTTCAAATTAATCAGGTCATTGTATAAGAAATGTTCAAATTAATCAGGTCATTGCATAAGAAATGTTCAAATTAATCAGGTCATTGTATAAGAAATGTACAAATTAATCAGGTCATTGCATAAGAAATGTTCAAATTAATCAGGTCATTGTATAAGAAATGTTCAAATTAATCAGGTCATTGTCTAAGAAATGTTCAAATTAATCAGGTCATTGTATAAGAAATGTAAACTGTATTTACCAAGTCAGAAATTAACAATGAATGAAACATTAATTTTCTTTAAAATAGTCCCTTTGGAACTCAACAGTTTATTCTAGTGAGTTTCCTATTAGATCAAAGCAAGTCTGATATTCCTTTTTGATATGATGTTAAACTGCACAGCAAAGAGAGCCAGAAAGAAGGAAAGACAACAGCAACCCCAGCAAGCATCATTGTTTGTGTGCAGTCAGGGAACCAGAGAGTGTCATTCAAAAATTGGCCTGCTCAGCCACTTGCACAGATGTAGATAAAAAAAGAAAAGGAAAAGAATTTGGACACTGCACCATCATCTGAGAGGACGCCAACAATAAACTGCATTGTCGTATTTCTTTTAATGTCCTCCACATCCTCAAATTTCTTAAAGAAACATGAAAAAGTTGTATGGAATTGGCGTTGGGACTGGTCAATATGAATGGTGTTGCACTTGCACCATTCTGTATTTTGCCAGAAAATGCTGATAAAATGTATTGAGAATTAACAGTTTAGATTAAGTCTAGACATAATCATTTTATTATATAAGTTTCTCAGTTGCACATAAGTCTTCCTTGAAATTTTAGAATTAAAAAAAGAATCAAAGATTCAGTTTCAATACTTTTTGAACACACCTTGGATATAAAAATATTATTAATATCAAAATGGCACCCAACACTCAATAATAGAGCAGAACTCAATGCAGAGTATATAGTACAGTAAATCGGCAGCGAAGTGCAACTCAACACACAACACAGTCCCATTTGTTTTTTCTTACATCATAATATCCATATTTGAGTCTGCATGCGAAAACGAGTCAGTGATTCACCACAGAAATAGCTGAACAATTTCAAATTCACTGCAACATCCAGCGTTCCTTTATTTAACTGAATAAATAATAAACGTTTGCATCAGTGCAGTAACATACATACCACCGAAACCTCTGAGGATGGGATTTTATCCCGAAAATATTTAGGAAACAGGTAAATTAACATCATTTTCATCACCTATTGTTCTTCCATTGCATTGTCAATAGCCTTCTAATTTCTATTTTAACTATCAATAAATTTTAGCATCACAACTATTTACAGACTTTTATGTTTCTATCAGTTTAGCACAATAACATTTATCATGAAAATACCATTTATTTTGATTTATTGTCATTTATTTTTTCAGGTATCATTTGTGATTTATTGTCATTTATTTTTTCAGGTATCATTTGTTTGGTTATGAGTGTATTCTGCATATTTGGTTGGGAATTGAGTTCCATTGAGGCCGTGTCATTATCAATTTTAGTTGGATCTTCTGTTGATTATTGTGTCCATCTTGTCGAAGGTTATCTCATCAGCGGAAAATACCTCAAGAAAATTCAGGTAAAATAACCAGCAGATTTGAAGTAAATAATTAGAAAATTTAAGATTTAAGAAACCTTAGAACCCTAATGGCTGGTTTATCACCCTAATCCAGTTTTTCATATGCCCCAGTGGCACTTTTACTCGCCTCGGAAATCTATATTAAACTCTTACATATATGCCATGTGGAAGTTTGGTTTAATGGCATATCAAACTCCATAGGTTATCTAATCCTAAATAGTGTATTGTTGTATACCCACTTACTTAGTAGGAAGAGCGTGGTGTAATGGTTAAAGTCATAGGAAATGGGCTTGTCGTCCCGAGTTCAAATCCTGGACGTGGTAATTGCATTTCACTTAGTGCTAATACCCTTGGGAAAGGTGTGAATTCTACTCTCCCTCCAGCTAAGGGTAAATAGTAGGGCAGACTGGGTTCTTTAACTTTGGTCAGGCAACCGGTCTAGGAGAAGGAAAACTCTGAATTAAAACCTGTTAAACTCCACTTAAGAAATTAACCTTGTGTCTCATCCTGCTCATGCTGAGGGGTTGGTAAATATATATATGCCATGTGGAGGTGTATGGTGTAATGGTTAGAATCATGGGAAATGGACTCGTTGACGAAAGTTCCAATTCTGGACAAGGCTGTTTGCATCTTACATAGTGCTAATACCTTTGGGAAAGGTATGCATCCACCTACTCCCTCCAGCTATGGGTAAATAGTATGACAGACTGGGTTCTTTAACCTTAGTTGGGCAACCAGTTTAAGAGAAGGAAAACTCTGAATTTAAACCTGTTAAACTCTGCTTGTGTCACATCCTGCCTGTGTGGAGGGATTGGTAAATATATATATATATATATATATATATATATACATATATGCCATGTAATAAATATTTTACAGGACATGATGTGCTGGATGAGGGGAGGGGTGCACAGGGTAGTTTACATTAGGAAGGTGGGGTTCAAAGGGTTACACCTACAAAGGGAGTAAATTGGAATGGTTAATGAAACTTTGGCTCTTTTTGTTATCATTGCTTTTTATTTGAAATTTGACAGTCTTTTTTTTATTTGTTTTTGCATGATCACTGAATATCTAAACTAATTTTCAGATAAGGCAGTAATGTAGCGAGATTGAACGGCAAAACTCACGAACCTGTGATGAGCCAACAACGGTCCTTCGATCGAAGAGACAGCGGGTGGCATGTTGTACGTGTGGGCGGAAGCAGAAATGTGACGAGTCCAACTAGTCATGGAGGTAAAAATCGTGATTGTCCTTGAGGCCGCGATTTATAGTGGCAAGTCTCATAGCTGGCGAGACAAAAGTTGTGACATGTCTCGGCCAGACTGAGTATAAAAGGAGACGATTGGACAGTGGCGATCTGGCAAAACACAACGAACTTAGTTTGTTAAAGATCTTCAAGTGTTACGTTGTCTTTGGTAGAAGCAGAAGTACATTTCGTTTGCTAGAAGGGTAATTTATGAAGAAGTGCGTCCCGGTCTCCTGCCTCAAAAGTTTCTGCCCGGTTACTATTAAAATAATGACCCAGCCCAGTCTATTCAAAACTATCCATCTATCTATCTCTCTCAATTTGTTCATATTTATCTATATTACTTTAAATACTAAGATTTTTTTTATTCATGTTTGTTTAATGTCTTGTTTTTAGTTTAAATAAACAAGAATTACGACAAAAAAAAGAAGCGACCCCCCCCCCCAAATGCATTTACTTGTCAAAAATATCTATCTATCTCCATTTGTTCATATCTATCTATATTATTTTGTTTGTTTATCTATCTATCTATCTCAGTCTATTCCAAACTATATATCCATCTTCATATCTAAACAAGAATTACGACAAATTACGATAAATAAACAAGAATTACGACGAGCTGGGGGTTGGTATTTTGATAGTCACCGGGTAGTGGTTTTTGAGGCGGGAGACCGGGATGCACTTCCTCATAAATTACCGCTAGAAGTAAGAATATGTGAGATATTTTGTAGTAAGAATATGTATGAGATATATTTTGATAGTCACCGGTAGTGGTTTTTGAGGCGGGAGACCGGGATGCACTTCCTCATAAATTACCGCTAGAAGTAAGAATATGTGAGATATATTTGTAGTAAGAATATGTATGAGATATATTTTGATAGTCACCGGGTAGTGGTTTTTGAGGCGGGAGACCAGGATGCACTTCCTCATAAATTACCGCTAGAAGTAAGAATATGTGAGATATATTTGTAGTAAAAATATGTATGAGATATATTTTGATAGTCACCGGTAGTGGTTTTTGAGGCGGGAGACCGGGATGCACTTCCTCATAAATTACCGCTAGAAGTAAAAATATGTGAGATATATTTGTAGTAAGATGTATGAGATATATTTATAAGGTATATATTAATATATCATGTATTTATATTTCTTTCTTTTTAACCCTGTTAAATTCTATCAATATAGCTTAATATGTTCTAAAGTATTAAAGAATAATGATTGTGGCGATTTAAAATATATGAATTAGCTACAAAAGGGTAGAACATTTTTTTTCTTCTTTTTAGCTAAAATTTTATTGCTAAATTATTTCAAGTATTTTTTTTGCTTTTATTCAGAGTCCATCAGAAACTCGTCAATGGCGTACCAGTGCTGCCATCACCCACATCGGTGTCTCTATCATCAGCAGTGCCATCACCACAATAACTGCAGCCATACCACTCACACATACCACTATGCTCCCTTTCAGCAAATTTGGTTGGATCATTGCTATCAATACAAGTGTAGCCATTGTGTTTACTTTAACCCTTTGTCCTGCTCTCCTAAGCACTATAGCACCTGCTCAATTCCATAACTCCTTCGGTTCCATGTTAATGACTTTGTTGATAACTGCAATGTTTGTGGGAATTATTATTGCTATTTTGTACGGTGTTTCATTTGCTGGTGTACTCATACCTGGTCCTGATGGGGAAGCTCTTTTTTCTTCATGACCACTGACTATTCACGTGGAATTCAATTCTACTCCTTAACTCTTAACATCCTGTTGAGATTTTTCTAAGTCCAGAGCATTCCTATAAGGATATATAAAAAAAATGGCTAAAAATTACCTTTGCATCTAAAGTTACTTATTATTTCCCTTAAATGAAAGACTTCTACATATGTTTGATATTAAATTTAAACAGGCTATTGTTTGGGGCTGATTAGTTAAAACGAATGTGACTTCCAGCCAGGTGGAATGAGCTATCCAGTTACGTTTTTTTTTTTTTTTTTTTTTTTTTGTGCAATGCTCTTCTCTTTTGTACTCTGAATTAGGCTGGGTTCATTTATGAGTTATTTTCCTCCAGCTATCATAGACACCTGGCACTGAGCTCTCCATTTGAAATATATTTGTTAAGCATAAGCAAGGTGTGTTTCAAATTAGCAGTAACTGTTTTAGTCAGATATTTAACTTCATTTGTTTATTTAGTTGTTTATGTATCATCCCAAATCTGTCCATCCTATTTCAAAGTAGTAGTCTTGAGGATGGTTTAGCTTTATGTTAAAACCATTTGGAGTCAGTGTTTGAAGGTGTTTTTATCAAAAATTGCAAATGATGGCAATAGATTCCATATTTCAAAATGACAAATTGAAATGCATGAAATACAACAGTTTATATGAAATTCAAAAATACAAATAGGTACCTGAACAATTCTAAGGAAAGCTGCTATATTGGATGTAACATGATTTGACCATAAGCTTCATTCTATTAGTGTTAGTATATCATTTCATTCTAAGACTAATAGCAACAAATAAATGAATTAAAACTTAGTTTAATTCTAACAATTTATTAAAGAACAAATAAAACAATGACTAACAAAGTCCTTCCTGTGTATAGAGTTCAAGTTTGAGAAACTTACCGGTGTGATGGAGAGGACAGCTGGTATCTTCTGACCAAGTTATTTCTTGGTGAGAATTTCTGTTCAACGTGCAGCTGGGAGCTCGTCCAGAATCTATCTGGTGTTTTTTTGTATTTTGCACCAAAACTTCTGTGCTCATCACGTGATTGCTATATCCAATCACAGAAAGCCTCTCTCTCACTTAACCCCCCTCACACAGGAATAAACATTCTACTGACCCAACAACTCTATATAGCCAATATTCTGCCATTGCACAATGTTTGTTTATGTTATAGACTTAGAAATCAACCAAGATCCTTTCAATTCCTATTCACCAAATCTCATCTTTGTCATTAAATAACTCAAACTTGGCTAGAGTTATTGCAACCAGATTTTCAGTAATTACAAATGTAAAAGAACTTAAAGTAAATAAGTAAGTCCCGAGTTATAGCAATCCTTTGGTAAGTCAATAAGTCCTGTGGTATAGTATCCTTTAGGTCCGACGTCCAAGAAGATCCAAGTAGCAGTGAGCTAAGATTAGAATCAGTCAGTATAAATACAACAGCAGCAGCAGTGGACTGCCAGTGATTGGACAACAAGGCTGGTCACATGGTAGTTGGCGAGTCTATATTTAGAAGTAGCCATCTGATACACACCTTATATCAGAAAATCCCAACAGACACAAGGGCAGGTTTATATAGTTGTATATTAGTTTTGAAAACTCAAAAAATTTTAAGTTTTTGCTGAGAGGGTTTAATTCAGAATGCACTCTTACTTCATCTTCGTTAGGTTAATAAAAGTGAATGGATTTTTTTGTTTAACTGCATAAAGTAGACACACCTAGCTGAAAATTTTCTCACCAGAAATTAAATTTACTAGTACAAAATAAAAAACGCCCTCCGGACGATGTAAAAATAGATTTTTGAAACATATTGCCTGACGGGTGGGAGTAACAAATTCAATGTCAGCGAATTTGTACCCTAAGTAAGTAAAATCATCAAATTCATTAAAGGATTAAAAAATAAAACAATTTGAAATGTAAACTTTAAATATTTATTAAAATAAAACAAACTATATATAGATATATAATACCAGTCATGTATTTATTAAAACTTGTTTTAAAAAACAATGAGGACTGTATAATGTTGCATGTTCAAATTTTGAGTGTATTTATTCTATGTTATGTCGATTTTGGGTAATGTGACGTAAGCAGTGACGCCATTTTTGTTACAGACAAAAACCAGAAGCAAATCTCCATTATTAATAGATAATCCATTTTCCACAGTTTTCTTTTGTGGAGGGTGTGGGGGTGGCTAGTGGAAAATCAAGTCTAAAATCTTAAATAATTCTTAGAAAATTATCTATAACCTTTAAAAAATGAAATGTTTTAAGATGGAATATGTAATTTCACATGTTGCATTTTGGGAATAAAATATGGAAATGAATCTGGAAATGAATTTTGATGACAATAGATAGAAATTTAAAAAATAAAGTGTTCCAAAAAAGATTAATTTATTTTGATGTTGATGTCAATGCTTAAAAGTTTTGGTTTATGTAAAACCTTCCTCAGGACAATATAATAGAAAAGAAAAAGAAATTTTATGTAGCATTTTATTAACATATCTTTTGATTGCAAGAAATGGTCTTCAACAACCAAGCAGCTGCTCAAAATGCCTTTGAAAAATTCATTGATTGTAAAACTTCAAAATTTCAACTGGAAGAAATAGAATTGTTTATTGTTGACAACAATATATACATTCATGGTTTTTATTTTGATTAATAAATTTTATTAAGATAAACTGCTTTAGAGTTGATTGAAAATTGGAATTATTTTAATAACCAAATACATTTTTTTTCTAATGGATTTTCAATTTTTCTTTTAGGAAAAGCTAAATTTTAGACGTTAGTTGTGATATATCTGGGTTATGGGATATATTCTTGAAGTTGGTAGTTGGTATATTATCGCAGTAGTAATTGGTACATCAAATAGCAATCCGTCTCCGAGCAGTCGTGGTGTCGTCTAGCGAGTAAGTTAGCTTGTAAGGCATTAGGTAGAGGACCAACACAGTGTCGACTATTTATACATGACACTGTCCAATCAGATTACAGTGAAGGGGTACCAAGGTATTTACATATTCATTATATCAAGTTGATTCACTGCAATTGTTTTTCTAAGATGCAAGTTGATTATGTCCATATTAGGCAGCAACCTTTCTTGTATATATGATTTATTAGACAACTTGCATCAGATTAATTGATCCTATAACCTAACCCTTGAGATCATTTTATCAAATTCTTAAAAGCAAAGACAAAATTCTGAATTTAACCAAAAATAATTTACCTGCAATGAATTTAATGGTGATAAATTTTACCATATGAAAAGTACTTTCAAATGAAAAAAAAAAAGGAAAGGAAAAATACAAGTATCATTGCTAAATAGTGTTACATTTCAAAATATGGTGATGCTATAAAATATCAGGAAAATTTATTTAAAAGGATAAAAACATCTTTTGTTGTGGTTGGTATACTATCATATTCATAAATAAATACACCCTCTGAATATTTGTTTTTCATATCTTTATACTTTCATACCATCAAATTTATTTACATTTTTCTTATATATATATATATATATATATAATATATATATATATATACACACCAAAAGCATGCACTTGAACTTTGGCAGAACTTCAACAGCCTATATTCAAAATATAAATTAAAAATGTTTTTCTTCAGTTATTTCATTTCTTTTATTTGCTTGAAAGAAACAATCCCAAATTTTTGCCTAAAAACCAAGGATAAAAAAATAAACTTTAAATTATTTATTATTGGTCAGTTAATTGGTCAGTTTTTATTTATTTTTCATCAACAATTCCATTGTATGATTCAGAATAACAGACTCACTTATAGAAGTATGGGAAATCAAAAGAGTAATAATCTGTGTTGCTGTTTACTCTTTTTGAGTCTGTTAATTTTACTGATCTGATTTGCCTTATTCAAAGATATTTATTTTGATTTCTTCAGAAAATAAACATAAACATGAAGAAATGTACAAAGATATCTTGCCTTTGTTTTACAGCTAAAGAATGACACATCTTATCAATGAGGCTGTTATGTACTGAAAAGATTATGAACCCAAAAAAGGGATAATAATAATGATGATTGCAAACTTCCATACCAAAAATATCATCCTATGAAAAGACATGCAAAAAAAAAAAAAAAAAAAAAAATGTTCAATATTTTTTCATCATATCAGTATTTATTTATTAAGTATTGTTACATTCTAATACTAAAATCTCCATCCTAGATATTAAGTCAAATAATTTTAACAGGAATTGTCAATTTGAAAAAATTATTTAAAAGAATTTAAAACAAAATAAAAATAAACATGATCATATGAATAGTTTCTTTTTTTTAATGATCATATCCATAAAATAGCAAATAAAGGTAAAAAGTTGCATTGAAAATCAAAATTTTAGTTTATTTACAATTTCAAAAGTGAGGCATTTGTATAAACACAGAATACTCATTTTTAAAAAAAGGTAAACAAAATTTATTTTTCCATTGAGTTATCTTAAAAAAAATGAAAAAAGATAAAAATTACTTGCAAAAGGGGTTGACAATAAAAAAAAAGAAAAAAAATTTTGAGTGTAAACTTCTTTAAAAAATAAATTCATCATTTATTAAATAAGTACTGAACATTTGAGTAAAATTCAATAATTTGGATTTAGAATTTTTTGTAAATTTTTAAAATTGGAATGTTTAAGGTATCAGCCCCTACAAAAAAAAATGTGTGCATTATATATAATTCCTCTGATACGCTCTAAAAATGCTCTCTTAAATTCTTAAACCCTGAAAACATTTTAAATTTTATTAAAAAAAGCAACCTTTTCAACAAAATATAACAGAACATAACCAATTATCTCCATAGAACCACTACTTTAAAGTCTGAAATCCAAAATAACCTTTTTGGCATTAAATGACCCACAGAGGTTGATATGCCGTTAAACAAAACTCAAACTCAAATTCTTTTTCTTACCATTATTTCTGAAAACATCAAATTAATCAGATTTTTTAAAATGCTATTGCTGTTTTTGATCTGATTAGACAATTTGTCATGGCACAAGGTGTAGACAACCCTCCAAACATCAATATCAACGGGCACAGCCTGGAAGCAGTGGAGAACTTCAAGCACCTTGGGTCTACCATTGCCAATTCAGTCTCCACCGACGATGACATCAACAGCAGAATTGCAAAAGCGGTGGCAGTTATGGCGAAACTGAGCCAGCGAGTATGGGACAATGCCTGCCTTAGCAAGAGAACCAAAATGCGCGTCTACAGAGTGTGTGTTCTCAGTACTCTCCTATAAGGCAGCAAGGCCTGGACCACGTACTCATGTCACGTGAGGAAACTGGACAGCTTTCATCTCAGATGCCTACGCCGCATTCTACACATTTGCTGGCAGGACAATGTGCCCAACACAGAAGTGTTGGAATGAGCAAACGTAAACAGCATGCCCGCCATCATCTGTGAGAGATGCCTGTGCTGGCTTGGCCATGGTCAGGAGGATGGACAAAGGCTGCATCCCCAAAGACCTACTGTACAGTGAACTAGTGGAAGGCACCCGACCGGTAGGGAGACCACGCCTACACTTCAAAGATGTCTGCAAGATAGACATGAAGACATGCCACATTGACATAAACACATGGGAGGCTTGTGCAGAAGACCGTGCGACCTGGCGCCTCCTCGTCAAACAAGGAAAGAAAGGGGGTGAAAAAGAGAGGAAAGAAGCCACCACAGAAAAGAGAGCTAAAAAGAAGGAGAGACAACAGCACCCCCAACACCTACAGAAAACATCACCTTTGTTTGCAATCACTGTACCAGAGACTGCCATTCAAGGATCGGTCTTATACACAGACAATTCGGGGCCTCTTTTGCATTTGTACAAGTAACCTTTCACTACAAGTTCAAGGTAGTCAGGATGTTGCAGGTCTAAGATTTCTTTCACATTCAGCTGAGTAATTTAGATTATTACAAGTGTATAACAATAATGGAACATAAGACCAAATTCTATGTCAAATTTCAGGACAATACGGATGAAAGATTAAACAAATTAATACAGACTTATGGATATCAAGTTCTAAGCACAGATTTTTTTAAATGGGGCATAGCATTTTTCAATAGCTGAGATAGTGTCGATCTTCTAATTAATCAGTTATTTCATGAATTTAAGAAAATGTGATAAAAATGGATAAACTTGCATAAAATCTGATTCATGATTAATGATGAGAATGAGTGATGATGAATTAACATAATTCACTTGAATTTTAATCAGGGTTGCCAACCTAAAAAAAAAAACTCAGTCTCATTACTTTTTAGACACAATTTCTGTGAATGAGTTTTTAGTCAAAAAGAATTTTCCTCTGGTAGTGTAGTTTCTTTAATCTTCTGATCTATATTCTTCTAACAATTATTCCAAAAAATTCTAATCCAGCTCCATGTCTGCAATTTTAAACTGTTGAGAACATGTGACAACAAGTCAAAAGTGAAAACAACAGAAGGCAGTGTCAGTAAAGTTGATTTGTAATTAAATAGCAAATAAAATTTTATGAAATCTTAAATGACCAAACTTCACTGCAAAAAGATTATGAATGATCTCTATGGGCAATTCCATGTCAAATCATCCAGATAAAAAGTAAAATTGTCACCCACCTTTCAGACTTTTTCGATAGCATTTTTGGATTCCCCTGGCAAAAATGCTTTTATAAACCGATTTTTAGGTGTAGGGAAGCTCTAGAACTCATTTTACAGACAAAAATAGATTACAAATAGTCACCATTTTTCGTGACCCCTCTCAAATTTGGAGAGCTAAAAAATCAACATAACTCCACTAATTTTTGGAATTGGAAACTCAAATTTTGGGGATTGTCTAACTTTAATACAACATTTCAGAAAAATTGAAGGGGGTGGGTGACATGGCCTGGATGATTTGACATGGAATTACCCCTATGGTATTAGTAGTGCTAAAAACACCTGATCTATTTAAATGTGCATATCCATGTAATGCATGTTGCCATAGTAACTCTTATGTCAGTATATTTTAAAAGAACAGGATATGAAAAAAATCCATAACATAGTAAAGGTCAAATATAGAACTAATAAAAAAAGTTTTGCAATCTTTGTATATGTGTTACGGGAATAAACTACAGCAAGTTGAGGGAATCAAACTGATGCCACATCTAGGATATAGTTCAGACTTACTTCGCTAGGATTATTGTTCTGATCCATGGCTCACTTCCAATGCTCATGAGACTTCAACGACCTAGAGGAGGTAGGAGTTCTTCACGTTGAGGGACAAAAACTAGTATCAGTGTAGGATGAAAAAAATTGTCAGATAGTTGGCTTCAAATGATGCAACAAGATTTTTATTAGCGCAATGCACTTAAAGAATAATGTAATTTTTAATCCACCTTGCAATAGAATTATAATTTTGTAGAGTCAGCAATCATGTTGAAGATGAAAAGGGAATGATAGATTTGCTGTTCGGTTGATACCGACAATAGGCCACTGCACAGACTTTTTTTTTTACTACACATATACCCACATACATGCACATACAAATACACACTAATGTATGTATTAGTAGAAGAAGAAGAAGAAGCGAATGTGTACACACAATGTGAATTTATTTCGTTTATTTGGCTTCATTGTTCTGTCTAGTTGACTTGTCGTTAAATGGAAACGTCTCAAGTAGCTCAATGTCTAAAGACATTGTTCTGCTTGTTCATTTACAACCCCCACCCTCTCTCACTCTCTCTCTCTCTCTCTCTCTCTTCTGCAACATGATGGCCTCTCCATTGAATGCTAAACTGTTCTTTGCTCTAAGTTGAAGAATAAAACAAATAAGTTACCAAAATATGGAAAAACTTTTGTCTCACCCTAATATATGATTACATGGAATGTAGATTGTTAGTTTAATTGTTAGCATGTCAAAATTCTTTAAGTGATACATAAAATGGAACAAAGTGTAAATGGACAAAAACACAAACATATATAACCATGATGAACATGAAGTGAAATGTGTAGACACATGGAATGTTTTTAGTATTATAGCTATTTCCTTCTTCATTCACAACTCATCCCTGGGTTGTGAATATTTTCCTGTTGCCAAATTGTCCTCAGATTCATCTTGGGCGTGTCTACACGTTGGCAGCTCATTGGTTGAAGTACCAGCCAATGTCTGGAGCATGTAGTTTTTTATATCAAATGAGTATAACTCTGACCATGAAAGAATATCATCTCCATCTGCATCAACTTCATTAAAAAGCTTTAAAAAGAAAAAATGGAAAAAAACAAAACTTTGGTATCATTCGAATAAATTTAACAATGAATATAAATCTACATTTTGATTAAAATTTAATATAAGATTAAAATAAGTTTTAAAAGACTTTTGGTCTGAAAAATTCATACGATGACATCATATCTACTGTTGATGACATTTTTTTACAAATGGGATCCGAACACTGCAATAACTATGGAAGAAGTGTGTGGACCACAAGGTGTGAGCGCATGTGGGGGGGGGGGGTAAAATAAACCTCATTTGGTTACATTATTGGAAATTCCATAACCAATTATCTCCCCCTGCTGCTAGGGGGCGAATTGCCATAATCGTATGTTGGCGCCAATACCAAAAACTTCACTTATCACGGAGCACCCAATGACGGTATTCGCGTAAATAGCGGTCCCTACACTTGATTCATCACTTAGCCCAAAAACAGGGCTTACTTATCGCATAGCAGTATTGGCATTGTATCTGCATACGTTAAAAGGCAGGTACAATAGCACACTTACTGAAGGAGGAGAAACTACCAAGACAAAGCGTCTTATCAACATTTCCTACCGACAAAAAGAATACCCTGTTATCACCATTACTCCAAGAAAATTACTAACTCAGATAAGTCTCATAGCAAATACCATTAAAATTTGCAACAATTTTATGTAATTTTTGTCAATACAAGTGTCTGCATTTACTTTCGTGTTTGGTCCTTCTTTGTCCGACAATTTGCCTACAACTACGGAGAAATAAGCTCCTTCGAAAACCGTAAATACTCTTAACATTCCATAAGAATATCTTGGTCAGCCTATGAACTTTTCAGCTAACCCTTGTAATCTGAAATACTTTTATCAAGTTTTATACACAGATCATAAAATTTACTTATATATTATTGCTATTTTTAATTTTTATATACCTTAAACTATTTAATATGATTGTTATACAAATAAAAGTGTGCAATGTTATTGAAGGAAGAAATGAAGAGAAAAGTTACTCACATCGTACTGAGTCTTTTTGTCTAACTGAGAAATCTCAGAGAGAAATTCTTTTCGGGTAACGTTTTCTTTTCCTGACCACTTAGCAAGTAGTCTAGACCTGAAAAACACAATTTACAGATTGTTAAACAACCAAGTTTCAAAATTAAAATGAAGCAGTGATTTTAAGCAGCTGAAGAAAAATTGTTTCCTATAAACAGAATTTTTTTGTTTTTACAATAGTTGAAAAAAAAAAAAAAAAATAACTAGAACCCTTTTCATAAAGTCATTGTCTATTTCACATCATAAATGGAATTTATGAATTCTCTAATTATGACAATAAATTAAAATTGTTTGTCAAAATATTGGTTTTCTTGTTACATAATTTATGCATAGATTATTGTCAACCCCCTGTATTTCTGAAGGGATGGCCCCTTTTCATATCACGGGCGGGACTTTCCATGGAATATTGCAGAAAGCCTGTGAAATATGTGAAGTCACGTGGGACCAAGATAACCCGTCAGTTCCAGCTTGGACATCAGGCAGAAAAGAGGTCTGCCTTAGCTGGACTCAAATGCACACACGCGTTGTGTTAGTTAGAAGAAGAAGAAGTTTAAAGAAATAATATGGTGTTCTTGCTTGATGAATGTCTTGGCAAAAAGACTGACCAAGAAGAAGGAATGCATCAAAGACGAACAGCCAACAAGAATCTAGAAATAGAATTCAACATGGAGAGAAAGAATAGAAACTGTAGTGAGATAGCCAATGGCGTGTTATCTCATTTACATATGTGTATTACAGCAGGAGATATATAGAGACTGTTTAGAGGACTGGTATGAAATTAGCTACGAGAAGCTAAGACCTGAGCCACGATTACACTCGAAGAATTACTGATACTACTACAACAGAGAATACGAAACCACACCTCACAACAGAAATGACTAGAGATCACCAAATAGCCAAAGAAGTAAGTAATGCAAAATGCATCTCTCTGCCTACTTGTGTCTATCTCTCTCCCCTCTCTCCAGTAAAAGAACACTTGTGTATATACCCAACATGGGTATTGTTACGTTCCATCAAATGATAAACGGTTTAAAACTTTTGGAATATTCTTGTTAGACTGTGTGACGCCGGGAGAGGGGAGGGAGTCACAGAATTTTACCCTAAAAGCTCACCGGAAGAAGAAAAACTGTTTAGTCATGGCCGTAGCCGGCCTAGCTAAGAAGAGGAAGGCACACGAAACGAACGACTGATACTACACTCGTTGCCTTACCCACGTACGCAAACGTACCGAGACAGGTGACGTCACGATTTGGAGGAAGGGAGAGCGATCCCTGATAGCATTGTCAGTTTCAACAGTATATACCAGAGGGCCGGTCAGTGAACATCTCGTGGGGGAGGGAAGACGAAGAATGTCTCCCAAGAAGAAAGTTATCACAATTGAAAATGCCAGATAAAGAACTAATACCGGAATAATCATTATCACGGAAAACAAATCACCCATAAAACAAAGATAAGTGCAAAGTCCTTTCATTATGAACCTTTCTAAATTGATTTCGAAGAAGAAATTCCACCAAAATGACATTATAAACTCTAGCCTGTCGGCGTTCGTATTATGATTTCCAAAGACTATAACCTTGAATTAAATGTTGTGTTTTAAAATAATACTGTGTTTTATTTTTCTTTGCCAAGTTTTTTTGCATGTGCACCTTTCATTTTCTTTGGTATCTCTGATGGAAAGCGCTGTATAGCGTTGAACGATAGGCATATGTAACAGTATATGTGTTGCATAGCCTTCTTCACTGGCACTAAATAATTATAATGTTATATATCTCTTTCTTTCTTCTATATCTGGTTGTATTTTCTTCTGGCCAGCTTTGCTTCTGATCGTCTTTGGTATTTCTATCATCTATCTTGACTTGGTCTGGTCTCTGGTCTAGCGTCTTGGATCTGCTAAGGTCTGGACTTTCTTTTGCTATGTTCTTGCTGGTTGGTCTTCCTGGATTCATTTCTTAGTCTTGTTACCAAGACATTCATCAACCACAAGAACATATTAATTATACAACTTTTATTTCCTTAACTATACATTTCATGTAACTAAATATCTGACTAACATAGCGCGCGTGAGTTCCAGTTTTAGGCAGGACCTAAAATGGCCGACTGCTCTGCCTGACGTCTAACTGCAAACTGGCGACCGAACAGGTCCCATGTGACTTCATGTATTTTGGCGGGCTTCTGTAATTTTCCATGGAAGGACCCGGCCATGGTATGAAAAAGGTCATCCCCTCAGAATTACAGGGGATTGACAATAACCTTATGCAACTGCATAGATTATGTAACATATGTGTATGAGTATGTAACATTCTGGTAATGTGATTGCAATCTGTTGCAGAAATGAAATATGAGAAATAATTTTTAAAAGTAAAGTCAACGGGGTGGCCTAAAGTCGGTATCAGCCAGTCAGCAAGGGAGTCTATCCCCTTTTCAATAGCGCTAGACCAAGGAGATTGTTTTAGCATCTGAGGTGGAGCGCCACACCTACCATCAGCTCCTTACTTTACCGCACAGATCCCTGTGCTACTCATACGCTGAGTTGCCGGGGACCGGTATCGAACTAGGAACCTTGTGGTTTCTAGCCGAACGCTCTACCGACTGAGCTAACCCGGCCCCTAATTAGATTGCATTAATTCAAAGTGATTTATTATTAGAATTTATTAAATTTTTGTCATTAAAAAAAAAAGAGAGCAATGGCTATAAAACTTGTATCTGATATGAGAAATAACTAAAGATGGAGAAATCTGATTTGAATTGTTTTGTTACCTGTCATGTTCACTATTTGGTTTCACTTGTAATTCTTTTAATGTGAGGATTCTGTCTCTGTCTTCCGTTGTACAATCTGAATCATTAAACCACCAAAGATGACTGAACCAAAAATTGATACCAAGATTTCTTTCATCACTTGAACGAAACTGATGATACCACCTGTACAATAAAACAACATTAAACTCAGTTTAGTTTGCTGTTAGATTTGAACTTTTCTTAAAAGAATTAGGTGTGAAAATTTATCTTGGAAATTTAGAATTTAGAATTTTTAGATGCCTCAAAAGACAAAGAATTATGCAAATTATCTTTAGTATAAATAAAGTCTTTTATTCTATAATACTGGCCTGCGATGTTTTCAAGGTCGAATATATAATAGCTGATATTAAGGCAGTGTCTTATATTGAATAAAAAAATCAGATACATTTTTTTCTAATTAGATCAAATTCAGCATAAAATGACATATATCATTTGGTTAACCTTTGACCTTGGAAAAAAAAATTAACATAGGCCAGCATTATATACTAGACTGACTGCTCAACAGGAGTTGTATAAAAATAAATTGGTTATTTCCTATAAGTCTAACATAAACAAAGGGGAACCACTCTTGAATGATAAATTATTTATTTATTTTCCCATTGAACTAACCCTAAACCCTAACCCTGTTTGCTTTTTTTCCTAGTAGATCAATAAATATATAAATAATTTATCAGTCAAGATTGGTTCCCTTTGTTTATGTTAGACTTATAGGAAATAACCGATAAATTTATAATGTAATATCTTATTATATAGTGTTATATATCATTACGAAATAAATGTTTACATAGTATATTGTGTGGAAAATTTGCATACCCGTTTTAATAAAATTGTTTTTCATAAATAACTACTTGGTGTTATTGATTTCTAATACCATTCTTTTATTCACAAACATATTAAAAACAATCCTATGTAGAATTTTACATTGAAATCAATTAGAATAAAGTAAAAAGAAATGTAATCTTTTTTATGTTCTTATTCAATTTCATTAGTCGAATTCAATATAATATCTAATTATATTAAAATTTGAATACTTGTGCCCAAAGGGTACGTTTTTTTTGCTAGTAGCAATAAAAGTAGCTGACTTAAGAAAACTCAATTACTATATATAAAAAGAAAAACATTACTTACTTATGTGGAATATATAAACAGTCACCTTTTTTTAAAGTAACAGTTGTCCAATTTGCTTTCATCAGGTTAGGAAACATTTCTGGATCAACTGCATCAACATCAACATTACTGTAAGATCCTTTTTGCTCAAAACCTTCGGTTTCAATCAAATCTTTGTATTTCTGGAAATAAATGCAATCTCAAGTACATACTGTTATAATACAATTGGACAAATGGGTTATGGCTGGATTTCATGGTAGAACAATGTATTGATAACCTCAAAATATGGGTATAAAAAATTCCCAAAACAGAAAGATTTAAAGAAAAAAAAAGAAAAAAAGAAAAAAGCTCCTCTTGTAGACATTGTTTGTTTCTTGGTAAATTCATCATATGGCTAATTCATCCTCCAGTAAATTCTTTGTATCTGATTGCTTTTATTTTATAATATAGTTTCTCTAATCCTAACCCTTAAGTCTTTTTTTATTAAATTCTTAAAAGCAATTATTAAATTCTGAATTTAGACAAGAATAATTTACCTGCGATAAATTTACCAGAAGATGAATTTACTGTACACATTGTTTTAAATACAAAATTCATACCTTACAAATAGGTAGAGACTTGAAATTAATCAGTATACATACCACCACCCAAAAAAAAAAAACAATTAATAAGCTGCCTTAAAAATGTATCTTTCTGAAAAAGAAAACATTGAGGAATATATTAAAAATTACAAGGCTACATTAAGCAAATTTAGATTTATTTTTGTCTCTATTTTCTTTTGTTTTGTACTTTAAAGCATTGAAAAGGTTGAATCAATGAAGCAATAGAAATCTTTTTAGAAAACAAAGTGAAAAAAATCTATTCTAAATATTAAATCTTTAAGAATAGTTTTTTGCAAATGCTGAAATTTTGCGTAAGATAAATTCATCATCATCATCATCATCATCATCTGGTTTTTGAATTAGGGGTGCCAATTCTATTTTTCACCCCAATAAGCATTTGAATGCCATTTGAATTTTTATGCAAAGTAAATTAAAACTAATAGAAGTGGGAAAAATGAGGCAGATGTTTCTCTAACTATTTGCTGTGCATTTACTTTTAATAATGTTGTGGGAGTTATTTTCATATTTGCTTGGGGAGTTGTCAGCCCGTTTGGTTTCGCTGGTTCCTGCTAGGGACCTGGTCTATTTAAGCGGCTAATTTGAACTTCTTCTCGCTCTTTTTCCTGTTGCTCGACCTACGAGACACTATGGGTTAGACTTAGGTCTGCTCCCTTCTCGTTGGGGCTTCGGCCCTTAACACTGGCCACTCACTGCTAGTAAGTCTCTTATACGATATATGACTATCCTTTAGTCATGTATCCGTAACTACGTTTTTATGTACATTTAGGTATCTCTTTGATACCTAAATATCTTGTATTTTACCATTCATGAATGTGTCATAATCTCTACTCTTGTATATGTATCTATGTATTATGTACCCTGTTGATTCTTGTGCTGTATACCTATTAAATGTTTTGTCTATCAACCTTTGTTGGAGTTTTATCTTCAAGTATTATCACTTTGAATCTTACAATGTGATAGACAACACAGTTCCTTGAAGATTAATATAAAAGCTATAAATGTTTCCTGTTAACTAAAGGATTCATATTCATCAAGTCATGCTGATAACATGGATTCCTTTGACTCTCTCTCATCATCTGTCCCTATTGTCAATCACTCTTGGCAGGTCTTCTACATGGCATCTAGTGTCTGCACAGAGCTGATGCATGCAAGTTTTTGCTGGTTAGCCAATACTAGTGTGTCTATGTGTAGGAGTCCATAGGAGAATGTCACTTATGAATTTGTCCCAGTGTTACATACTGGCATCAAATTCGCGGCCCTACTTCGTGTATCTGTATACGTTGTGGGTATATTGCGGGTATCGTCACTAACCCTAGACGATATATGTAGTGGTCACTTAATGAAATCTACAACACATGCGTATAGGAGTTGACTTTATTTCTCTTCTTGGCTGTACGTGGTGGGCAGCGGAGACAATGACTACTACTGCTGCTGGGATGACTAGCGTTGGTGAGGTGGAAGGTGGCCACGTGACGGCTCACAGCCCATCGGCTGTGACCGTGAGTGCGGTCACTCACTTGTTTCTCCGTCTGCTGTCTCCTGTCTGACCGCTCTCGACTAACCCCTTGTCAGCTCGACTCTCTGGCTTTTGTATTAACGACTGCCTATGCATCTTTATCTTTTGATCTGATAACGGGCAAATCTATTTCCGAACTTATTGTTACCCATCCTTCTTTTGTTCGCTTTACCCGGAAAAAAATTCCTTTGTCATTTTGTCGTCTTTTCTTTGCTTTGTTTAATTTAACCGGAAATTCCTCTTTCCGTTTGTACAATATACAACACCAGCTTCCCCATCATGTCTTGTTTGTAGGATTTGTAAGTGGCAATACAGTTGCTGTTTTGTGGGATGCTGCTTCCAGGATTTGTTGAAAACTGCTCACCAGCATCTTTGTGTAGTTACAACCTAGCCTTTTCTTAAATCATTTCATTAGAGTCCAAGTGATGTAAACATACAGTAGTACTGACATGGCCACAGCTTGGAAAAATTTCTGTGATATGCTTAGAAAGAATTGATGAAAAATAATCAATTTATAATTCACCGATATTCATATTTACTCATTCCTTGTAAGAATAGCAAAAATGAAATATTCACTCAGTTTTTTGGCAATTAAGACAGATGACCTTAAACATTGGAAACATTGGACAAGAACTTAAACACCAAAATGAAAGCACTAGGTTTACACTTCATATTATTTGGATTGAATAAAGGGTTCGGTTTGAAGTTCTGTGAAGGCTCCTGATTATGACATGAAGGTTTTTGAGTTCAACAAGAAGGTTCTTGAGTTGGGAAGGGGGTTCCCAAGTTTGAGAAGGTTTCCGAGTCTGACAAGAAATACCTAAAGAAGGCCGAAGAGCACATCAGCCAAAATATTGTATATGTAAATGCAAGATAATCATCTCCCTTGTTTTCTTCGGCCATTCTATTGCGTGGGTACAAGCACTGTTTAACACTGGTAAAAGTCACGTGTTTGCGTGGCGCTGCTTTTCGAATTCATTTAGCAGCAGGATTTGAAGACGACAAGAAGGTAATTACAAGCTTGGAACTTTTCCTCCTCTTTTTCGATTTTATTAGTTGTATTAGAGAAACTACATAGTCTATTTGTATTCTATTGTAGTTTCACGTTGAAGAAGTTGAAGATGTTGAAAACCAGTTGCGAAACAGGAGGATAGGGAACAACTCCCGTATTTACCCAAATAAAAGCGTCTTCATCAGTCAGACTGTCTTTATTCATTTCCTAGCTGGGGCGGCCGTCATAGTATAGATAACAATAAAGATGAGGACAATAGTCAGAATAATCCAAATAATAGAAATTATCAAGCCTCAACTCAAAAATTCAAAGAAATAGGTTTTCACTTGTTAAAATAATGGATAAAATTAGTAGAACATGACAGATAAGGTCCTGTTATTATTATAATCTGAGTTCTGCTCAAATATATACCCTCCTTCTTCATTTCCTTCTTCTTCTTCGTCTCCCTCTTCTTTTTTCTTCTTCTTCTTTATATGTTTTCTTCTTTTTCTTTTCACATTCTTCTTCTTTCAGTATCTTCTTCTTCGTCATCTCCTTTTCTTCTTGTACTTGTTCTTTTTCTTCTTCCTTCTCTTCTTCTTATTTCTATATTTTCTACTTTTTTTTTCTTCTTCTTTTCCTTTCCATATTTTCCCATTCTTCTTCTTTTTCTTCTTCTTCTTACTGTGGTGTCTTCTTTTTCTTTCTATTTTCTCAGTCTCTCTATGTCCCCCTCTTCTTCTTCTTCTTCTTATTATTATTATTATAAAAAATCAGGTTACCTTTCAGTTGCAGAGCATAAGAGATATCATCTTTTTATGATCAACTAAAATTTTTTCTAGCAGATTGGCTATCCAATTATGTTAAAATATTACAAAAAATATCTGTTTGAATTTAGACACATGGTGCAATGGATATAAGTGTTGAGGTAATACAGTTTTAAGTGACAATCATCTGGAGATTGCAGGTTAACGGAATGAAAACAATCTACACTAATGGGTATTTGCCTCATACCCCACTTGTATGGGCTGGGCACAAGGCCTTGTTTTAATGTGGGCCCACCCACAAGCCGAAGCTCATGGGTGGGAAAGAACAAAAATTGTGTTGATCCCTTTGGCATTCCCCCTCAGGGGAGCGCCTCAGGCGCTGGGCAATAAACCCAGCCCTGTCCCTTTAAGTCAAGGGGGCAGGTGTTGCCTGGGAGGATAGCCCCCTGGGATCGACGCTATTAATTTAACATAACTGGTCCAGTGGCCGAAGCGTACTGGACCCCTGTCCCGAAGGATGGGTTGGAAATGTCTACTATACTAATGGATTAAATAAAGGTTTCAGTTTGAAGTTCTGTGAAGGCTCCTGATTAAGACATGAAGGTTCCCAAATGCGACAAGAAATATCTGAAGATGGCTGGAGGACACATTGGCCAAAATGCTGTGCATATAATAATAAAGATGAGGACAACAGTCCAAAAAATCTAAATAAAAGAAATCAATCTTTGTCATAAGTTTTCAGTGTAACTGCTGTTTTGAACAAATCCTGGAAGCAGCAGCCTACAAAACAGCAGCTGTACAACCACATATTTTCCATCTTGTAAATTATCCAAACAATCTAGACATGCTTAAGAAGGATGAACTTGTAAGCAACATTCTTTTATGGACTCCAACACATGGACACACCAGAGTTGGTTGAGCAGCAAAAATTTAAATCCATCAACTCTGGATGCTGTTTAGGGGACTTGCCAAGAGTGATGACTGATAGGGATGGATGGCCAGAGAGAGTCAATGAAATCCATGCTACTGGCACACTGTGATGATGATGATGATGATGATGATGATGATGATAATGGATTTATTGTTGAGGTTTTAAAATGTTTATAATTCAGTCAATTGAATAATTTTTTCAAATTCTGACCAAAATATTTTTGTAAGGAATAAAGCTATTTTTTTTGTTGGGGGGGTGGGGTGGGGAAATTATAAGTAAAGTTGGTGGAGTGGCCAATTGTTAGTATCAGCCGGACAGCGAGGGAGTCTATAACCTTTTCACTAGCACTAGAACTGGGAGATTGTTTTTGCATCTGATGTAGAGTGCCACACCTACAATCAGCTCCCCATTTTACAGCATAGATACAAGCTGTGCTAGTCATGTGATACGTTAATGAGGGCTGGTATTGAACTCAGAACATAGTGGTTCCTAGGCAGATGCTCTACCGATGGAGCTAAACTGGATCTAATTATAAATAAGCATATAAAAATGTAAATGAAAAAAAAAAAAAAAAAGCTAGAAATGTCCAGTGTGATATACTGACCATATCAAAAAGTAGAACAGTCTTCTCTCCATCAAGAACACAATTTAAATTGTCCATGTCATCATAGTGCAGAACTGAACGGGTTCCACCATTGCTCAACCACATCACACTATCTTGTAAAACGTTTTGGAATCCTCCACAGTGAAGAGTGTAAGGAACATTGACTTCATCTGAACAAGACAAGTAAATATATATAAATATATAAGAGAGTTTTATAATTTGCTTGAAGCATTGTGTATATATTGGTTTGGAGGTTGATTTTGAAGGCTATCACAATGCAGGTGGAAAAAAAAAAATAATAATACGGTAACAATGGTGTTGTGTGTTAACCTGTATTTTATTCTTGAATTTTTGAGATAAAATCTCTTTTTCAAAATTCATTTAAAAAGAAATGCCATAACTAGACTACTTCAATTCCAGTGATCTTTTGAAAAAGAGATTTTATTCAAGAATAAAATACAGGTTAACACACAACACCATTGTTACCGTATTATTATTTTTTTTCTTTACACCTGCATTGTGATAGCCTTCTAAATCAACCTCCTAACTAATATAAATATATATCTCATTATCACTGTGTTAAAAGGTTGCAGTGTCTATAATGAGCACTCAATATTTGGGATAGGGCATATATATATATGGAGAATAACATAGAAATTAAGACCATATATTGCAACTAATAATCTTAATATTCATCAAGCAATACTACTTTCTACATCCTAAATGTTGGTTGGTTGGTTGGTTGGCTTTACAGCATGTCAACCCTTATTACATTAAGATGGTGGGTTGAAAAGTTCATGATGACATCATATCTGCTATTGACAACTTTTTTGACCAATGAGATCCAAGCACTACAACACTGATGGAAGAAGTATGGGAAGCAGGATTATGTTGAAAAATAAACCTCATTTGATTACATTCCATGATAGTATCTTGGTCAGCCCTAGAACTTTTCAACCAACCCTAGTTCTTAATGCTGAAGCAATTATATGGTTTTAAGTAACTATCAATAACAACCCTTAGTGAACAATTATAGCTTCAAGTAACTATTCTTAATACAAATAAATTGCATAGAATTTAATAGTTTCACCAATTCTGATCTAAAAGTAATAATTGAATTGCAATGGAGTGACGACACCACCAGATGCAGTTTAGTGTCATTCCCAGGAAATGAGAGTCTGAAAAATCTTACAACTAGTATTAAAGGGTTCTACATAGAAAGGAAGATAAAATGGAATCAGATTTATATTACAAAATATTTTAACAGAAGTCTATAGTCTTGTTAAACATTGCTGAAATGTTATTTGAATAATCTGTATAATGTTAGAGTTGATTGTTGAAATATAACTTACAACAAAACAGAAAAAAAAGAAAGAATTAAAGCAAATAAATTTACATTTCCAGTAGATAAAATTCATAAAAATTTGAATTTCAAATAATTTTCAAACATGGTGTGATACTATGATGGAAGAGAACATGGTCAGAATAAATAAATGAATAAAAGTCGAAGATGTTAAAACCCAGGCATAGGTAAATGGGTGGGTGGTTGTCCTTTTGAGGACACAAAGAGACTGGTATGGTCACCATGAAGTAAGCCACTTAGTGATAATATTTTTAGGCATTAGGTGTTAAAAGCAAAAAGGTTATTTTTATGAGGAAATCTCTTTTGAAAAAATTAATGGTCGAAGTATTGGAGACGTGATGTCCAGAAAGAGGAATAACGGCTTTAGTTTTAAGGGATAATGTTGTCTAAAAGTCGGCGTTGAATTTAAGTGTCGGCCCTCTGTGTGATCCAGCAGCAGATGGATGGTGGGGAGAATTTTACATAAATTCAGCTAAAGCTCTAGCCCTTGATCAGTTAGAACCCAGGCCGTTGAGGTGTAAAGGTTGTCAGTCAACTAGTGAGATAGATCGCTAAAGTATCACAGAATCCCTTCTTCTATCCGCGTCTTGTTTTCAAACTTTGTAGTTTGTTGTTTTGTTTTTAATCCTTGTGAACCTGTCTCTGACTCGTGCCCTTCAAATCGGCCAGCACAGAACATCACAACGTTTGTGATCTAGACATTGTGCATCGAAGGTGCAAGAGTGCAGAACAGTCTTCTCACAATGGATTTGACTCAGAGATGGGACCCTAAAAGGTCTGACCATTTTGAATAAAAGTGAACCTGGGAGTAATAGCAATGAAGGGGGTATTCGTGCCCCCCCCTCCATCTTCTGAACTGAAACCTTAGCATCAGATGCAGTCAAATGTCATACCCAGGATTCCCCTTTTTGAGAAGGGTGCTTGATCCTTCGCAGGAGAGATACACTCAGCATATTCTAAGCCCCGTTGACAGGGTGTTATGTTGGTCTCTAACAAGGAATTTAGCAAAATGACATTTGCTATAAAAACAAGAAGGGTGGCAATGAGTCAACGACACAAAAATGGTTGCTATTTATTTACCGTTAAACAAAATTATGTATTACTAGCAGGCCTGTAAATATACCACAGTATGATAATATGATTATCACAACATTTGATATGTTTACTTAATAGCTATTGTAAAATAGTTCAATATGTAAAAAGTATAATAATCTTGATTTAACCCTCTCTCACTCTTTCTTAAAAGAGTGGTTGTAAAATATTTACATGGATTTGCTGATAAAAATCTGGGGGGGCATTTAAAATATCTATGACTCAGAAAATATCTAAGTGGGGCCGGAAATTCGCCTGATGCTGACTTGCTAAAATATAGTATAAATTAAGACAAGAAGCCAGGGCGACATAAGATCAAAATTACCAAAATATATTCTGATTCACAATTTCAATATTACAAATAAAACAAACATGTAACTACTTTTTCAATTCCTTTTAATTTTACATTGGTCATCTAAGCAATGCAAGACCATCTGGAATGTTTCATATTTAAAATTGGGTGAAATAAAATGGGGAAAATAAGAAATTTGCGATTAATCGACCCCAGATAATCTGGATTTACATTTTTGCATTGCATCTTGAACAATTTGGATGGTCTCATTTTTAACTAGAGGGTGTTGCAGGATGATAAAGGACAGAAGATTTAAGAAACAGGCGTATTAATATATAGATTGGACAAAATTATAAATGCCAGAGATGTTAAACTTTTGGCCGAAATAAATTTAAATACCCGTATCTAAATAAATTCAAATACATTTAGTCACATTTTTCAAATTTCTCATCGATAAGATATTTGAAAAAATGTGACTAAATATAAAAAATATGGCATTAAATATTGGAATGCACTGTATACATTTTTATTCAAAGCTATCCTATTCAAAGAAAGGCTGTTAATGGTCATTCTATTAACTCTTTTATCATCAAACATCATTTTTCTGAGCCTAAAATAATGGATCTATGAGATGTAGTAAAAGACTACTCAGCCAGAAATATGCATTTACAAGTTCAAAGGATGTCATGAAAAAAAATAACACTGATAGTGTTACATAATTATTAGATTCCTAATATTTGTGTACAGTAGTGTAGAAACCAAAATGGCTGTTATATGTTCAAGCCGGCGGCCTTGAAGGATTGAATGACAAGTCAGTACTGATCCTTCCAGTGAATACCGTGAGAATCGGTGGAGAAAACCCTCTTCCGGTTTAGATTAGAGAGAGAGTTTTAGTCAGATCGACCAAAGCCACGACGGTGGTAAGTCGTGTTATGCACGGTGCCGACTCAATCTGCGCAGGTAGTCTGGTGGGGATTTCAGAATAAAATATGATCTAAGTAAATCGAAGTCTTGTGTTATTATCTAAAAACTACCAATGACACAGGGCTTCTGATAAAGAGAAATCCCAATGGAATACCAGACACGAAGTCCCCAAGACGAAGTCCAGACACTAGAAGAGACACTGGAAGAAGAATAATAGAAGTAAGAAAGTAAGGAAAGAGAGTATACAAAACTAGACTTTGGAAAGCTTTATTCTACTTAATTGGAACACTTATTGAGTTTTTACAGTCTAGTATTCACTAGAGAGTTCTCCAAAGGGGAGGTAATCGTAAAATAGGGGCGGCAACTCTCAATTACTTATTACAAAGGGTTAATACATTTGTTTAAATGGATCCATATAGCACTCAAATGAAATGAAAAATTTATGATGCATAGACACTGAATATATGTAAATGCCTTGAAATTATTCTAAAAGGAAATAAGGATATGTACACTTCACTAAACTAGAGAGTTCTCCAAAGGGGAGGTAATCATAAAATAGGGGAGGTAACTCTCAATTACTTATTACAAAGGGTTAATACATTTGTTTAAATGGATCCATATAGCACTCAAATGAAATGAAAAAAATTTATGATGAATAGACACTGAATATATATAAATGCCTTGAAATTATTCTAAAAGGAAATAAGGATATGTACACTTCACTCAACTAGAGAGTTCTCCAAAGGGGAGGTAATCATAACATAGGGGAGGTAACTCTCAATTACTTATTACAAAGGGTTAATACATTTGTTTAAATGGATCCATATAGCACTCAAATGAAATGAAAAAAATTTATGATGCATAGACACTGAATATATGTAAATGCCTTGAAATTATTCTAAAAGAAAATAAGAATATGTACACTTCACTCAAGGAAAATAGAGAAGTTGAAAAAGAATGATCATAAGTTTGTCCTTTTTAATATAACAGAATTATTTACCTTGCATTTTGGTAGGAACACTTTGTACCATGTAGATATCATCTGTTTTGTATTTGTTCAAATATTTGTGTAGAGATTTAAATTTGGGAGCCAAAGTTCGGTTTTCCTTTTTGCTCTGCTCAATTCTAACTTTGATTTTGCCATATTTTTCTCTAAAAAATAAATAAAATAAAAAATACAAATGAAAATAAATAAAAATAAACAAACCAAACGGAGTGAAAAAAAAAAAGTCAACCCTTAAAATACTAGGGTGAGTCAAATGAAATTCCTTTTGAAAATTAATAATAGATTAAATTTTCTATTCTATACATTGATTTGTTTGTTTTGTTTTACGGCATATCAACCTCAGTGGGTCATTTAATGCCGATAAAGTTTTGAAATAAATCAATTCTTAATGGATAATACAATTTTTTTATAAACTCATGTTTTTCTATTTAACCCATAGATGGGACCCTAACAGGTACTACCACTCCGGGTCAGAGTGGACCAGGGAGCAATGGTGATGAAGGGATGCTCCACATTCCCCAAACCTCCAAAACTGGAACCTCACCATCAGATAGAGTTTAACGTCATTCCCAGGACATGTAGACCCTCAGTCACCGCCTTCTAGCACCCATATGATAAAATGGGGTTGGGGCTTGCCATAAGGGCAATAGGGTTGGGAAAATCATATAGGTGCTAGGGCTTGACGTGACCAGCCGATTGATCGGAGGGGGCCTCTCCGACCGCCCGTCTAGCCCAAGATAGGGCCAAAGTGGAGTATTGCATGTCATGAACTGCTCATCCACCTGGGCTCTATCCTTAAGCATCACGGGTCGCCACCCACGGCCAACAGATGGCCCCATTGGGGGAGTCTTACCCCTCTGCAGAGGTGCAGTCGGTGCATTCTAACGCCTCAGCCGACAGGGCGGTCTATACATTGAGAATGAGATATAAAACCTTACATATCTGTAGTTAAGTTTAAAATCTGAAAACTGAAGTGATATTAGTGACAAATTAAATTAAAATGAGTAAATGATTACAGTTACAGGAAGAGATTAGAGAAATTAAGATTAATTATTTTATTAGAGAAAAGAATGAAAGATGTTCTAATTGAAACTTTCAAAATAAAGAAATGTCTAATTATGGTAGACATTTTTTTCATATTTCTGTTCAAACTTGAAATTTACTGTCAAGCCAGTAAGTCTATTAACCAATTGGATTTTTTTACTTTACGGCCAAATGTCGGTGTCGGACAGACAGCGAGGGAGTCTATCCCCTTTTCACTAGCGCTAGACCAAGGAGATTGCTACTCACTCACTGAGTTGGCGAGAGCAGGTATCGAACCAAGAACCTTGTGATTCCTAGCCGAACACTCTATCCCCATTTTCACTAGCGCTAGACCAAGGAGATTATTTTAACATCTGAGGTGAAGCGCCACACCTACCATCAGCTCCTCACTTCAATGCACAGATCCCTCTGCTACTCATTTGCTGAGTTGGCGAGAGCCGGTATTGAACCAAAAACCTTGTGATTCCTAGCCAAACACTCTAACGACTGAGTTCAAAAACAACAATAGCATAAAAAATGTTAAGATTAATTTAGATGGTTTCAGAAATAATGGTAAGAAAAAGAATTTAAGAGGACATTTTTTGGAACTATCAGATGAATTAGTAAACAGAATTTTATCTGTTTATAGATATTGCATCAATAGTGTATATGTTCTGTGCAAAGATTCTTTTTTATTTCATTTTTTAATTTTTATTTTTTATTTAAGGTTGATGTGATAAGATACCAAAAAAAAAGGGGGAAATGCTCAAGGAGGCATAATGAACAAATAATAAGGATCCTTGACAATCAAGCAAAGTCAAGTAGGCCTAAAACTGTGGATTCTGCTCCAAACCAAAGAAGCAAATCCAGTGAGTAGCAGTTGGAGAGTATCAGGCGATCTTGGCATCTCACAGTCCAATGTGAATTGTCACTTTCAAAACATCAGCAAAGGCATCCAGAACTGCTGAATTGTGACTCACATTATCAAAAGATTGCAAAACCTTTTGACTCACCCTACTATTAGCTTAGAATTACAAGCATTTAGCTGATAAATGCGGACATTTTCAAATTTGAGACCTTAATCAGTAAAATTTGCAATTTCTCGAGTATTTCTGAATCAATCCTAAAGATATTTATATGGTTGGGAAGAAAAGATAATAATCTTTTTAAATATATAATTTTTACGTGTTTTTATCAATTGAATAATTTTTTTACAGCGAGTTAAAATGATATTTTGCTTCGAAAAAACGAAAAACATAAAATATGTCATTTTTTTTAAGACTAATTTTTAAATGTAACTTTGTTTTTCAAAATCATAGTGGCTAATCTTTATCAATATTCTTGAAATTTTACACTCAATTAGAAGACACCTGGAAGTACAAACAGGACCTTCTTTTTTTTTTGTATCTAGGCCCCGTGGAAGCGAAAATACAATAGAGCAAATTTGAAGGCGATTTCTTTAAAAAATAAGAGAAGAAAAAAAAAATAAAGAAGCACTATGCCAGTAATAGAAGACAGACTCCGGATTATTTCCGTATATAATGTGTGAAATAAAAAGGATTGTATACCATCAGGGATTTTGCTCTAAGTTTTAATTTTGAAAAGAAAACCGTAATATAGATATTGCCAAATTTGCCTGTTGTAAGCAGCTAACCTGGTGATTGATGGGTATTTTGTTGGTACAGATCAGTTAATTTTACTTTTTGATGTGTCATGATCAAATTTACTCGATTTTCAAATGTAAACAATCTCTTGTAATTTCTGGCCTTATCGGCTTAAAAAGGTAATTACTAGCATATTTTGGGTACAATTTTTAAAACATTTATATGGTTGGAAAGAAAAGAAAAATCTTTCTAAATATGTAATTTTTATGTGTTTTTAACCATTGAATTATTTTTACGTCTAAGTTTCAATTTGGGGGAAAAAAAAACAACTTAAAATTACGAGAAATGTAAACAAAACTCAGCACACGCAGACCGGGTTTGTGTAAAAACATATGTAAATAGGTAATATATTTCTTTTATGTAATTCAACATAAGCATTTAGAAATGTATTTTTAAGTTCAAAGTGATGTTATATATTTAAATTAATATTATATATGTGTATACATGCAGTATAAAAATGAAAATGGTGAATAATCTTGTAGTAAACTTAAAAAAAAAATCTTGATATCCCGACTTTTTATTCCCCAAAGAATTGGTTCTAGCATGGAGATACATAAAATTTAAGTGCAGAATCAGAAAGAACACACATATTTACATAAGAATGCAAAGTTTTATCAAAATTGTTTCAAAAATAAAGAAATGGTGAAGAAATTACTAAATTTCTTGTTTTCAATTAGTCCATGATTTGACAGATTTTTTTTAACAAAATCATGTCCACTTTTGTACCCCGTTAAATTCTCATAACTTTTGAACCACTGGGTATATTTGCATATTAACGTGATTAAATAACAATAACCCCAAATAAAACAAATCAACTGGGTATGCTAATATATTACATAAAAAAAACAAATTAATATATTATATAAAAAAAAAATAATACTTACGTCAAATATTCATCAGTCCAGGTATCAATGATTGGGAAAGTAACATTATTTAAAACTTTCTTCATCATCAAAGGTAAATCAATTTTGACAAAGAATTTGTAGAAGACTGCTGAGGATGGTAAACGTCCTGCATATGTGATACTGTTCTCTGTAATTTTATGCTTTCCAAGGGCAAACAATTTTCTGTCCAATGGAATCTCTCCAAATATACATACTATTAAGTGGAAGATGCAAACCACAAAAAACCAGTGGAAATTGGCCATATTTCTTTTCTTTTTTTTTCAAATTTACATATGCCTTGAAGAATTGGAAACAGTCAAATTATCTGAAAAGAGATAAATATATATTTTAACAGTTTGCTAAAATGTCTTTAGTGGTTTGGTTTGTTTGGTTTTATGGCATATCAACCTCAGTGGGTCATTTGATGCTGACAAAGTTGTGAAATAAATTAATTTTTAATGCATAATACAATTTTGTTTATCAACTCATGTTTTTCTATTTAACCCATAGATTGGATCCTAACAGGTACTACCACTCCGGGTCAGAGTGGACCAGGGAGCAATGGTGATGAAGGAGTACTCCACATTTCCCAAACCTCCAAAACTGGAACCTCACAATCAGATAGAGTTTAATGTCATTCCCAGGACATGTAGACCCTCAGTCAACGCCTTCTAGCACCCATATGATAAAAAGGGGTTGGGGGTTGCCATAAGGGCAAAAAGGTTGGGGCAATCCTATAGGTGCTAGGGCTTGACGTAACCAGCCGATTGATCGGAGGGGGCCTCTCCGACCGCCCGTCTAGCCCAAGATAGGGCCAAAGTGAAGTATTGCAAGTCATGGACTGCTCATCCACCTGGGTTCTATCTTTAAGCATCACGGGTCGCCACCCATGGCCAACAGGTGGCCCCATTGGGGAAGTCTTACTCCTCTGCAGAGGTGCATTCTAACACCCCACCGACAGGGTGATGATTTTAGTGGGTTTTACTTAAAGGTCTAATATAGGCATTAGTATATCCATGATATAGATGGGAAGAAAGACAAAAACAATGCATAGATATATAGGAAATGAATACAAAACATTTCATCTACACAATACCACACCTAAGTTGACAATAACAATATATCCCATTAGACAAAATTAGACACACATATATACTTCCCTTGAAAACTGGCATGTGGAAGGAGACAAAAGAGGAAGGCTTATTGTTCCTTAACCCTTAATCTGCCAGAGTGCCCCAAATTGCCCAATGATCAAAATGCCAGACAGACCGAAAACATCCGAGATTGTCAGCTCTTAGAAAATGGTTTAGAGTTAAAAAAGAGAAATGAATTAAATGAATACATTTCTATTAAGTAGTAAGGGATCAGCGATATGATACTAGCTTGTCAACCATTTGAGAGATGGCCATTGTGGATGGCAGTGATAAAGGGTTAATGGAACTCGGAGACAAACATCTTTATTCCTTAAAGAATAATCAAAGTTCCAATTACCGTCGAATTGGGAAGACATGGCAACAAACGGTTGTAACCCAATACAAACCCAAATAGTTGCAAAGTCTACTGCAGAATGACAGGGTATTTATAAAACTACACAATATCATTCAAATCAAGCAACCAATCAGAACTCAAGGAATGGAATCACCCAAATTCATGAATGGATCATTCTTGATTTCTATATATACCAACTGTCTTGGACACTGCTTCAGTTGTACTTAGTTAGCTTATTTTGTTACACTTTTCAGTTTCTTGGGAATCTTTTGTTTTTTGTTACCCCCAACCCTCCATCTCCCTTAAATCATACGAAGCGAACATACGCTTAAAATCCTAAATCATTCGAAAGGGAAAATTTTAAGTAGGATAAAGCGATAGAGCGAATGTGGTATTTTGGTGCAAGTAGGCTGTGCAAGGAGAGAATGCCAGGTTTATTCTTGAATGGATCGGTCGGCGAGTGAACCTAGCTAAATAGATCCATGTAGTGGTATGACCAGCTTTGTTACCCTCCCCCCCAAACTAAAACTTCCGGCTATATGTCGAGTCGTGATGTCACACTCATGTATTCACTTCATATTTTTTGAATAAAGAATTTGGAGTGAGTACATGAGTGTGCTCACTTCAAATATAAGTTGTACTTAGTTAGCTGCTGTTATTCAAACCAACAGTAGACTAACTGACTTCAATAGGCCACAACTAGTTTGACAATCTCCCAAAGGGAAGTCATATGACCCCAATGACATAATTCTCTGTCTAAGAGAGATAATTATCTTTTTTCTCTACAGTTTGATAACATTTAAAAAATTAACCACTGGAACATTTAGATAAAGGGAAAGACATTTACGTGTGAATTTACATGATACATTAAGTGGAAAGAATATAGAAATGTCTGTTATCTAGGTACTTGTACAGTTGGTACATCATAGCGTATGGAGCATAACTATAATAGTGTAACAGCAGTTTGTATATTGTATGAGTGGGAATAAAACAAGGTAAATTGTTCTTTTTATTTTCTTTGCTAACAGACTTTTTTTGTCTTCCCTTGGTGCTGACTCTCCAGCCACATCTCTACCGTTGACAGTCTCCCAGATCTGACTGACAAATATATATATATATATCTTGCCTACCTAGATATGCGTACTTGTGTTTATGTTGGGTTTTAAAATACTACCAAACATAAACACAATTCACTTTTCCCAACTGATTATATTTGTCGCATACCCCACTTGTATGGACTGGGCACAAGGCCTCGTTTTAATGTGGGCCCACCCACAAGCCGAAGCTCATGGGTGGGAAAGAACAAAAATTGCGTCGATCCCTTCGGCATTCCCCCACAAGGGAGCGCCTCAGGCGCTGGGCAATAAACTCAGCCCTGCCCCTTTAAGTCAAGGGGGCAGGTGTTGCCTGGGGGGATAGCGACGAACAATAACACCGATAGACTTTGGAAAGCTTTATTCTACTTAGAATAATAGGTACACTTATTGAGAGTTTATATAGTCTAGTATTCACTCGAGAGTTCTCCAAAAGGGGCCCCTCAGGAATCGACGCTATTATTGAACACTCGACGAGTTCAGCGGCCGAAGCTTGCTGGACCCCCGGCGTTAACCGGAAAAACCGAGTGTGCAATGGGTCTATAGAAAGAAAAAAAAAGATACTTTTCCCAACTGATTATGACACATCAAAAAGTAAAATTAACTGATCTGTACAACAAAATACCCATCAATCACCAGCTTAGCTTCTTACAACAAGCAAATTTGGCAATATCTATAATAGATCCTTGCTGGGTCCCAACCATTTATCAACACCCATACATATCACATGAATCTGATCTCATCAAAAATCTGACAGGCAGTGTAAATTGATTGTCAGAAAAGGAAACTTACACAGAACTTGTGTTAAAATCATATAAACCACAATAATCTTAATTGTCACTAGCCCACTCCACATCGTAGTAGATGGTTGTTCAAACTTTATTGCATCCACTTCAGTCAAGTCTAAATTATAATTGTTACAGATCAGTTAATTTGGCTTTTTGATGTGTCAGAATCAGTTGTTACATAATCATTAGATACCTAATGATTATGACAATAGTGTAGAAATCATATTAGTGCAGCTGATGGCCTTGAGGGTGAGTGACGGCGCTTGACCTCGATCTCACCTTGCATTCTGGGGATAAACCGTGAGAAACGGAACCCCGATAGAAGCCCCTTCCGGTTTAAGGGTAAGCAACTCAGTTAGTCAGAGTTAGAAGTTAGAAGCCAAGCTAGCAAGATGTGAGTCTCACTGCGCAGATTGTCTGGTCTGGGGGTCTACGAATAAAGTAACATCATCGTAAATCGAAGTCTTGTGTTTATTACTAAAAACCAACAATGACACAGGGCTTCTGATAAGTAATGATCCCCAACAGAAACCAGACACGGAATCCTCAATAGAAGACCAGACGAGACCTTAGAAGATATACCAGACCAAGATAGATGATAGACGATCAGAAACAAGCCGGCCAGAAGAGAAGTATATAACATATACCTATTTAGTGCCGGTAAAAAAGGCGCTATGCAACACAGTTAGGAAAAGTGAACTGTGTTTATGTTTGGATGTATTTTAAAACCCAACATAAACAAGTACGCATATCCAGGTAGGCAAGATGTGTATATATATATATATATATATATATATATATATATATATATATTGGTCAGTCAGATCTGGGAGGCAGTCCATGGAAGAGATGTGGCGGGAGAGTAAGCACCAAGGGAAGACAAAAAAGTCTGTTATCAAAAGAAGAATATAAGAATAATTTACCTTGTGTCATTCCCATACAATATACAAACTGTTGTTATACTATTATAGTTGTTATACTCCATACGCTACGATGTACCAACTGTACCATATTTTTTTCAACTTGATGTACCATGTAAATTCACATGTAAATATAAAGATTTTGAAGGCAATTTACAATGCAATATGTGTTGAATTTATTTAACTTTTGTTTTTTTTTAAAACTAAATATTTTCGGAAGTAAAATTCCATCTTCAGAGTTATTGAAAGTACTAGGTGTTTTTTTTTATAGTACTTATCCCACAGCAATATTGTAATCATCTGTTGTTTAAGAAGTTGAGGAACGCCGTATATTTAAAAATAACTCTGAAGATGGATTTTTACTTCTGAAAATATTTAGTTTTGAAAAAAAAAACAAAAGTTAAATAAATTCAACACATATTACATTGTAAATTGCCTTCAAAATCTTTATATTACACATACACACAATGCTTCAAAGATACTATAAAGAAACAAACATTATTTCACATGTAAATGTTTTTCCCTTTATGTAAATGTTCCGGTAGTTGTCTGAAGAGATGGTCCTAACAAGACTATTGGGACATAATCCTAATGTTATTGAGGAATGTACAATAAAGCTGAGTTAGCAGTTTTGTGTTTTGGACAGGTATAATTGGATATTTTTTTATAAATAAATAAAATTCAGGTTTTATTCTAAAATTAAAATAATATAAACAAATGAAGTTCGTTTATATTCTGAAATGTATTCTTGTGTGTACAAAATGATTCATGCACACACATTTTAATGAATAAATGCAAATGAAGTTATAAAAGGTTATACACTTTATTTTATTCCAGTTAATTATTTGTTAAAAAAAAAAAATTAAAAAAAATGCTGTTATATGAAAAGTATTTCATTATTTGCCACAATTTTTGTTTTGCAAGGAGAGAATGCAAGAATTTTATTTTTATTTTTGAATGAATCAGTCGGTGAGTGAGCCTAGCTAGATAGATCCGTGTAGTGATATGACCAGTTTTATCACCTCTCCCCCAAAACCAAACTTCCGGCTACATGCCGGAATAAGGGGTTTATTTTTGCTTTATCCAAGGAAGGAAAGGGTTGTTTAAAATTTTAATACGCCCTTGCTATTTTGTCTGTAGCAGGTAAATAAAATATCTCCCCATACAAAGTGTTAAAATAACAATAAAAAAGTAAAATTGGTGGAATGGTATCAGCTTGACAGTGAGGGAGTCTATCTCCTTTTTGTTAGAACTAGATCAGGGAAACCCCATTACCGCATGGATCAGATTACCCAATCTGTGCTACTCATGTGCTGAGTTGGCAGGGACCAGTATTGAACCAGGGACCTTGCGATTCTTAGGCGGATGCTCTACCGACTGAGCTAAACCAGTCCCTAATCAGCTTTGTCAATATGAAAACGAAAACAGAGGAAGCCCAAACATATGCACCACAATATCAATCCTCTGTTATCAGTAGAAACTAGAGATATTGTGGCGGACCGGAAGTTCTTACTACGACGAACAAAAGTCAAATGACAAAAATTAATAGTTTGCGTATGGGATTGTGCACCCTAGTAAAAGAACAAAATTAAAATAAAAATTTGTACATTTTCAACCAATCAGAGACGTTCGCGCCTAAAAGGAAATCTATCAAATAGATCCCTTTTGGAGCCTACCCTCGGACTATAAAGAACTTTTCAGATCCCAACCAGAAAGAAATTATTCTTCTAACCAAATCCACATCACTTTAAAGTAAGACAAAGCACATTCACTTCTAAGAAGGAACTAATATCTGTCTATCTCTCTTTATCAACCTTTTACGAGATCATCAGTATTACTTGCTACTGACTGCCATGTGACTTTGAACTCTTACCCTTTCTTTCTCACTTCATAACTTATAACATATTTTCTTACATGTTATAATGAACTTTTAAAAAAACAAAATTACATTTTGTACACAAGAGTACTGAAAGAACTTTGCTCGGTATTATGCGTTACCTTTTGTAAACTTTTTCTCAATACAAGTTGTTTGTTTTAATATTGAGTCTTGTTATTTATGCCATGTGCCTGCAGTAATTGAATATTTTATGGTGTCTATAAATGTTTGAATATTTTATTGATTATTGACCTCAAACTGGTGACCTTAATACAAAAACATCAAACAACCCTTACATGCACCATAATATAATGTACAGCAAGTATCATTCAGTCACAGTGTTGAACAAGTAGAGTTGTGATCATATTTCAACCATGTTAAAATATTTACCCTTTATGAAACCATACAGAAATACAATTAAATATACTAGCAAATATATGCACCCTCTGGGTGCAAGTATTTAAGTTTTAATGTAATAAAATATTGTATTAAATTAGAAAGGCTAATGAAACTAAATAAGAATGCAGATAAAAAGATTTTAAACAGAGGGAGTATAATAAAAAATAGAACAACTGAAACTTACTCTTCCATCACTCTCGTCTTTCATTGTTATTTTTTCTAATTTAAGTATTTAGTTATAAGAGGAAGTAAATAATAAAATGACAGTTATTTTTTCTTGTTAATGGATTTCATTTAAGATTCATTGAAGAGATTTTTGCTTATATTCATTAAAATAAAACCAAACAGTTAGAAATCAATAATACTAAGCACATATTTATTAAATTCGATTTTTTAATATTAATATGCAAATTAGCCTTCCCGTTCACATTGTAAACCGCTATTTTGTTGTATATATAAATATAATTGCATGTTGTTAGTATGTAGATATGGTTAACAGTATTAATAATGTAAAATAATTTTATTAATAATTGAGGTTTAAATAAAAATAAAATCATAGAGAATGTGATGTCAATAACTAAGGGAATTGTGACTTGAATAGTAATATAGTTTCGGTAACAGACAGAAAAACACACAATCTCCATTATAATAAGATATCAAACCTCTGCAAGTAAAAAAAATCCACAAAAACAGAAGGGATCTTTTTTTTCTTTTAAACATAATTGCAGGTAAATATAACTAATAAATAAAAATTAGTCTTTAATATTGTTGTATACTCTCTTTCCTTACTTCTATTATTCTTCTTCCAGCATCTCTTCTAGCGTCTGGACTTCGTCTTGGGGACTTCGTGTCTGGTCTTCCATTGGGGATTTCTCTTCATCAGAAGCCCTGTGTCATTGGTAGTTTTTAGATAATAACACAAGACTTTGATTTAACTTAGATCATATTCTGAAATCCCCACCAGACTACCTGCGCAGATTGAGTCGGCACCGTGCATAACACGACTTACCACCGTCGTGCCTTTGGCCGATCTCACTAAAAATCTATTTCAAATCTAAACCGGAAGAGGGTTTTCTCCACTGATTCTCACGGTATCCACCGGAAGGGGGATCAGGACTGAGGTCAAGCCTTGTCATTCAATCCTTCAAAGCCGCCGGCTGAACTTATAACAGCCATTTTGGTTTCTACACTACTGTACATAAATATTAGGAATCTAATAATTATGTAACAATATGTATACACATCTATCCACTAAAAAGGTATCATCTTGGACAGTCACAAATTTACGTTAAACGTTGGCTCTACTGAACTCCTAATAGGATGGCCATTTACAAATTCTGCTAAAGGAATTCATTGCTATCCAAAAAGAAGACTTGGGCAGAAAAAGGGGGGAGGTCGTCTTATGTTATCTGTAGTGGTGAGTCGATAAACTGCACTTTTCCTTTGACTGCCAATCTCCCCACATCCCAACAGCATATTGTACAAAAGATATGAAAATCAGCTTTTTTCTCTTTCTAGATATAAATTCAAATTCTTTGGTTCATTCATGGTTAAACTTGGTCTTTCTGTTTAGCATATTTTCAGAAGGTAAATAAATACACAAGCCTTAATACTATATGCTCTTAGCATGTGTACAAGAATAGAGGGGAGACATGCCCAACGTCATAATTTAGACCTGACTCAAAAGTGGATAGTGAATTTGGACACTCTTTTTGGGCTATTATTCCATGTGGAGTCCTTGAGTGTCAGCTGGCACCAAATGGAGGATGGTTGATTGAAAATCTGGACGTCTAGCCACCCTAACTCTAACATTATTTGTTGAAATATTGATTATTTACCTTAAAAACCTGTACCGTGTTCATTTCCGAGTTTAGATTAATAATATTCCAATATTAGTTTCTTTGACATTTGAGTTGTGATATTTCACACCCGACCATGTGCTCACACTATTTTTTTTTAAATTCTGATGCATATTTATCTATATGTTACAACTTAAGTACAGCTTAGAATTTCTTGCTAACAACTATTCTTTGATGTTAATTTAAAAATGAAATGAATTTATTATTTATTTGAAACCAACTTTAAAATAAATCCTAGTACACGCTTTCCAAAAGTTGAAACAACTCGTTCAAACACAGTCCTGCCCCTGTGATTTCAGGAATACGTCCCAACATTCATTTTCTTGGCCCTTGAAAATATCTTTTCAGAAAAATACAAAGTTATATTTGTTCACTCATAATGTAGATATTTTATTAAAAGTTTGTTTATTTTCGGGACTGTGAGAGATACTAATGTATAAAGTTAACTCCAAAATCTGGAGAAAGTAATAATTAAAGAGAAAATTTATAGTCACATTAATTTTAACAAAATTACGTTTAAGATTTTGTACAATATGAATTATAAATAACAATTAAAATGTAAGTTAATCTAAAATAAAATGGTTTAGTTACAAATGTTTTATAAAAAAAGAAAATAAGTTTGTTTTTTGGTAGATCAAAAAAGCAGAAGGATACGTAGATGTGAGAAGATTAAAGTTGAACGAAAAAAACAAAATCACAAAACAAACCATGTAGAATGCAAAAGCAACAAAATTCAATTAAATTTGTAACAGTAAAATTATAAGATTAAATAATGTTATTATTTCGAAAGGAATTCTATTAACTTATCAGATCAAATATTATTACCAGGAAGTTTTGGTTGGATTGTTTGGAGTGGATTAATCATCATTGCATTTTTAATTTAGAAAAAACAAATTTAAATCTATAAAAAAAAAAAAATAGAAAGAAAAGTAATACCGCATTATTACCTTTTAAAAATTGTCTTAAAACGTTTGAAGTATAAAGTGTTTTAAATGCCATTTTAAAATTAAAAAGGCTCACACAATTTAATAAATTTATTTTTCCAATTCACAAAAGTAATTTTACTTCTATTCCCTCCATCCAATGTCTGACATATTTGCAAAGTGTAATTTAAATGATTAAAATCAATTGAACGTTTTTATCAAAATTAAATACAGATATTATTTAAAACCTGTGTACATTTTTATATATCATTAATCATTAACGATAATTTTTTTCACCAATAATTAAATTAGTAGTAAGAATAAAGTCAATATGTCTTACCCTTGTCGGTAAGCAAGCCACCATTATTATTATTATTAGCAAGCATGACTCACACAACACACATGGTTTATCATTGGCGACTTATTGCTAGAAGGTTAGTTTAATTACAGCAAAGTTAATATATTATTTTGTGGATATAATCAAAAAAGTATAAACTAATCAGGAAATGAATGTTATTAATGTTTTAAATAAGTTTTCAAGTAAAATCTACGACGTGGCACAAATATTTTTTCATGCTGATTCAAGTGTCAAGTATTATTGTGGTTTTATTACTGTCGGTTTAAAAAGAAATATTTGAACTGATTTTTGTCTATAGAGTAAAAAAAAAGGTAAGTGTAAAAAACATATGGAAGTTTTCCATAACCGAGTATACGTAGTTTTTAAAGGGTTTTGTCTTTAAATTACACAAACACTAAAAACAAAACAACAACAACAAAAAGTGACAACAGGTAAAATCCTAATTTACTCACGCGGAAAAACTACTTTAAAATTACTTACTTTTATATACTTTAGTCTTCCAGATTAGTCTACCTACACCAGACTCGTGGTTATAAATAATTTTATTTAAAAATCCTATTAACCTGTTTACGTTTAGTGATTTGTTTTTGATAAATAATTTCTTTAAAAAACTATGTTAAAGAAGAACATAAAAAAGGCGCATTGTAGTTTTATATTAGCAAAATTAATTTTTAAACTTGCAAAAAAAAAAAAAATTTTTAGAACTAAATATTGGCCCTTTAAATATTTTCTTGAATCCCAATTCTAGTTTTAGAAGAGCACAAAAACAAGTAAATATTATTTTAATAAAAAAAAATTAGTCCCTTAATACTTTTTATAACAAATAGACAAAAATGATCAACAAATTGCATTTTGAAGATTAGATTTTATTTTCTAAATGTTTAACTTATAATTCATATCGTTATAATTTATATTTTGATTTATAATTTTCTTAAAACTTGATGTTCAAATGAACCAGAGAAAAATAAACCTACATTTTAAATAAAATATTTTCTCAGAAGATCAAAGAAATGAGAAAAAGGAGTTTATATATAACTAGTCAATGAAGAGACAAATATTTATTATTTATACCTTTAAATCCACATTTTTCAAGTTGAAAAAAACCCCCCAAAAACTCCGAAAGTTGATTGAAGATTCTTCTTTATGTATCGACCGGAATCAATATGACCTTAAAATTTTATTTAGTTCAAATAAAGTAAAATATATGAACTTAGTAAGTTGAACTTACTATATTACTACCGATATTTCTTTAGTGTACAAAATCATGACCTTCAAAAGTTTTTTTTAAGAGAAATAAAGTCTTATTTTTGTTTTGTAAAAGAATTGAGAATTAAATTCAAAAACAATTATCGCAGTAAATATACTTGTAATGCAAATGGGTAAAAAAAAAATGTCAACACCCAAAGATCTTAAAATAATAAATAAATAAAAATCTGTCACACATTCAAAATAATCGTCACTTGTTCCTCAATAATAAAACATTTTATTTTAAATGCAAATATGCGGTTATTAAAACAAAAATGTTTATGACATTAAAACAAAAAAGTAAACTAAATGTGATGCCATGTCTATCGGAACGGGTGGGTGCATATGTAGATGTTTCACTCTTTGAAAAAAAAAAAAAAAAATTAAAAAAATATTTTTGTAATAAAAAAAAACCTACTTTTCTAGTCCCCCACACTTTTGCAGTCAAAGTAAATTTTAAATCTTATTTTTTGTTCCCATGCTCTCCGATATTATTATTCTGTAATTTGATAAACATTTTCTTTCTTATCCTTTTTTTTTTCATTTCATTTGTAATTAATACCGGAATGTTATTGTTTAGGGAGATCCATACATATTAGTACAAGTTTCCTTAAAAAATCCTGACTTAGATGAAGAAATACATCTTTCTCGAGACATTGTTATTATTTAAAATATAAATAATAATGCAATATTTGTTAATTGAAAGCGTCTACAAATTACATAATGTATATACAACTTTATCTATCACTAACCACAACATTTTCATACCTGTGTGTTTGTGATCAAGTGAAAATGACGAACGAAAAACCAGTTGGAGGGAATTATTAGAAATAGAAAGAAAATAAGAAAATATAAAAGAAAGAAAAACAAAAAGGAAGCGGTGATTTAAGCCCAAACACCAAACGTAGCTCTTTTTTTTACTTTCTTCCTTCCTTCCTTCTAGTGTTTACATTCGTCTTTCACTGAAAGACTTTCACTGTCTCTCGTTCAAGTGAGGAAAACGTTTCCTTTTCGGCCACTCCTCCCCCACGTTTTTTAAAAGCCCAAACTCTTCGTCCTCACAACTACTCAGTTATTTCGAATAAAGATTTTGATGGACATAACAAATGCAACAAACTAAAAAAAAAACTTTATTCATTATGGAATATCAACGTTAATTAATGGGTTCATATATTTGTTGTTTTTTTCCAATTTTAATTAATTAGCAGTTATTGCAGAAACTAGCCATGATGGAACGGTGCATGACGGTATAGCAGCCGCCACCATTAGTAGTCACGTGACATCGTATCTTGTTAAAAGAATGATCTCTTTTCCTCGTTCAGTTCAATTTCCAATGTTGACCCTATTAGATTATTAGAATAGTTTAAAAAAGAGAAAAGAAAAAAAGAGAAAAGAAAAAAAGAAAAAGAAAAACTCACATAACTAAAAAAAAAAAATCCTTCGTTCTCATCTAACAAGTTACCATTACGTAAATAATCCTGATTTTTTTTCTTTTTCTTCCTCTCACTTCCTTCCTATGCAACAATACAACTGGTGATTTTAGGGTTGGTAAGTATCTTCGGCTACCATAAACAACTTAAAATCATATACATGATGCGTGTTTAAAATTGTGATCAAAGAATTACACATTTACATGCTGACATAAATGTATACACACACATGCCTTATTACAATTAATAATGGCGATGTAGACTCAGCCCATTAAACGAATTTACACAGACTAACGTTCCATACAGTCTATGGTATGCGGCGTATTTAAAGTTTCAGATAAAAAAAAAACACTAACATTTTTGCCTCAGTCATTCATCACTAACTCAAATTATGTTATTTGTATATCCTATATGTGCATACTTGAAAACATGCATGGATATATTCTTTATTTTAACCCCAATAAGTGTAAATATCTGATTTTTTTTTTGTATATCTTGATTTGTGTTCATGTGTATTCTACTGCAACCAGAATTTCACAGTTCAACACCATTTCATTATGGTACCATCACTCAGCACATATATTCACACATACCAAGAACATATATTTGTCAAATATAAATAATTATTAAGGTTTTCACAAAATAAGCATTGTTTACTTAAATCAATATAAGGAATTTCATTTACTTTTTTCAACAATTGTGGCCTGTGCATTTGGTCATTAAAGTATTTCTACTAGATTGAACTGATTAGTGCTAAAATTAACTATCATCAACTAATTTGATTGAATAATAATTAATCATTAATTGCATCTGTCTGTAATCATAATGTCTATATGTCTATGTATAAATCTTTGTTTTATGTTTGTTTTTTTGTGTTTTTTATATTTCTATTCAGTTGAACCTTTATATTTACATTTATGTAATTTAATTCAAATCATGTTTGATACTCTTTTAAATTATTGAATCTTTCTGCTTTTTTTGTTTAATTATTGTTTTTTGATTATGAATATTTTACTCAAACTCTGTAGTTTTTGTTCAACACTCAATATTCAAGGTATATACTCAAATCTGAGTTTTAAATTAGAAAATTATGTAATTTTGATTTGATGTATTTTTATATAATTTCAAATATTGCTAATAATTTGAACTAATATTGAGTTGTATTTTAGGAGATGAAACAATTTAGACTACAAGATATAAAAATATTTGTATTTTAAAGTAAGTTTGTTTGTTTTTTTAACAGAAGGAATTACTTTTAATTGTAAACATTTTGAAGAATTATTGTACTGTATAAATGCAGTATTAAAAGAATAACATTTTGACGTATGTCGTATTTTTAATTCACAGCAGAACTATCATTCAACATCTAAGACAGTTTATTTGGGTCTACAACAAAACAGACATGTAAGTGTTTCTGCTAAAATAAACAATTTTTGCATTCAGTTAAAAAAAATGACTTCATATCTATTGAATTGTTATTCATTCATCATATAGTATATTACTATATATCCTGCTGGTTTTTACAATGTAAATAATTCTCTTTATGTATAATTTATATATATATATATATATATATATATATATATATATGTATGTATGTTTGTGTGATTATCAAAAACTAAAATTTGATTTTCACAATCATTTACACCTAAAGATTGACTTGGGTTGTGAAACAGACAGCCGTACTAGATGTTTGTGATGGCTGTGATTTTAACATTTTAGTTTTTAATAATTGTTTTTAATCGTATCCCAATATTTGACTACTGATTGGCTCTATTCTGAATATTGAGCACCATTACAAAAACAATGAGTTTTGTTTTACATATTATTGATTATATATATGTGTATGTGTGTATTTTTGACTTCCTAATATTTAGAAAATAAGTTGCAGTATATTTTTTATAAATCCTTTTGATTTTCAATTAATTTTATTTCTATTATTACCTGGTAATATAAATTTCAACTAATGTGAAGCAAATAATTCATTTCTGATTAATTTCTATCAGCAATATTTTGATTCCTTTGAAAAGCTTAACTTTGTTTATGTACCATTTTTATAATTTAACTTTATTTTATTCTATTTGAAAAGAAAACATATCTGTTTCTATTTGAATTATTTCATGTCAGTTGAAAATCTCCCACATTATATCAGACTAAAATAATATTAAGAATGAAAAATGTTGCTATATACATTTTCGAAATTTGTGCACTTGAATTTTTATTAGTTTTCCCTTTTTTTTTTTTTTTTTTTTAAATAGAAGAGAAAATGTCCTTGCTATAAAAATGATTCACTTTTCATTTTGATAGGTTGATTAAGTAAACTACAAGATAAAATTATTTATTTTAATGCAATAATATTTATATTAAATTAGAAAGACTAATGAAACTAAATAAGAATGCAGATAAAAAGATTTGAAACAGAGGGGGGTATAATCGAAAATAGAACAACTGAAATTTCTTCCATCACTCTCGTCTTTCCAAAGTTAAGTAGTGACGTGAAGAAAAAATGAAGTTATTTTTTCCGCGGCATTTAAGATTTATGAAGAGCCATTAATCCCAGTTAGTCTCTCTTTTTCTCTCTGTTTCCTCTCTCTGCTTTTCTTGGAATTTTTTAAATTTTTAGTACCAGAAAAAGAAAAAATACGGTACATGTTTTTATTTAATATACAATGTAACACTACTTGTACTGTTTTACTTTAATTTGTTTTTTATGTTATGTTTGTTGATTTAGTTATTAAAATTTAATTTCATCCTAGATGACCTGTAAATCTGTAGTGTTCCTCTTGAAACAATTGTCTGTGGACGAGCAGATTCCAACCCCCATGGACAAAGTGCGTCCAAATATGTATGGCCTGTGCGAGGGAGAGGAGTGTGGTGAGTGATCACGGAAATTGAACTCGCCACCTCCTCGTCGTTGAAATATTGTTGAAATTCTGCATGAGCCGTGCAGAGTAACCCGGATGTAAACAGTCTCGTCTTGAGGATTGACGCATACTTGAGGTGCTGGTGAATGTTGAAGTTCTGCACGGGCAGTGCAGAGTGAGTAGCCACAGTTACTAAGTATTTAAGGGCCTGCCCTCCCAGACCGGGGAGACACAACGTGGTCGGATTTTGCTATCGAGACGAGTAGAAGAGAAAACTGTATTTGGATCTTGCTGACAAGAAGAGAGTAGTACTTTTGTGAGAGATTGTTGCAGACAGAAGACTTTGGTAGTTGGTAGAGCATATGCGTCTGACTTGACTGTGGACCCCCCCCCCAACACAGAGTTCACTTTCATTCTTATTACATTGTCAATTATAATATTAATGCTTCTATTTAAGAAGGAGCGATGGATTCTAATTAGCATTTCATAATTTAAACCAGACATGGGCAACATTTTTCAAGAATCAGGCCACATGAGACATGGCCCATCATCCAATGAGCCACACAACTTTAAAAAAAGTAATTTTTCATTGAAGGTACACAAACCATTTTCACTACAGAAGACCATATGCATAAGCATCTGCCTTTGGAATAGGGAAAAGTTAATTTTTTTCTTTTTGGTAAAAAGATCTTTTCTATAAAAATTTGAGGTCTTCATCACATATCATCACTGATATTCTGATGAACACATGCTGTTGGCATGATACATTCTGGAATGGTTAAAATAAGAAAAAAATGAATACTTGAAAAAATCAATGTATTCAATATAAATATGATCTGCGGATTGAAGAAAAAATGAAATATTTTCATAATCTATTTGTCAAAATTTTAAATTATCTATTATTAAAACTATTTTCTTTAAATTCTATGTGCATATCTAACAATCTGACAAATAATTTCATTTGTCCCTTTTTGATATATCCGGGTTAAGGGATATATTCTGAAGTTGTATTGGGTATATTATCGCAGTAGTAATTGGTACATCGGATAGCAATCCGTCTCCGAACAGTCGTGGTGTCGTCTAGCGAGTAAAGTTAGCTTGTAGGCATTAGGTAGAGGACCAACACAGTGTCAACTATTTATACATGACACTGTCCAATCAGATTATAGTGAGGGGGTACCAAGGTATTTACATATTCATTATATCACTTTTGAATTGAAAAGTAATGGTAATATAAAAATACATAAACGTGCTTATAAAAGTAGGGAAATTGATTTCTAATTTATTCATTTGACTATACAAAAAAAAAAAACTTAAAGAAAAAAAATCCTGAATGTTTCTTGTTGCTAGAACAAAAGATGTGAAAATTTACCAATGTTTTAAAAAATGTTACAAAATGCCAGAAAAATCATAGTTAATCATTGTTATTTTATGTGGTTTAGTCAAAAAGTTTCAAGCTATTGTACTGAAGCAAAACAAGGCAAAGCAAATTTTAATAAATGTTATTTCCCCTGTGAAATTAGGTGGGCCATTTAAAAAGCAGTGTGGGGTGAAGTTTGCCCATGATTTGTTAAAATCTATAAATCTCTTAAATGTCATTTACTAAAATTAGCATTACAAGCATTTAGCTGATAAATGCGGACATTTTCAAATTTGTGACCTTAATCAGTAAAAGAAGAGAAAATAATCTTTCTAAATATATAATTTTTACGTGTTTTTATCAATTGAATAATTTTTTACAGCGAGTTAAAATGATATTTTGCTTCAAAAAACAAAAACATAAAATATGACATTTTTTTTTTTTTTTTAGACTAATTTTTTACATGCTACTTTGTGTTTCAAAATCTTAGTGGATAATCTTTATCAATATTCTTGAAATTTTACACTCAATTAGAAGACACATGGAAGTACAAACAGGGCATTTTTTTTTGTTTCTAAGCCCCATGGAAGCGAAAATACAATAGAGCAAATTTGAAGGCAATTTCTTTAAAAAATATAAGAGAAGCAAAAAAAAAAAGCACTATACCAGTAATAGAAGACAGACTCCAGATTATTTCCATATATAATGTGTGAAATAAAAAGGATTGTATACCATCCGGGATTTTGCTCAAAGTTTTAATTTTGAAAAGAAAACCGTCAAATTTACTCGATTTTCAAATGTAAACAATCTCTTGTAATTTTGACCTTATCAGCTTAAAAAGGTAATTACTAGTTTTGGGCCCAATTTTAAAAAAAATATTTATATAGAAAATGAAATAATCTCTCTGAATATGTAATTTTTATGTGTTTTTTATCCATTGAATTATCTTTTACAGCGAGTTAAATGGTATTTTGTGTTAAATCAGCTGAAAATGAGTGATAGAAATTTTGTTCTGCGGTCAAATTTTCTGTGTTATTTTTTCGTAAAATCAAAGTGGTTAATCTTTATTAATATTCTTGAAATTTTGCAATTAAATAGGAGACACTTTTAACTACAAGCAGAAACTTGTTTTTTTCTTTTCCGACGTTTGGGAGTGAAACTACAATAGACCAAAGTTAAAGCAATTTCTTCCAAAAATATAAGATAACCAAAAAAAAAAGCACTATATGCCTAATCGGAGACAACCTTGGAATTATTTTCATATATATAATGTGTGAAATAAAAACGATTGTATACCATCAGGGATTTGCTTTGAAACTTTGAATTTTGAAGAAAAAAACTAAAATTTAGTTGTCCTCCGTTCCATAATGTAAACTTGGCTAGGCATCGTTTATCCAGACCATGAAGTTTAAATAGTAATTCAACGCTTATTTCTTGTCCAATTTTAAAAATATTTATATGGTTGGAAATAAAATAACAATCTTTCTAAATATGTAAATTTTATGTGTTTTTAACAATTGAATAATTTTTTACGTCCGTTTCAATTTTGGAAAAAAAAACCCAAACAACTTAAAATTACAAGAAATGTAAATAAAACACCTCACACACGGACCGGTTTATGTAAAAACATTTGTAAATAGGTAATCTATTTCTTTTATGTAATTCAACATAAGCATTTAGAAATGTATTTTTAAGTTCAAAGTGATGTTATATATTTAAATTAATATTATATATGTGTATACATGCAGTATAAAAATGAAAATGTTGAATAATCTTGTGGTAAACTTTAAAAAAACACAAAAATCTTGATATCCCTACTTTTTATTCCCCAAATAATGGGTTCTAGCATTGAGATACATAAAACTTAAGTGCAGAATCAGAAAGAACATACAATTTTACATAAGAATGCAAAGTTTTATCAAAATTGTTTAAAAAATAAAGAAATGGTGAAGAAATTACTGAATTTCTTGTTCTGAATTGGTCCATGAGTTGACAGATTTTTTTATCAAAATCATGTCCACTTTTGTACCCCCATTTTCGGGGCTTTAAATTCTCATAACTTTTGAACCACTGGGGATATTTGCATAATTCAAACAGTTCTTAACTCCATTTACAAAGCTCTATATAACTAATAATAACCTCAAATAAAAAAAATCAACTGGGAGTGCTACTAAAATTTTTAAGAATATTTCTTTTCAAACCTCAAGAAATTTTATTAAACAATATTAACTATTTTTTTCTGTATGTGGAAAAAAAATTCTGTGTTGAGAGGGGGGGGTGCAGTCATGTCAGCTGCAAATGTTCACTGGTTTCAAGTCCGACGCAAATGTTCACTGGTCTCTCAGGTGCGCTTGCTGCTGGTCGTCCTCCTCCTTAGACTCCAGCTACTTATCGACGTAGCTTTTCAACATCCAGGCACCTGAATTGTAACCTTGCGTCCGTGCAACGCCCAAGTCACACTTTTTTTGCATTCAGGGGTATGTGGGTTCAACTCCGGCGGGCAAGATGATATCTTGCTCTTTTTCTCAATGAATATGGCAGTTCTCGTTCACCATCACATTCTGTTTTGTAGATTTTCTTTTCATTAGTAATGCTTTATTTACTTTAATTTAAGTAATGCTTTCATAGTAATGCTTTATTATTTACAGTTCAACATATAAATATCATTGACATCAAAGATGTTGAATAGAAAATGTTTAAGAAAAAATGAAGTAGAAGAGATTTTGTTATTTATTAGTCTCATTACATCTTTGTTTCAAGTCTTGACCTTTTTACGAGCACTTCTGCTAATATATATATATATATATATATATATATATATAATAAATAAGTAATCCAAACACGTGTTTCAAGGTTTCACCTTTCATCAGTGTGGCTATACCGTAACAGCTACCACTGGCCGGGTTCGAGACCCAAATGAACTTTCGCGAGGGTTAGCTAGACGCCATTATGGTGAATCTGCAATTAAGTCTCTATTCAGAGAACTCAACCATTATTGGGAGTATATATATAAGTAATCCACAGTATATATATATATATATTTACCAACCCCTCCGCACAAGCAGGATGCAACACAAGATCAATTTCTTAAGCGGAGTTTAACAGGTTTGAATTCAGAGTTTTCCTTCAACTGAAAACCTGGCTCAAAATGGTCAACCAAGAAGCTGAGCTGATCCTGATCCCAGGTCTTTATGTAGTTTGTTGATGGAACCGCAAATGGCCAACACTCATAACTTCAATTGTGTTGGATCGTCATGCATGATCTGTCTTCATTCGGGATACAGTGAATATGATTAACACCTGCTACTGTCATGATACATTATGGAATAATTTGACACCAGTTTCCCCAAACCTTTTTGAGTGAGATTGTGTGTGAGTGAATGAGAATGAAACAGAAACAAATTTTAATAAACATTATTTTCTTTGTGAAATTAGGCACACCATTCAGAGAACATCACAGGTTATAGTCTTTTTATGATGGTTTTAAATTTTCTTATATTTCCAAACTGTAAAATAGAATATTTTTATAACAAAATTATTTTACATTTTTAATTTGAATTTCTTTGAAATATTTATAACTTAAGAGAATGGAAGCTGAACACAATACTTTTCTATTCCTGCATAGAATAATAAGCAAACAAAAATGCCATATGTCATTGCACCAAAATCCTCAGTCGTTTTTTTATTCATTGGGTGATTCCATGTCAAATCATCCAGAAAGAAGTAAAATTGTCACCCACTCCATACAATTTTTCTGAATTTTTTTTTAGGTGTGGACTATGTTTTCTGATGTTTTTCATAGCAAGATCAATATCCTGGTGTGGCACTGCATATATGACAAAAAAATTTTCTATCATTATTTCACATACTAGCAAATATATGCACCCTCCGGTGCAAGTATCTAAGTTTTAATGTAATAAAATATTGTATTAAATTAGAAAGTCTAATGAAACTAAATAAGAATGCAGATAAAATGATTTGAAACAGAGGGGGTATAATCGAAAATAGAACAACTGAAACTTACTCTTCCATCACTCCCATCTTTCATTGTTATTTTTTCTAATTTAAGTATTTAGTTAAAAGAGGAAGTAAAGAATAAAATGACAATTATTTTTTCTTGTTAATGGATTTCATTTAAGATTCATTGAAGAGATTTTTGCTTATATTTATTAAAATAAAACCAAACAGTTAGAAATCAATAATACTGAGCACATATTTATTAAAATCATTTTTAATATCGATATGCAAATTATCCTTCCTGTTCACACTGTAAACCGCTATTTTGTTGTATATATAAATATAATGGCAAGTTGTTAATATCTAGTTATGGTTAACAGTATTAATAATGTAGAACAATTTTATTAATAATTCAGATTTAAATAAGATTAATATCATGGAGAATGTGACGTAAATAACTAAGGGAATTGTGACTAGAGTAGTAATATAGTTTCGGTTACAGACAGAAAAACACACAATCTCCATTATAATAAGATATTGAACATTTTTTGTACCAAAAAGATAGTTTGATTTTTGCTCAGAACTGAAGCTATGACATGTTAGAATTTTGCAAATCAGAAATCATTAATAATTTAAAATTGGTTGACTTTGAGACTTTTATACCAATTTTTGAATTCCTTGGGCAAAAATGCCTTTTTAAACCAATTTTTAGAAGTAGAGAAGCTCTAGAACTCATTTTACAGACAAAAATAGATTACAAAAAGTTGCCATTTTTCGTGACCCCCACCCTCAATTTGGAGAGCTAAAGATGACATAACTCCACCAATTTTTGGAATTGAAATCTCAAATTTTAGGGATTGTCTAACTTTAACATAATCCATACCTGGATATGACCTGGATGATTTGACATGGAATTACCCAATTGGTTATTGATATGAACTTAATCTGACACAAAATTACATTGGCACGATATCTAGTAAAGATTAAACTAATTACACTTACAAACTTGTTTACAAGATGTGTTTGTTAATCATGACACTGTGGTATTATTACCTACATTTTTACTTATTAAATATTTTTTATGAAATTTTGTTTCATTAATTTATGGCTCTCATAAAATGTTTTTTGGTTACTAAATTCAAGAAAAAAAAATTTTCTCAAAAAAGTTTGATTCTTTTTAAATTATTCTTATTCTTATATTTTTTTATATAATTTTTCATTATAAATATGTATAGTGAAAAATTATGTAAAAATAATAATACATTGAAAAAAATTGTTTTGAGATGATTTTATAAAAATATATTTTAGGTTGCTGAATTTTAAAAAAATCAAGCTTTTTTTTTTTTTATCATGTTGCATTTTTTCACCAAATTTTATTTTCCTTTTCAATCCTTAGTTTTTGTATAATTTTGTGCTATTTCAGTGACAGTGTTTGAATTTTGTACTTTCCAATATTGAAATCCAAGTTTAAAATAAGTTATTTTCTTAAGTCCAAATATGTTTAACACCTAATATATATATCTACCAACTCCTCCGCACGAGCAGGATACGACACAAGGTCAATTTCTTAAGTGGAGTTTAACAGGTTTGAATTCAGAGTTTTCCTTCTCCTAAACTGGTTACCTAGCCATGGTTAAAGAACCCAGTCTGCCCTGCTATTTATCCATAGCTGGAGGGAGAATAGGATTCATACCTTTCCCAAGGGTATTAGCACTAAGTGAAATGCAATTACCACATCCAGGATTTGAACTCGGGGTGACGAGTTCATTTCCCATGACTTTAACCATTACACCATGCGCTTCCTTTCTTTGACACCTAATATAGTGATGTGTAATAACAGTAGGTTGTAATATGTTTTATCTGTTGGACAAGTGTGTCTCTGAGTTGAACATATTCCCTTGATTACTAAATTTCCATGTATTCTCTGAGTTGGGCAACAGAATTATTTTCATTTCATTCAGAAAAAGTGACAAAACAGAAAAGAAAATCTACAACTTTGTGTCAAAAACATCATTAGACTGAGTTTGGTGAATCCAGATAAAATATTGCTACTACTATTTTGTTAAAGTCCTCTCTCTAGTGAAGTGGGTCCGAACTTATCTGACTCCAAGTGTCCTTGATGCTTAATCTGTACCGTTGCAGCTGGCATCTTTTGTTCTGTTGCCGTGCATGGGTGAGTGGGCGTTTTTATGACCCTCAGTAATTTTAATATGTGAGCTGCTAGCTCAATAAAAAGCAAGCTATTTTGAAAAAGAAGGCAGTGAGACTTTGTGCTTGAGGTGAGTCGAATGCCAGACTTTGTGTATTTATAATATCTGCATGTACACAAAAACTTTTATCATAGTCTTTTCGAGACTGAATTGCCAATGACATTCTGTTAAGCAAAGTTTTTCCATTGCACTTTGGACTACTTTTAAAATCACTCTCAAAAGATAAAACTTTGCATGAAAAGTTTCTTGGTTTGTCTGAAGCTAAATTTAAAAAAGGACATATACTCTAGAACTGGTATTAGTAAACCAATTTCTGATGAATGACCTGGAACAAGAAGTTTGACTATCATTCAGAGTAATTTATAAGTAATTAATAATATATCATGATATTGATTATTTATTACATTTTGATTAAATTTAGTATTATCTGCGTTATTCGGACTATTGTCCCCATCTTCATTGTTATTTGTACAACGTTTCGGCTGATATACCCTCCGGCCTTCTTCAGGTATTTCTTGTCGGACTCGGGAACCTTCTCGGACTCGGGAATCTTCTTTTCAAACTCGGGAACTTTCTTGTCGTATTCGGGAGCCATCACGGAACTTCGAACCTAACCATTTATTTATTCCACGGGGGTATCCTGTTCTCATTCCGCTAACCATAGCTGGGGTAGGAGTTGTGTTAATTAATTATTTTTCTAACTGCTTTCACTCAGGATTGAACTCGGGTACCAGAGATAACTGTCACTTAGAACTGTTTTTAACCTAACTGCCTAATCCACTCGGCCATGTGTCCAATTGATTAAATTTCTTTTTGATTTTGTATAAAGATTTTATGTGATGCAAACATTCTTCTAAATATATTTTTGTTGTGTATCTTTTGTTGTAAATACCAAAACAAATCAATACTCAGAATTTAAACATTGCTTTAACTTTGATTTTTGCAGACCTTTATTGTCAATGAAAAAATTAACTTACATAAAACATTGTGGACCAAGTCTCCAATAGGCACCCCCAAATCATCAAGTTAATAAAAGGTTCATATTTTAACATGTCACCGGTAACTTCTGCTTTCAAATATTTGAAAATAAATGAACAGACGATTTTTTGCACTTATATTGTATCTGACAAAAACAAATTTTAGAAATTGTGTGATACTATTTCTGAACAACATCCTTTTATTTAAATAAGCATAAAAATTATTTTGTAGATAAAAACTGTATTTTTATTTAATAAACATAATTGCATTTCTCTTCTGATTAAGTAGAAACTATTTTAGTATAAAAATGTCTTTCATCTTTTTTTAATTTACCATAAGTATTGAAAAATATTCATAAACTTCTGATTAAAAAGTATTTATATAAAACACAGATTTTGCTATTGAATTTTAATTTGATTATCTGTACCAACCGTCTATTTATTCAATTTATCATAAGTTCAAAATCTCCATAAACTTCTGATTAAATTTGTTTGTTTACAAAAATTTGGAAGCAGAGGTTACCAGTGACAAGTTAAAATGTGAACCTTTCATTAAGTTGATGATTTCAGGTGCCTATTGGAGACTTGATCCAATATTGTTTAACCAAAGTCAAAGTAAATAATTTCATTTTTTTAATTTTTACAGATTCCTGGAATTGTAGACCCAATGGCTGATTTGCTGAGAATTGTTGCAGTTAGTTTATTTTTTGCCTAAATTTCTGAAAAGACCAAACTTTCCAAGATGGATGAAATTGGCAATTCTGGTTGCTACCAACCTCCATCATCAGTGATGGAATCTCCTTTAATGCAACTTGCCAATGCAAGTGTATCGGTAATGCGTGCTAATCTGTCTCCTAAGGAGATAAAGAACTCTGGTGTTGAATCTAAAATCGACCCTTCAACTCATTCAACTAGTTGTAGTGTTAATACAGATCCACCTATTTCTCATCTGAGTAATTCTAGTATTGACTCTTTTACAAAAACTCCTGTGCCAATTGAAGGCACAGTTTCAAGTACAAATAATCCATTACCTGACAAAATGATTAAAAAATCTAGCAATGCATCTTTCATTTTTGTAGGAAGTAAGAACCCAGTTTTGGATAATATTTCTGCACCACAGATTGGAAATATTTCCACACAATTAACAAGAGTGAATTCTGAATTTATAACACAAGAAAGTGATTCACACAAAGAACCCAAAAGAAGTTTATTGCCAATTGATGGTACTATAGTTAATGTTACAAAATCTGTCGGTATGATTCTGACATCTAAACCCAGTGAAAGTATGTTTACAACCTCAGATATGGTATCAACTATTGCTACTAAAGATGCCGTCTCCAAAAGAACTGATGTTCCTAAAGAACAAACTTTATCTCCGCCAAGTCAAATTAATCCAACAAGTTCTCAAACGGAAAGTGTTCCTGTAAAAACTCCAAAATTGACCCTTGTAAAAATGAAAAAAGTATTTCCCTTTTGCCTTCAGAATCAATCCCTAAAACAAAATATGCTACTGTGCAAAACATGCAATCTGTTCCTTTAGCAAAGAAGGATGCAAAGACATTAGTAAATCCCAGTTTAGTAACAGAAGAAAGTCGTAAAGACACAAACTGTAGCCCCCAAATTAAGCATGTATCAAATGCTGGAGTTACACCTGTCTCGAACATGTGTACTCTTCCATCCAATACACCTTTGATATTACCTGTAACTGCAAGTTCTAAACTTACTGAAATTGAATCACACTCCAGGCCCTTATTACCATCGCATACAATTGCACAGACTTGTACGACTCACAGCATATTAAATAAACATTCTTATTTAAGAGAATCTCAAAATACTTCTGAAAATGTGAAATTCACAAGTGAAATTATTCCCAACAATATTTCAGTTAATGTGCCAACACTACACACTTTAGTTCCCAGTGCCTCTCCGACGATGCCATTTCCAGCCAAATCCAATGCTTGTGTTTCTCCGTGTAACATTGCAGTTGCAACGGATATAAGTACTAAAAAAACAAATCAGTCAAACCCTCATTTTTCTTCGGTGAATCTTGTTAGCAAAATCTCTAGTCCTCTATCAAAACAATTAAGCAAAAGTGATAAGAAAGATAGAGTTGTTCAGGCCAAAGCAGGTATTGTTGAAAGCCCCTCTAAACGCTCCTCTAATGTTGTTTGTGGTTCTTATGGAGAAGTTAATACTTTGTCTGCTTCGAATTCTTCACTTGCTCATCCAAATTTAGTCTCTGTTTGCACAGTTGATTCTGCTGTTGCTTTTTCTACTCCAGCAGTTAATACAACTTCTGCTTCTGCTTCTGCTTCTGCTGCTAAATGTAACCCTGACAATGTGACACATACTCTTTTAACCAGTGCTACAAATAGTGCTACATTCTCCACATCTGTTGCCTCATGTACACTTTCAGTTTCAACTTGTCCTCCAATTATTTGTCCACACAAGGTTACAGGTTCCCTAACTGCTGCCTCATGTACCACCCTCCCATCAGCTGCCTCATGTACCACCCTCCCATCAGCTGCCTTATGTCTTTCATCACTATCCACAGATACTCTTCCTCCTACTACTTATGCTTCTGTATCAAGCATAAATTTGCCATTGACTACCCCATGTAGTTCTACTTCTATGCATACATCTTGTATTGCTACAAGTACTCACATTACATCTAATACTACATCAGCCAATACAATAGTCTCAACTAATACTTCAGCTATTACTTCTGTTCAGTCTTCTAAAAATGTAACACATTTACAAGAATATGAAATTAGGAGCAATAAATCTGATGTTAATAATTCCAAAAATGTTGCAAAAAAGCAGCCATGTTTTCAAGATCAAAATCTGCTCGTAAATGTCACAAAAAGTCACACATGCATGTCTCAATTTATTGGAGGACAATTAAGTGGTGTTGAAAATTCTAACAAACAAAATCAATATTTATTAACAACTGCTATTATGAAGCCTCTTCCCTCAATTGATACTAAATCTGAAATTGATAGTAAAAAACATGTCAGTGAAGTCTCTTCCTCCATTACTATGAGTAAGGAAGCCCCTGCCTCCGTTACTGGGACTCAAGCCCCTGCCTCCATTACGGGGATGGAGGTACCTACCTCCATTGTTGAAACTAAAGCACCAACCTCCATTGTAAGGACTAAGGCACCTTCCACAATTGAGAGGACTGAGATACCTTACACAATTGACAAAACTAAGGCAACTAAGGCACCTTCTAAGGCACCTTCACAATCGGGGACACTAAGGGACACTAAGGCACCTAAGGCACCTTCCACAATTGGGGACACTAAGGCACCTTCCACAAGACAACAATTGGGGAGACTAAGACACCTTCCACAATTGGGGGAGACTAAGACACCTTCCACAATTGGGGAGACTAAGACACCTTCCAATTGGGGAGACTAAGACACCTTAAATTGGGAGACTAAGACACCTTCCAAAATTGGGGAGACTAAGACTAAGCACCTTCCACAATTGGGGACACTAAGGCACCTTCCACAATTGGGGGAGACTAAGACACCTTCACAATTGGGGAGACTAAGGCATCTTCCACAATTGATGAGACTAAGGTATCTTCTTCTAATCTCAATCAGTTTGTATGCTTAACACCTAATGAATCTGTTGTTCCTAACATAAAACTTTCTTCAGATAAGAAAGTGATTGGATGCAAATCTCACAGTGACCAATTGTCAAAAAATGTCCTGACCAAAAGTGAGGCCAAGATGGATTCTTCTGTTAAACAGTGTTCCTCAACTAGAATTACTGAAACTTCTGATGGTATGACCACTGTATCTTCTTCACTTGATAAGAGTGTTCCATGTTCTAAACAATCTGCATCTGTCTCTATGATTGGTAATGCTGTGTCAGTTGTTGGTGATACGACAAAGAAAAATCTAAAAAATAAGAATACTTCTTCCAGTGTACAATCTGTGAATTCAGATAGATCTGAGTTGGTTCCATTACGAAAAAAGTCGGTAAAAAAATCCAAATCACCAGGAAAAGAATCCAAATCTCATCATACTGGTTCCAAAACATCTGTATCATCTAATTCAGCTTTGTCCTCTGTAACGAGTAAAGAAGATCCAGTGTGTTCAGATCTTCACAAAGTCTCCACAAATCATCCAAAATTGACCAATGTAGTTAAAGACAATTCCACAATTTCTTCAAATGAAAAGAAAAAATCATCAATTTCCACTGTGAATACTGCTATTAGTACTAAAGCAAGTACACCAACCAAAACTGAAGAATCCAGTATTTCCACTCGCCCTCGAAGAACTATAAAAACCAGACATTTGTTTTCTTCATCTTCTTATTCAACAGGTTCTATAAAATCAGATGGAGAAAATTCTTCTTCTAATAAGCAACGCAAAAGAACAATAACTCAGTCATCCGATGAAGAAAAGAAAGTACAAGTAGTAACAATTCTAATAAGAAATCGCATCTAAACAAAACTGGTACAGATGAAGAAAGTTCTTCTCCATTAAAGAAACCTGTACGTAGACGCAGCATTTTACCTGCAGTAAAATCTGATCCAGCAGATGCTTCTAAAAATTGTTTGTTAATAAAAACATCTCCAAACATTGCACAAGTGCCATCAGATACTCCCCCTTCAACAGGCTATACATATTTGCTAACGGCTCTTAGCGTGACGCCTTCAGAAAAGGATTCTGGAAAGATGGTGAAAACTCCTACCATGGCATCAAATTCTGGAGTAACCTCAACATCACCCACATATTCCAGCAGTAAAAGAAATGTCGCCACAAAATGTTCCACTACTAAAGAAGAAAAATCGTCTGAGCGTACTGTTGGGCAGACTGAAAAGACGTGCCCTGATTCTTTAATTTCTTCCCCCAGGACTTCAATATCTCACAAATCCTGGGACACATCCCCTGTTAACGATACTGATAATACGAGTGATGAAAGTTTGGAAGGGGCCAATGAATCTGATACTTTGATACAAAATTCAGCAGAGAGTAGAAAAAGAAAAAAATCTACTTCTGATGTTAGCGCAGCATCTTATTCTCCGAGTCTAAAATCTTGTGATGACTTATCTCAACAAATTGCTGAAGCTGAAAAATTTATAAAGAAAGAGCCAATAGAAGTGACTGAAGTTGATCAGACAGTCGTTGAGAATAATGCAGAGGCCACTTCCCAAAATTCCTCAGTAGTGGGTGCACCTTCTAGAGAGACATGTGAAATAAGAAAACTCTTGAATGCTGGTTGTAGCAATACCCAAACTCCTCTTGTGCAAGATTTGATAAGCCCCAATTCAGGAAACAACTTCTCCCAGACTCGGCCTCTGGCACCTGTACAGTTAAGTTCACCCTATGCAATTTTCTTGCCTGTTTCTCTCGCCTCTGGTGCCACAACCACAGTCACTGCACCACCAACTTCAACACCCTTGTACAGTATACAGTTAAATGTTCCTAATGTCGTTCGAATGGGAAAGCCTTTTCTCTCTAACGATGGTAGCATTACCAAAAAACATTGCCCCACCATTCCTGCTACTACCAACTCCAAAACAGATACTATTTCTAGTATGAAATCAAACCTAATTAGCAGAAATAATCAGATAGCTACTTATTATCCGGCACCATTACCTGAGTCTTTAATGAACAAGATCACAGTGAATTATCATGCGTGTGGGGAATGTGGGGATACATTTCTATTCAAATCCAGCCTTAATGCTCACAAGACTCGTAAATGCATGCAACTTACTTATAACTGTGATAACTGCACAATGAAGCTTGTCTTTTATAACAAGTGTTCAGTGCTCGAACACATTCGGTCTCATTATCCAACTCGACCGGTCACTATCAAACTGGACAGGATGGAAGTGATGCCACTTCCTGAGGGTATAACTGATGTGCTAGAAATGGAAGACAGATCTAAAGAAGAAAATTCAGTTAGGGATTCAGAAGAAGCATCAAAATTTGATTGTACTGAATGTGGAGCTAAGTTTCATAGTGCAAGACCATTGGCTGAGCATTTTGGTCATTCAGAGATGTTTTGTTCTTTTACATTCTATTGTGCTCTCTGCCAGACATACCTCCCAAGACACTGTGCACAATTAGCCCATCGCCGACTTCACCATGAAAAACCGCCTCATGTTTGTCCTGAGTGTGGTCAGCTTATTCCTAACCTCTTTACTTTTAGGGAACACCTCAAGTACAAATGCATGCATTTTTCACGCGTTGCTCCACTCACGTGTCCCAAGTGCATGTCGAAATTCTGTTACACACCTGAACTGAAAGAACATATTATCAATGTACACAGTGAGACATTTATCAAATGCTCGATATGTCCAATGGCTTTCAAGGCTTCTGCATCTTATCAGACACACCATCAGAATACGCATGCATCTGAAGTTGAACAGAAGAAAGAGATCTACAAATGTCCACTTTGTGATACTGTTTTCCACAGCATCCAACAACTTATGAATCATGTTGATTTCCATATTGGGGAACTGAAGGTCGGCATTAGGTATGCATTCCGTTGTTCTATGTGCATCTGTCTCTTTGCTAAACGGTCACAGCTTGTGTCGCATCTTAGTAGCACTCACCACGTTGATTATTTGCAGCACAGGTGTGAGTTTTGTGATTGTGTTTGCAAGACTGCACACAACTTGCAGACACATCAGAGAGCGATCCATAAAGTTGAATTGAAAAAGTATGAGTTGTTAAAGGGCAATAAGGTGAAGGGAGAGTCAGCAGCGGTCAAGTCTAAAAAGATGAAGGATGGAGACGTGACACACTGTTCACTCTGTCACATCTTCTTTGCAACTCTGGCCCAACTGCAGATGCATACAACAAAAGTCCATCAAAGAAAAATGGACTCGCCTCCAGATTCGGGGACAACATCAGAGCAATCTTCATCTTCAGCGTCAAAGAATAAAAATTCTCAGAAATTCTGCCGTTATTGCAAAGCACCTTACAAGTCATGGTCTCGCTTGATGCAACACATTCTTGGACATCGGAACTCCGGTGTCTATATCTGCCTTATTTGTACAAGTGCAGCTTTTGTAAGCAAAGAAGAACTTAGTAAGCACGAAGAGTTTTGCAGTGGAGAAAACCTGCAGGGTAAACCACCAGCTGTTTACGAGTGTGAGGAATGCCATCAGCTTTTTAAACAGGAAAGTTGGTTGATAGCTCATCAAAAGAATATCCATCCAAAGAAAGGTACTTTAAGTTGTGATTTGTCTGGCGTTTCCAATAAATCTAACAGTAGCCCTCAGAAGAAGGACACGCAAGTGGTAAATGAGGGTAAAAAGTCTTTCAGTTGTTTTGTATGTAAAGAGTTGAATAAAGAAAAAATCTTTCGATGCCAAAGCCAACTTGAGAAACACTTAATGACAAAACACAAAATGTCACTAAAACAAATGAAGATAAAACAATTTGGTGTTGACGAGAAGAATAATAAAAATTCTTCTTGTCTTTCACAAGAATCTAGTGATAAAAACAACCAGGCGGCCCTGAAAAATGTTGATGTAGTACCAAGCAAAAAAGCCAAATTAGCCACACCCAAAGAAGAGACTTACATTTGTGCAAAATGCAACTTTACCAACCAGAATTTTTACATTTTTCAGCTCCACATCCAAGAACATAAGACATCTGACGATGGCTTCCAGTGTACCACCTGCGGACTTTGTTTTGCGGTTGTAGATTCACTTCGGATGCATCTTTTTGCTGTACACAAAATAAAACGTTCTAATGATTCACTTCGAGATGATAGTGGTTGTAAATCACCTGTTTCGAAAGTGATTGAGGAAACTGACTCTTCACCCATTGTACAATCACCTGTAATCAACACTCCTTTAAAAGTGACTGCACCAGAAAGTAAAACTCCAGTTGCAATTGAACCTAAAACAGTCGTAGAGCCAGTGAAAATTCCTTCAGATACCAAATCTGATAGTAATTTACTCACTTGTCAATGCAATGTGTGCTACAAAATGTTTGAAACTGAACATTTGTTAAAGGTTCACATGCGAACACATGGCATGGCATTTATACGTTCCAAACGTCTTACAATGTCAGAATGAGCAACTCCTCATGATCGGGTAGAATCGGTTAGTATAAGAGTTCTGTTTCCTCCATTGACAGTGACAACAATCAAAAAGCTAAATGTGAGGATCTTGGTGTTTATGATCTGAAGATGATTCTCTTGTATCTTTCTGAATCCAATTTCAATTCCATCTGAAATGGTATGTTGATAAGTAGACGAGAAAAGTTAAATACTAATTTCTGTTATTTCCTAGTTGAATAACATGATATTACAGGGTGACCCAGAAAAAAACAGAACCCAAATTATTTATTTTCCCATTAAACTAACCCTAAACCCCAACCCTAACCCTAACCCTTTTTGGACTTAACTCTTAACATCCTGTTGAGAATTTTTTAAGTCCAGAGCCCCATTCCTATAAGGATATATATAAATGGCTTAAAATGGCCTTTTCATTTAAAGTTACCTGTTATTTCTCGTAAATCAAAGACTGCTAAATATGTTTAATATTACATTTAAACAAAGGCTATCATTTTGGGTGAATTGGGTAAAAAAAATGGGACTTCTGGCTGGGTGGAATGAGGCGGTATAGGATGTTAAGAGTTAAACTACAAAAAAAACTAAAATTAAAATTAACAGTTTTATTACAAAATTTGTGGGTTCTGTTTTTTTTCTGGATAACCCTGTAATATCATGTTACTTAACTCAATTTTTCAATAGGTTTTATATTCTTGAATATGAATTCATTTTATATTCAGATTGTGAAAAATTTGGTTTTCTTTTGCAGTTTGCAACATTTCAGCATATATCTCCACTTTTCTTTTTCACGAGATAATGTCCTTGTATTTTTCAAACTTGTATTTGTAAAATTGTAATCTGCTATTTTTTAATGGAACTCAAACTTTTGATGGTAGCAAGAATTATTCAAGGTTATAAAGAATAAATTTCACAAATCTACAGATATATTTTCTCAAAAATGTACTTGATGCTTGCTTTGAATTCCTGGTGATATGGAAGGGCTATACTCTGTGTGTATGTGTGTGTGTGTATATATATATATATATATATATATAATATATATATAAGAAAGTTTTATAGAAAAACAACAAAATGTTAAAAATTTTTGCTGACAGATATCTGTTTCGACATTATGAATATGTCTTTTTCAAAGCAACATTGTAAGCAGAAAAACGAAATGAATATATCAGTAATTACAAGGCACAGAACGCTCTCGATTAGTACCAGAATTTTTTTTTAATTTTTCAAAAATACATATTTGTTATTAAAAATAAAATAAATTTTATTTTTAAAATGTTAAATAAAAAATAAAAATAAAAAAATAAAATTTATTTTATTTTTAACAACAAATATGTATTTTTGAAAAATTTAAAAAAATTCCGGTACTGATTGAGAGTGTTCAGTGCCTTGTAATTACTGATATATTCATTTCGTTTTTCCGCTTACAATGTTGCTTTGAAAAAGACATATTCATAATGTCGAAATAGATATCTGTCAGCAAAAATTTTTAACATCTTGTTGTTTTTCTATAAAACTTTCTTACATATTGTCGGATTCAATATCCATTTTTACCTTCATATATATATATATATATATATATATATATATATATATATAAGCTTAGTAAGTGAGATTGACTCAGTATATTGTCTTTCCAATTATAAAAAGCTTCAAACAAGCTTGATATTGTGCAAAATGATATCGTGGTGGCTATACTTGAATTTGAAGTGGCAGGTATTTTATATATATATATATATATATATATAGATGTGTGAGTGTATACATGTATGTGTGTGCATATATACATGTATATATATATATATATATATATATATATATGGGTGTAAGTGTGCTTGTAGAAAGTATGACACAAAACAAAATCACATATTGCAAGTAACAGTTTCACAATTTTCTTCAGCCAATAATATATTCTGAAGAACCTCAGTTTATGTGTGTGTATATATATATATATATATATATATATATATACAGGGTGTTCGGGATAAATTTGACTGTTTCATAAGGAAAAAGAAAAAGTACTTGGTAATTACAAAATTAGCATCAATCACAGCCTCAATCCTGCTTCAGAACCTGGAGCAAGCTGATGTTACAGTTTTGCTGGAAAGGGTCTCAAAAACTATCTTAATTCTATTGATTAACTGGGCTTTTATAGTACTGGCATGGTGATTGGTGTCTTTCTCAACAGCACCCCATACGTAATAATCCAGGGGATTAAGATCTGGGGGAGTTCGGAGGCCAAACATTAGGACTGGTGTAGTCCATTTTTTTAACTTTTCCCAGAGTTGTGGTAGGGGGCCGAATCCTGCTGCCATGCATATGGCCTACCATTGGCTACCCTTGTTATCCAGGGCTTGACTACACTGTTTAGCAACTCCACGTAGGCATCTGAATTCAACCTGATACCCTCTCTGAAAAAGTGTGGAGGCATCACATCACCCTCAGAGGACACATATCTGAAAACCATCACAGTTTGGGGAAATTTAGTCTGCATGACATGAGGAGTGTCCTTTGTACTGTATGCAAACCATCTGTTATTCTGCAGGTTGTGCTTTTGATCTTGGCAAAAGTTCTTCTCATCAGAAAAGAACCAGATTGTTTGTTGTACAGCATGATGTTTCACTTTGCTCAGGAGTTTCTTTGCCTTTGTCAGACGATTTTCACGGGCCTTTTCTGGGAGCAGTTGACCTCTGCAATGCTTGTATGAGTAGTAGCGAAGGTCTTCATTGAGTGCAAGCTTCATGATAGAGGCTGAAACATTCAAGTAATGTGATAAAGCCCGAATTTCAATGCCAGGGTCCTCCAACACTTTCTTCTGCAGATTTTCAAGGAATTCTGCTGTAAGAATGCAATCAGATCATCTGTTATGTTCCTTTCTTCTAGCCACAGCCTCGTAGTCTCCATTGCAATTCTCCAGTTCATGCCTGATTGTTTTTACAGTGTTCAGGGAGCATTGGACAGCAATCATAATCTCCTTATTTTGATGGCCGGCGCAGATCATTATGATACAAGTTATTCTCTTCCATGATTCAGGTGGTTCCAGTTATCCATTCTATCTGTCATCACGTATATGAATGAAGAAGGGTCCAAGCTTTTAAATGATGCGTAGTGTGTCAATATCTCTAACCTACAGAGAAAAATAACCAAATATAAATATGTCAAATTTATCCCAAAACCCTGTATATATATATATATATATATATATATATATGATTGCTTGAAGTTGATCAGAGAATAACAATTGAATTTTTGTTGTCTTCAAACTGAAAGGTCAAGTATCATTGTTTGGAGGAAACATTCTATGAAACATTTGTTTTCTTGATTTTCTCTTTTTTCAGAAACTGATATTTTGTATTTTTCACTTGCATTTTATTGTTATTGCCTTTCTTATCTTTTATTTTTCACTCAAAGCAGAAAAAAAATTTGTATTGAAAAAACAAAAAGAATTTTTTTAAATGTGAAGATCTATCCAAAATTCAGAATATATTTAATTTCAAATCATAAAAAATTGTTCATTTTCTTCACTAATAAATTTACTATTCTCAGTTGTATAATGTTCTCAGTTTAGAATTTTTCTGCAAAAGAAGCTACAAATGATTGGCAAAAACAGATTTTCTTCTGAGTACAAAATTTTAGAATTGAAATAATAAGCAGATTCATAAAAAAAAAAAACAAGTTATTGTGATTACCCTGGATTCAGTAGCCTGATCTCAGGACTGCCACCGAGCTGTAAATGGTACACAGATTATTTTTGCTTGCAGAGCTCTGGTTTGAACAATGTTATGTAAATTACCTCAATGAGGCAGAATTGAAATAAAATTTTTAAAAAATTTGTTTATCCCTCCTCATTATGACATTCCTGTGTTCTGTATTGTAGTTCTTTTTCCTGTGGTAATCCTCTGATGAGACTCTGGTGAAAACAAAAAGTTTTGTTAAGGATGAATCTGCTTATTGCAATTCTAATATTTTCTGTTCTTTACAGATTTACCAGAAATTCCTATTTTGGAGAAGATCACTTGAATTTCTCTGAATTTTTGAGATGAGGCTTGATAATTTATATTATCGAGGAGGGGGTTCCTGAGTTTGACAATTAATGCTTGAAGAAGGCCGGAGGTCATATTTACTTACGCCTACTCATATGAACTTGACTACCCATCTATTTTGTCAGCATAAGCTGGAAATTTCGGAACACTCTGCCTTACACTAAAGAAACTTATAAAAGGAAGTTTGTGCTTTTTTTTTTCTTTTTTAAAGAAAAACACTAATTGGTGGAGCTGGTCTGACTGTATAGAATGAAGAAAGTCTTTTTGTAAGGTGAAAATATATTAGTGATAGATTGACCAAACAACTGTAGGTTTTTGTGCGATATGCTGCAAGACAATGGTCTTATTTTTTAACATATAACAGTTTATTGAACTCTGCTCAAAAACCAAAACCAAAAAACAACTCAAAAGTGAAATGAGAAAGTTCAACAGTATTTTTTACTGTATGATCTGTCAAATAAAGCCAATGATAACATGAAATGATCAACTTAATTAATTTTAATACAAACAATGAAACTTTATGGATAAAATAGAAAGAAAATATAATTATCGAAAAAAAGTGTAATCTTATTTTAATAATATTTTTTAAAAGTTCTGTGAGAAAGTATTTTCATTATTTACAGCGGGTTTTAAAAAAAAATTGATATTTGAGATGTACACTATGTTTTAGAAAAATTGATATCATTTTGTAATTCAATTGACCAATCCTCCTTTTAAATGATCTCAAATTTTAACAGCAGAAACAAGTAAAAATTATATGTTTAATATTTAAACAGCTTCTCTTCTCCAATGAATGGCATTTCTGTATCTGAAAAGAAGAAAAAAAAAGACATAAAATATAGTATGTTTCTACATATGTTGTTAAAATTTGAGATTATTTGAAGGAGAATTAATCATATTATTAGATTACAAAATTATATCAATTTTTCTGAAATTTTGTCCAAGTGTGGATCAGGATAAAGTTAGCCGATTCCCAAAATTTGAGCTTCCAATTCCAAAAATTGGCAAAGTTAAATTGATTATTAGGCCACACGCTCAAATTGTGGGGATCATCTAATGTAAACATAGTCCACACCTGGAAAAAAAATTAAGAAAAATTGAAGGGTGTGGGTGACAATTTTACTTTTTTCAGGATGATTTGACATGGAATCATCATCATCATCATGTCGTGCGTGTAGCATGGATATCCATGACAATCTCTCACCAACCTTCCCTATCATTCATTGCACCTGGGAGGTCCTCTGCAGAGCAACCAGCATCCTCACACAGCTGGTCCATGTAGGTCCTTGCCGGGCGCCCCACGCCTGCATTTCCATGGGTTGGCTTCCACAGGAGAACATCGCTTATGAGCTCGTCCTTGCTTCTCCAGCAGTGTCCTACATGTCTTGTCTGTCTCACTTGGATAGTTTGTGATATGGGGGGCAAGTGACCATACAGCTGCCTCCTTGTGGGTTGCTGCTTCCACGATTTGTTCAAACTGCACGCAGCATTCTTGTGCAGCTCCCATCTAGCTTATTCTCAAGACGCTTCGTTAGGGTCCAAGTGGTGCAGCCATATAGCAGCACCGATACAACCACAGCCTGGAAGAACTGCCGCCTCAGCTTGTCAGGGAGATCGGATCTCCATATGACTGACAATTTGTTTGTGGCCGACCATGCCTTTGCTATTCTTGTATTAACATCGCTCTCTGTGGATGAGATATTACTACCTAGGTACGTGAATTGTTCCACCGACTTAAGAGGCTTACCGTCCAGTGTGGAGATGTTTCCTTTCTTTTCAAAACTTATGAACTCCGTCTTACCCGAGTTCACATAGAGGCCGATATCTTTTGCTGCCTCCTCCAGACTATGTAGCAATGACTCAGCCAGCGCCGGTGTATCTGCAAGAAGTGCAAGGTCATCAGCATAGTCCGCATCTGTGACTGTTTGTGCGGGATAACGCCTGCTTCTTGCCTTCTTTAGTGTGAAGCCCCTCTCTTTTATGGTATCTAATGATGTTCGAAGAACGTAGTCTAAGCACGTTATAAATATATATGGTGCCAATGTATCTCCTTGTAGGACTCCAGCAGCGATGTCAAAGAAATCTGTGTCGCCATCAAGTGAGCGTACCATAGCTTTAGTGTCTTTGTATAGCATCATTATAGCTGCAACAGTTTCTTTGGGGAGACCATATGCTAGTAGTATTTGTTCCATTTTTCCTCTATGTATGGAATCAAATGCCTTGGAGAAATCTACGAATAGTAGCGTTGCCTCTAGATTTTTTGCTCGTACCCCTTCTATGATCCGTCGAATAGTCAGGATCTGAGAGGTTGTGGATCGATTTCTGCAGAATCCGTTTTGGTTTCTCCTAAGGATTTTCTCTATTTCGGATGTGATTAAGAAAAAGGGCATTATATATCTTGGCTGCAATAGCAGTAAGAGTTATGCCTCTGTAATTTTTAGCGATTCCGAGATCTCCCTTTTTGGGAATGGGAGGATGCAGCCTTTCATACATTTATCTATTCTATTTTGTCTATATACTGCATTGCATAGCCCAAGCAGTATGTCATTAAACTTTCCTATCTTCCATACCTCCGGGGGTATTCCATCAAGTCCTGCTGCTTTTCTACCTTTTAGTTTCTTTAAAACTTGGTTGATTTCATCTGTTGTGAAATCCCCCAGTTTGATATCTAGTTGTTTATCTACAATCTTTTGGGTATAATTTTCTATGATTTTAGGTGGGTTTCCCAGAAGTTTCTGGAAGTGGTCTTTCCATTTCTGGTGTCTATCTTTTTGGCTGGTTGCCTTTAGCTTCGATTTAGAGGTACTTTTCCTATCACTAATTTCATTTACTATTTGCCATGCTAATCGTGACTGTCTGTCTTCCACTGATTGTCTGATGTTATTTATTTGTGCTTTTATATATGCTGTTTGTTCTTTTTTGTATGTTTTGGTTAGTTCTATCTGGGATTTCCTAAGGTTGTGTTGATTGGCATTAGTTGGGTTTGTTTTATTACGTTGGGCTGCTTTTTTTATATCGTTTCTGTTTTCTCTAACTGTTTTTGTCTCACAGTGTTTGACTCTTAGTTTGGTTGGTACGCACTCAGCTGCTGCTTCTAAGTCAGCATTGACAAAGTTTTCGTATTCCTTGTTTGGTGTGGAGCTTTTGGATATCTCCTGGAGGATATCAAATTTATTTCTTACTGTGACTGCATAGCGATTGCATATATCGCTGTTGGCAAGTGTCGACCAGTCGTATCGTACAGATTTGCTTGTTTGCTTTTTATTTCTACGTAAGCTTAGTCGTAATTTTGCTGTGACTATTCTGTGATCTGAGGATACTCCTTCAAAGGAGGAATATGCTTTGCAGTTTATTGCACTATTTATCCATTTTTGTTTATTAGGATGTAGTCTAGTTGCGCTTTTGTGTTATTTGGGTATGTGTGTGTCCATAGTTTGCCCTTCCATTTTTGGAATTTGGTGTTTAGGCAAACAAGCCTGTTCTCAAGGGAGAACTCAGCCAGGAGATCACCATTCCTGTTTGGGGTATTGTGTAAGCTGAATCTATTGTTTTCGTTTCTTTCTATGTGTGCATTCATGTCTCCTCCTATGATCAGTACGTTATGTTTGGGGGTATGTCTGCATAGGGAGGATAACCCACTGTAAAATGTTTCAATGTCTGTTTCGTTGCTGGTATTTGTGGGGCTGTAGCATGATACTATAGTTATGCAAGGATTGCCATTAAACGTAGTACTCATGATTCTCGGTTGGATTTTTTTCTATGCAGTTAAGTAATTTTAGTGCTCGAGGACTGAAAAGCATTCCTACACCTCCTATAGTGGCATTAAGAGTTTTTCATGCAGATGCTGACACAAATGTTCAGCCATTTCCAGATTCATGGTATTTTAGTTCTACATCACCATGATCAAATCTGTGTTTTTGCACACATATGATATCTATTTTTTTTTTTCGTCTGTGGACGCTGTAAGTTTGGGGAGTTGGCCTATCGTTTTTAGTGTTCTAATATTAAATGTAGCTATCTTGAGTGATCTTTTACATCAAAGTAGGTTTGTATTGGGTTTGGGTTCTATGTCTATTTTATTTGATATTGTGGTTAGGTTTATGTCTTCAGTAGAGTGTGTGTCTTGTTTGTCAGTTTCGAGAGGGATGTGGTTTAAGTGTGTGATGCATTTGGAACTCCGTAGGTAATTTATTGGACATCGATACTTTTAGTGATAGCAGGAAGCACAATGCTGCATGATTCTTCGGCTTTGTGTACTGTCATTAATAGTTTCTGTTGGGTCGAGGTCATAAATATCTATTGGTAGCTGTTGAGTTAACTCATCAATAGGCGCTAGTCTTAGAGATGAGGAGTAGTAGTTACCTGACTGAACTGGTTGATCCTGGCCGTTGACCTATTTAGGTTCTTCCGCCGTGTCTCACATCCACCATGCTGCTACCCATGGTTTGGTTTTACAAGCCAGTACGGCATGTAGATTTTCGTAAGAAGAAGGGCAGGAGGAGAGGAGGAGAAAATTAAAAGAAGGGGGATGGTGATAGATATAAGTTTTAACTTAGTATAAGTCCACATGCCCCCTCCTAGATTAGGGTTCACGTGGTTGGGAAAGGATTTATTTTATATATTAAGGCTGTAATAAACTTACTTTCTTTATATATTATATTTTGAAAGTTACAGCCTTTGAAAATTAATTTAACAAAATTATAAAAATAAACCATATTTTGTCCCGGGCTGTCCACTTGAAATACAACCATGTGTGTTCTTCAAAGACCAAAAAGAATCCAGTGTTTTATAATGAATCAAACAGGTGTGGGGGGGGAGGGTCAATTAAAGGAGAGGCACATACAGAGAGAGAGAGAGAGAAAGACAGAGTCAGAGACGGCTGGTCAGGGGAATCTTGGGAAAAAGTTTAATGACTGTAATTACTTGGGTGGCCTCTAAGCGGAGCAAAAGAAAATTATAAATGCCAATTAATATCTAGTAATAAAGCAGTAAGATGGTGATTCAAAAGTTTACTGGTTATAAACGTCTAATTGTCCCGGAAATCTAGACTTTTCGGCTCCTATGAGCCTTGAGTTACTTTGATCTAACTGCTCAGATATTTTGAGAGTGACCTCTGATTAACACATGTTCGAAGGTCCCCAAACTTCTAAGAAGATTTCACAATGGTCTTTTCTAGAGAATTCCACAACGGCCTTTTTTCTAGAGAATTCTAAGCCAGAGGATACTTATATTCCTGACCTGGAGTGACTGAGTTAGTTGAGACTGCTGGAGTGGAACTTCGTGTTGCTGATATGTAGAACGTTGTACTTAATACTTTGATCAACTGGATGAACTAAATTAATTATATACTTGGAGAAGTTTAATGAAGCCAAACTTAAAGTACCATATAACAAGACCTCCTCTCTCAAGAATAATAAGCTGATTAAATAAATTCAGGAAAAATGAAACGAATTTATGAATGAATCTGGCCCAGCCACTACACGTAAACAAATAGTAGGGCTCGACCATTATGCAAAGATAACCTGTCGAGATAAGGCAAATTGACCATAATGGGGTGCGTGGCTTTTAAAACACTAGACTCTGCCCCGGTAACATACACCTGCCAAGACACAAAAGAGGAAGAATTCCTTTTTGGCTTGAAGACTGACTGAAGACGGCTACTAGGGAGTCTGTGTTGATAAATATCCCCGGAGTTTTGCACTGAATGAAGGTATTGGACGGCATACTTTGTAGTAGGTGTTGCTGTCTTCAGAGCGCAGCTGCAGAGCTGGGTACATTACATTACCCATATATGTGTGTGTATATATATTATATATATATAATGTGTGTGCATATATATGTGTGTGTGTGTATATATCTATATATATATATAATATATATATACAGAGATGCTGATAGGTACGCTTCAGGTGTCCCTGATGCAAAAAATCTAAAAGGACGCAGCAAAATTGTATCCATGTGTTCCAGTGTTTTCCTTTTTTCTTCCCTTACCATTTTAAGCTAACTGTAAATACATTTCAATAGTTTCTTAGAAATGAATTACATAGGATAGCACATCACTGAGGTAAGATTGATGGGTTGCAAAGATTTCCAGAGACAGCATTCTTTCTCTGATCTCTTGCCTTTGCTGCAAGTTGACCTCTCCTGTTGGTTTCTGCAATATTCCTATAAACAGTATGATCAATGGATTTTACTTTATGATTTGATTATAAAACTGTGGTCAATGTGTTTTGCGAGAACTACTATTAGAAAAGAGAGTAATGAAAAAAAGTAATGAGCACAAAACGGTTGTTGAGTTTGACTGGGGCGTGACCCTCCGAATGGAGAATTGAATGTCAACCGGAAGTTTCAGGTGTTGAACGGAACCGGAAGTCACATGGTGACGTGGAACGATGAAGAAAAATACCGGTCTCTTTTTGCTTTCGAACGCGTAGGGTACGGACCGACCTCTGATCCTAGTGTGGGATCACAGTAATTTAACAATGTCATCTCTCTTTCTCTCTGCCTTTCCTCCTCTCCGACACAGCCCACGAGATGAGCCTTGGTAATAAAAACTAAGCAGCTGGTGATGATATATTTCTTGCGTTGTACTTTTTTATCAACAAGATGACCGCCACGTGCCGAACACATTTTTAGTGTCGTGAATTTGGAGGCACGTTGACAAGACCCACTATACAACATATAAAGCTATTAGAACGTTACGTATATTGTTTTGGTACTGTGAATATATACCGCCACGTAACATCAGATAACATAATTATAAATGGCATTTTTCAGAAATTTCTATGATGGAGCTTTTTCAGTTTATTATCCAATCCTTTTTTTCATTTTAGTTAAAAATTTTACAATCGAGTTCAGTTCGCTATGTTAAAATCAACCTAAAACAATCACCTAATTTTACTGTGTGTGGAATGAAAAATGGGGTAACTTTTCGTTGTCTTTAAGGAATTGCAATTACATGGTTCCAAGTACTTCCATTTGTTTCAGGGTTCATTTTACGTTGAAGTTACATGGTGAACCTCTTTAAAATTTTTGGATAATAAATTATCCAAAAATATTATTATTAACAATAATAATATTTTGCATAGCCAAGTTAAATGTTAAATTTTCTCAATATTTTAGATTAATGTAAGTAAGTAAAGTCGTTGGGCGGTCTAAAGTTGGTATCAGCCAATCAGCGAGGGAGTCTATCCCCTTTTCACTTGCGCAAGACCAAGGAGATTATTTTAGCGTCTGAGGTGGAGCGCCACACCTACCACCAGCTCCTTACTTTACCGCACAGATCCCTGTGCTACTCATACGCTGAGTTGGTGAGGACCGGTATCGAACTAGGAACCTTGTGGTTTCTAGCTGAACGCTCTACCGACTGAGCTAACCTGGCCCTTAATGTAAACTGTTATATTAACTGGCGTTTTACAATTAAATAATTATTCCTTTCTGCAATGCTAAATTTAAAATTGTCACAATTTTGTCATTAGATGCTATCGCGACACCTACTTCGCCGCTCATATCTTTTCCAAAGTGTTGAACGACTTTTCGTCTCACGTAGTCTAACTCCCTCTGGCATAGAATAACAAACACCGTAGGTAAGGTAATCTCTTTATTCCTCTCACCAGAAAGTGTAAAAAACTGAAATAGGAAAGAAAACAGGTTTATAACAACAATGTCTGAAGAAAGCAGTGAATGGGTGTTAATAGAACAACTCGGAGGCAGTTCGTAGATAAAGACAGTGAAATAATAATGACGTACAATAACACCACCAAACAGGCTTAGAAGTTAAGAAAGGTACAAACGAGGGGCAGAATCTATGAGAGAAAGTCAATCGAGCGACAAGGGAGTGAACATTACAAAATCTTTCTTAGTGTACAAGGTTCAACGAAACGTCAAATAATATAGTAGATACACAAGGTAAAAGTCTATTACAAAATTTAATAAGAAGGTTACTGAGAGTCAAGTGACGTACCTGTTCTCTTTAATGAAGAACACAGAAAAGGAATTGAACGCGTGTGAATAAGCCTTGAATTTACCGCTGAATAATGGTAGCCGGAAAAAGTGGTGAAAATGAAAGAATAGTCCCGTTTAGGAAAAAACACACAGTTGGTCTAAGGGACGTAACTCTTAACGCAGAATCATAAATTACAGACCGAGACAGATGCAGAAGAATGATTTGCAAGGAGAACATCCAACGCATCTATTGCATCGAGATGTTTAAATGTCAAATGCTTTCTGTGGATGAGATATTACTACCTAGGTATGTGAACTGTTCTACTTGCTTAAGAGGCTTATCGTCAAGTGTGGAGATGTCTCCTTTCTTTTTGAAGTCCATGAACTCGGTTTTATCGGAGTTCACATAGAGGCCGATATTCTTTGCTGCCTCCTATAAATATATATATATTATATATATGATGTTTTCGGGAACTGCTTCTGGTTCATCAATATATTCCTTCTATTCAAATAAATTCTCAATACCATACAATGCAGAATCAGGACAATCACCTCTATTTATGAGATTACAGCTTTTCATCTTTTTTATTAGTATTATATTACCTATCTCAGTCTATTCATATCTTTCAATGTACCAGTTTAATTTTAATTTAGTCTGGCAAAAGGCCATTTTTATTAATCACAGAACATTCTTCAATATTAATAAGCAGCTAGATTGGCTGACCACCCACTTCATGATAATAAATAGCATCAACAGATATTGGCTATTGCACCAATCCTCTATAAACCTTTGCTTCCATGATAACAAATAGCATCAACAGATATTGGCTATTGGCACCAATCCTCTATAAACCTTTGCTTCCATGATAAATAGCATCAACAGATATTGGCTATTGGCACCAATCCTCTATAAACCTTTGCTTCCATGATAACAAATAGCATCAACAGATATTGGCTATTGGCACCAATCCTCTATAAACCTTTGCTTCCATGATAAAAATAGCATCAACAGATATTGGCTATTGGCACCAATCCTCTATAAACCTTTGCTTCCAATAACAAATAGCATCAACAGATATTGGCTATTGGCACCAATCCTCTATAAACCTTTTCCAATAACAATAGCATCAAACAGATATTGGCTATTGGCACCAATCCTCTATAAACCTTTGCTTTCACAATAACAAATAGCATCAACAGATATTGGCTATTGGCACCAATCCTCTATAAACCTTTGCTTCATGATAACAAATAGCATCAACAGATATTGGCTATTGGCACCAATCCTCTATAAACCTTTGCTTTCACATAACAAATAGCATCAACAGATATTGGCTATTGGCACCAATCCTCTATAAACCTTTGTAATAACAAAATAACAAATGCATCAACAGATATTGGCTATTGGCACCAATCCTCTATAAACCTTTGCTTCATGATAACAAATAGCATCACACAGATATTGGCTATTGGCACCAATCCTCTATAAACCTTTGCTTCCATGATAACAAATAGCATCAACAGATATTGGCTATTGGCACCAATCCTCTATAAACCTTTGCTTTCAATAACAAATAGCATCAACAACAGATATTGGCTATTGGCACCAATCCTCTATAAACCTTTGCATCACAACAAATAGCATCAACAGATATTGGCTATTGGCACCAATCCTCTATAAACCTTTGCTTCCATGATAACAAATAGCATCAACATATTGGCTATTGGCACCAATCCTCTATAAACCTTTGCTTTCCAATAACAAATAGCATCAACAGATATTGGCTATTGGCACCAATCTCTATAAACCTTTGCTTCATGATAACAAATAGCATCATATATTGGCTATAAACCTTTGCTTTATAACAAATAGCATCAACAGATATTGCGAGCCCTATAGAACACAAATAGTATTGGCACCAATCCTCTATAAACCTTTGTTTCCATGATAATAAATAGCATCAACAGATATTGGCTATAATATTGTCAATCATCTGAAATAGAAAATTATTATTTACTCCTTTTGAGTTTTCACACCAGTGTTAACTGATGGTATTTCACTGGAGTCTGAGTGACAGCAAGTCTCCTCAGGTCTCCAGGACTCTGCTGAGTATTCTGGCAGATTGTAGCAGTGCAGTGTTCTGAATGGTTTCAATCCTTCCTTTGATATCCAAACTTTCCAAACCCTTTTCTAATCCTTTTGGGACTGTTCCAAGTGCACCAACCACAATTGGTATCACTTTCACTTTCATGTTCCATTACTTTTTTAGTTCTCTGGCAAGGTCCAGATATTTGTCCATTTTTTCATTTTCCTTTAGCTTCACCCTGTGATCTGCTGGCACTGCAAAATCCACCAGTTGACAAGTTCTTTCTTTTTTGTTTATCAACATTAGGTCTGGTCTTCTTGCTGGGATAAGGTGATCCGTTTTTATTTCAAAGTCCCAGAGAATTTTATGCATTTCGTTCTCAAGAACAGATTCTGGTTTATGCATATACCATTTTGTTGTGTGGTCAAAATTTAATTTTTTGTATAATTCCCAGTGGATCACCTTCCCAACCCAGTCGTGTCTAGTTTTGTATTCTCGTTGTGCTAGTTTGCTACATTCGCAGAGTATGTGGTTTACAGTCTCATCTCTATTACCATTATTATTATTATTAATGATATCCTATATTATACTATTAAGAAAAGAAAGTAATTTATTTTTTTTAAGTGTAGGGGTGACAAGACTTTCGGACCACCGTGTACTATAATCTGCTTTTAAATTTTTCGAAAGTCTTGTCACTCCATATATATCTTTTTTTTTTAGAAGTAAAATAATTACATCACATATTATTAAAACAAAAATAATGAAAGTTAAAACAAAATGTTGAGGTGACAAGACTTTCTGACTACTCTGTACAATGTACTCGATTCTCTAACCTTTTAGCATAAAATAACCCCAGACAGATTGACATGCCATTAAAATCGATCACTCAAAATAAAGAAATCCTATAAACCTTTGCTTAAATGTTGACGATTGAATAACACTTTTCAGTAGAATTATTTACTAAGTGCAGCTTAGTCTGGCTCAAGGCTAAGTGGTGTGGTGTAAACCTCAGGTGATGTTGGAATTTTTTGTATAGGTTATTTCCTATAAGTCCAACATAAACAAAGGGGAACCACTCTTGACTGATAAATTATTTATTTTCCCATTAAACTAACCCTAACCCCGTCTTCTTTTTTCCTAGTAGATCAATAAATAAATAAATAATTTATCAGTCAAAAGTGGTTCCCTTTGTTTATGTTAGACTTATAGAAAATAACCTTTTGTATATATAAGGTGTGCTAAAATTCACCACCTAAGTTTATAGACTAGTCGGGGTCACATAGTTTATTCTTCTGCCAATCAACAGCCATAATGCGTGGCTGATTGACTACTTAATCACATAACTCATGAAAATATTGAAAAGTCCCAGGACTGACATATAAATGGAGTCACATTTAAAAATCTATTTTAAAACTTGACATTCAATTTCAAGTATTTTTTTTTTGTAATTACAACTTTTAAATACACATTGTGTATGAATCTTATTTACATTTTTTTTTTAGAAATCAAACAAAAACTTTGGAAAAAAAAAAAAAAATTAACCTTTTTATTTATAACTCCATTTAGTAACATTTTACTAAAATCGTATCATTAGTTGATTTTTTGTAGAATTTGTGATTTCTCTTATTGACAATGCATGGTAGGTATACCCAATTTATTGAAAAATTTGTGCTTTTTCAATACAATTTAGACCCTCCTGTTTGAAAAAAAGATTTACCAAAAATTAGGAAATTATCCGATTTTAATGAAATTTTCAGTGTTGATTATCAATGAATGAATTTTATAATACATTAGTTATTTTATTTCAAAACTCTAATCAGGTATTTCTGCTATGATAAATTAATATATGAAATTCATTTAAAATATGAGCAGCATGATTTTAAGTTTAAAATGTCATATTATTAAATTCTAAAGAAATATTTTTTTTAAAACTACTTTACTTTAGTATCAATCACTCATATTTATTAATACCTAATTAAAAAAAAGCATTTTAAATTATTGAACATTTTCCCAGTGACGTGTTCATCTTCAGTATCGTCAACATCTGATACTGTTGCTTATCTTGCACAGTTTCATATATTTCTGCAGACCCGTCCATTTTTTTAGTTAACTATTTTTGAAAGGAATATAAAATAAAAAAAAATTAAAAAAAGTACCTTTTGAAATAAATTCTTCCTTCAATGAATGAATTCGAGTAACTTGTGAAATGCGTTGAAATCATTCACATCTGACAAGGTAAAATCCCTTTTCAGAAAGGCAGATAATTTGGCCCGTTTTGTCCTCCATGGTTGAAATTGACGATTTTAAAAAAAAAATCTTTAAAATTCTTGGAAAATATGGAACACATCATAGCGCATTTTTTAAAAAATTAGATGGTTTCAAAGATAAAATTCAGGGCTATTTTGTTAAATTTTAATTTTTTAAGTTAGTCCCCGATGCTGTGAGACAGTTGACCTTGAAATTTTTAAGGTAGTAAAAAAACTCAGTTTAACTTATATAAAATAATATTTTTTCCATCAATTTAAAGAAAAATATTTTTTTAATACTACGAAAACAAAAAAAACATGCTACATTATTTATTTTTTGAGCTTTAAGAAAATAACTTTTAAATTTTAAAATCACTTTTTTAGGGTATTGAATTTATATTTTTTTGTTTTTTATTTTTCTATGTATTCTTCAGAATATGATTGTTCAAGAAATGTAAAAATTAGGGATCTGGATTTTTTTTCTTCAAATGGTTAAAAGTCCCCCCCAGCCAACACACACACATTCTGAATTGATAAACAATATATCTTCAAGTTTCTTTAATAAAATAAACTAATCGTTATAAAATTAAGTCGTCGGAAAATAATTTGGTGAAAATTTCATTAAAATTGGACAATTCCTTGATTTTTGGTAATTGTTTTAAAATTAAAAAAAAATCATCTCCCTTGGCAATCCTTGAGCATGGCGACTTAATTTCAAAGATGTTCACGACAAGGGGAATAAATCTGCTCACATGAAAACCAGTTACTTACCTTGGATTATAAGATATTTATTATATTATTATAATTGTTTCTTTGTATTATTGTTGGTTTAGAAAACGAATCCGAAATACAAAAGAGTAATCATAAATCAAATGTGGGGTCTTTTAAATTAATCAAAGTGTGGTCTTTTAAAGTGATCCAAGGAAATCAAAAGTGGGGTCTTTTAAAGTGATTCCAAGGAAAAAAAAAAAAAAGTGATTCCAAGGAAATCAAAAGGTCTTTAAAGTGATTCCAAGGAAATCAAAAGTGTGGTCTTTTAAAGTGATTCCAAGGAAATCAAAAGTGTGGTCTTTTAAAGTGATTCCAAGGAAATCAAAAGTGTGGTCTTTTAAAGTGATTCCAAGGAAATCAAAAGTGTGGTCTTTTAAAGTGATTCCAAGGAAATCAAAAGTGTGGTCTTTTAAAGTGATTCCAAGGAAATCAAAAGTGTGGTCTTTTAAAGTGATTCCAAGGAAATCAAAAGTGGGTCTTTTAAAGTGATTCCAAGGAAATCAAAAGTGTGGTCTTTTAAAGTGATTCCAAGGAAATTAAAAGTGGTCTTTTTAAAGTGATTCCAAGGAAATCAAAAGTGTGGTCTTTTAAAGTGATTCCAAGGAAATCAAAGTGTGGTCTTTTAAAAGTGATTCCAAGGAAATCAAAAGTGTGGTCTTTTAAAGTGATTCCAAGGAAATCAAAAGTGTGGCCTTTTAAAGTGATTCCAAGGAAATCAAAAGTGTGGTCTTTTAAAGTGATTCCAAGGAAATCAAAAGTGTGGTCTTTTAAAGTGATTCCAAGGAAATCAAAAGTGTGGTCTTTTAAAGTGATTCCAAGGAAATCAAAAAGTGTGGTCTTTTAAAGTGATTCCAATGTGGCCTTTAAAGTGATTCCAAGGAAATCAAAAGTGTGGTCTTTTAAAGTGATTCCAAGGAAATCAAAAGTGTGGCCTTTTAAAGTGATTCCAAGGAAATCAAAAGTGAGGTCTTTTAAAGTGATTCCAAGGAAATCAAAAGTGTGGTCTTTTAAAGTGATTCCAAGGAAATTAAAAGTGGGGTCTTTAAAGTGATTCCAAGGAAATCAAAAGTGAGGTCTTTTAAAGTGATTCCAAGGAAATCAAAAGTGGGGTCTTTTAAAGTGATTCCAAGGAAATTAAAAGTGGGTCTTTTAAAGTGATTCCAAGGAAATCAAAAGTGTGGTCTTTTAAAGTGATTCCAAGGAAATTAAAAGTGTGGCCTTTTAAAGTGATTCCAAGGAAATCAAAAGTGAGGTCTTTTAAAGTGATTCCAAGGAAATTAAAAGTGGGTCTTTAAAGTGATTCCAAGGAAATTAAAAGTGGGGTCTTTTAAAGTGATTCCAAGGAAATTAAAAGTGGGGTCTTTTAAAGTGATTCCAAGGAAATCAAAAGTGTGGTCTTTTAAAAGTGATTCCAAGGAAATTAAAAGTGTGGCCTTTTAAAGTGATTCCAAGGAAATCAAAAGTGAGGTCTTTTAAAGTGATTCCAAGGAAATCAAAAGTGGGGTCTTTTAAAGTGATTCCAAGGAAATTAAAAGTGTGGTCTTTTAAAGTGATTCCAAGGAAAACAAATTGACAGGAATGGTAGATAGTAGGGACTTAATATACAGTACAAAAATTTTATAACAAAAATTATTCTGGGAATTTTAGTTGATTAATATCAAAGACTTTGTTCAAGGCAAGGGGAATAAATCTGCTCACAAGTGAACCAGTTGTTTACCTTAGATTATAATTTTTTTTAAACGAACCCGAAAAAAAAGAAGAAGAAAAAAAAAAGAATAAATGTAAATTAAAAGGATGTATATTTTCAAAGCGAGTCTGAAATTCGTTCATAAATTTAATCTTTTAAAATTTGAAAAGAGTTTCTTATAGATTATAAATAGTTTTAATTCAATTTGCATGTTTTTAATTTAATTTTGAAATTTATTCTGTAAAGTTACAATATTGTAATTAGCTACAACTGATTTATTAATTAGGAACAAACAAACAATGAATAAATAGAAATTAAATACGAAAATTTAATACGAAAAATTTAAGAATATATATTTTAAAAGGTAAATAATTTGGTTTGGTTTGTTTTGTTTTACGGCATATCAACCTCAGTGGGTCATTTAATGCCGATAAAGTTTTGAAATAAATCAATTCTTAATGGATAATACAATTTTTTTATAAATACATTTTTTCTATTTAACCCATAGATGGGACCCTAACAGGTACTACCACTCCGGGTCAGAGTGGACCAGGGAGCAATGGTGATGAAGGGGTGCTCCACATTCCCCAAACCTCCAGAACTGGAACCTCACCATCAGATAGAGTTTAACGTCATTCCTAGGACATGTAGACCCGCAGCCACCGCATTCTAGCACCCATATGATAAAAAGGGCATAAGGGCAATATGGTTAGGGCAATCATATAGGTGCTAGGGCTTGACGTGACCAGCCGATTGATCGGAGGGGGCCTCTCCGACCGCCCGTCTAGCCCAAGATAGGGCCAAAGTGGAGTATTGCAGGTTGTTGTATAGCCCTTCTTTACCGGCACTAAATAGGTATATGTTATATACCTTTCTTACTATTTACTCTGGTCGTCTATTCTTCTGGCCGGCTTGCTTCTGATCGTCTATCATCTATCTTGGTCTGGTATATCTTCTAAGGTCTCGTCTGGTCTTCTATTGAGGATTCCGGGTCTGGTTTCTGTTGGGGATCATTCCTTATCAGAAGCCCTGTGTCATTGTTAGTTTTTAGTAATAAACACAAGACTTCGATTTACTTTTGATGTTACTTTATTCCAGATCCCCACCCACACAATCTGCGCAGATGAGGCTTACATGTTGCTAGCTTGGCTTCTAAGTTCTAACTGACTAAGTTACTTACTTAGTATCCTTAAACCGGATGAGCCTTCTATTGCCTTCCGGTTCTCACGTTCCATCCCCAGAACGCAAGGTGAGATCGAGGTCAAGCGCCGTCACTCACTCTCAAGGCCATCAGCTATACTGATCGCCATAATGATTTCTACACTACCTTAAAAATGTATTTGGGATCCAATTATTATGTAACAATGTCATGAACTGCTCATCCACCTGGGCTCTATCCTTAAGCATCACGGGTCGCTACCCACGGCCAACAGGTGGCCCCATTGAGGGAGTCTTACCCCTCTGCAGAGGTGCAGTCGGTGCATTCTAACACTCCACCGACAGGGCGGAAAAGGTAAATAAAAAATAGAAAATAAATTATATAATACTTTCAGAAAAATTTTACGGATGAAATTCGTTCATATACTCCTTACAAGTCAAATACATGAATTATAAAAATGAAAATAAACAAAGCCTCCAAAAATGATTGAAAATAACTATTAATTTTTAGACATTCTAATGAAAATTCTCTATATTAAAAAAACCCAGGGGTTCAAGGAGACCAATATATATATATTGTCGGAGATACTTTTCTACTTTCCATACCGACCATTGAACTAAAACAGACATTAACAAAAAGGTTAGGGAAAAAGCAGGCTACAAATGGTCTCGCTGGATAGTGAAAGAAGAATTTTTATTTACAGAAATATCTCCGCAAAGGAGGCAAATGAAAAATCAATAAGAATTAGAGTTGCATGAAATTCCCCATGGACGTCCGCTAAATAAACATTTAGGATTCGAGTACTATTAAGAAATCTGAGGTAGGGGTTATCGTCCTTGTCTACGAGCCTCACTATGGAACCAACCAATCACAGGCTAGAATACTTTGGCGGCAAACCCAAAGTGGGAAATTCTTCCTTTTTTGCTCGACCAGCATCGAAGACGGACCACAAAATTGAACGTCTCTCATATCCAGCATTACGACCAGATAAGCCGTAGCAGGGGATCCGATAATTCACCCTACCTCCGGATTTCAGTTAAGTGGACAAATTATAAACATTTGTGCAGACAAACTAAAAGTTTGCAACCTTATTGTTATATATCTGTAATACATGTCTTTATTCCTATTTCAAGTTGTTCGTTTTATTCTTAACTCTTGGCCTGTCTGTCACGCATTATCGTGTCTTCTTTTTACTTTATAGTTACTGTAAAAATGAATAAAACCACGGTTCTATTGCACTATCATTATGTCCAAATTCATTTAGTGGTATGTAAAACAGCCATTATTCGAAATCACCTCCTGGGGAACAACAAGTAATCGACCTCTGATTTGCCCCACTATGATACCATGTATATGCGCTGTGGGATTGTCTGCCCTTGTTTGGCTGGAAGAATTGTCTTTCCTTGTGTTTCTGTTTTTCCCCACCAGGCGCACTGACTATTTAAGCAGGCAAGCGCCAAGTTTGAACTCTTTTATTCTCCGGGACTTGACAACCACATGGTTAGACAGTTTGTCTACACCCCCACACAGATAATGTAGTAAGTGACTTTGGTTTATGGACTCTCCATGACTTTTGTACTTCATTATTGTATCTTATCCCTTTTCTATGTTCGTATATATCTACTATGTATCTTGTCTCATGCATATGTATTTCATGTTATAAATGCTTCTCCACATGCTGTCCTTGTATTAAAGTTCATTGTTATGTTTAACACTCTTAGTCGGAGTTGTTTGTTAAACTAACAATAATTAACGTTATTATACCTTTAAGCCCAACAAGTGGTGATTCCCGACTGTAGAACACGCATTTAAAAAGTTTTTTTTTATCAACAGTTATTCTTAACTTGACTTGCTGAATCCCAACAAAAAGAAACAGAAACATTTCTTTAATAACACGAACTTTTTAAAATGAAAGAAAAAAAAAAAAAAAAAAAAAAAACAACAAAAAAACAAAAACGGTGACCCTCCAAAGAACATATTTCTCTTTTCCGACTAAGAAATTGGACCTTTCTTTAGCACTGGAATTAAAAAAAAACTTCAACAACCGAGAAGAATCTTTAAACGATTACTATTCACCAATATAACACTATGATTGTGCTATATGTTGACTGGCGATATTAAATTAACTAGCAAATGTATGCACCCTCCAGGTGCAAGTATTTAAGTTTTAATATAATAAAATATCATATTAAATTAGAAAGGCTAATGAAACTGAATAAGAATGTAGATAAAAAGATTTGGAACAGAGGGGGTTTGATTGAAAAATAGAACAACTTTGAAACTAACTCTTCCATCATTTTCCGTTACTCCCGTCTTTCATTGGTAAATTTTCCTAATTTAACTGTTTAGTTAAAATAGGAAGTAAAGAATAATATTAGTTATTTCTTCTTGTTAGGGGATTTCTTTTAAGATTTATTGAAGAGATTTTTGCTCATATTCATTAAGATAAAACCAAACAGTTAGAAATCAATAATACTAAGCATATATTTATTAAAATCAAATTTTTAAGATCAATATGCAAATTAGCCTTCCCATTCTTACTGTAAACCGCTATTTTGCTGTATATATAAATAATTGCATGTTAGTAGTATGTAGATATGGTCAACAGTATAGTAGTGTAAAACAATTTTATTAATAATTGAGGTATAAATAAAAATAAAATCATGGTAAATGTGATGTAAATAACAAAGAGAATTGTGACTTGTATAGTAATATATTTTCGGTTACAGACAGACCCACAATCTCCATTATAATAAGATTAATTGAGAATAATTAGGATAGTTTGTTAAAAGTTAAAGTTACTTTTGTAAGGGAGTGTAGAAACAAGAAAAAACTAATTAATAATAATAATATAAGAAATCACAATTTGTTTAAACATTTTGTATTCCGCTCCTCTATAATGGGTGTCAACGGCCAGTCGCTTCCAATTTTCCTTCACATGTAACTCTCCTTGGTGACGGATCAGTGGACTGACACCGTACTCACCGCCTGACTACCTGCTGCACAATCCCTCTTGGCACTTCGTGAGTCACCTTCCGGGACAAGTACAAGGTTTTATCCATCCATGTGATGCATAGAATGCAGTCCTTAACTTCGTCAGCCTGCAACTCTCACCGGCCCCTCCAGCATTGTCAGCCATTTTGTTTTACTCTGGTCAATACGTCGGCCTTATTCCTGTCTGATGACACAAACGTCACGTTTATTCTCAACCAAAAACTCGGCTATCAACTCCTTCAAATTTTTCCTATTCACCCCAGGACAATCATCTCAGCAGAACCCTTCGTTCTCACCCGCTGTGTTGTATACCCTCTTTACCAGCACTAAATAGGTATATATTACGTAGTGCCTTTTCTTTGACGGCACTAAATATCTATATGTTGTATACTTTCTTACGTCTTACTCTGGTCGTCTATTCTTCTCTGGCCGGCTTAGTTCTTCTATCATCTATCTTGGTCTGGTCTTGTCGTGGTGTTTCTTGGGGACTTCGGGTCTGGTTTCTGTTGGTAGGGATTTCTTGTTATCAGAAGCCTTTTGTCATTGTTAGATTTTAGTAATAACCACAAGACTCCGATTTACGATGATGTTACTTTATTCGTAGAACCCCAGACCAGACAATCACGCAGTGAGACTCACATCTTGCTAGATTCGCTTCTAAGTTCTAACTCTAACTAACTGAGTTGCTTACCCCTTAAACCGGAAGGGGGCTTCTATCGGGGTTCCGTTTCTCACGGTCTATCCCGCAAGGTAAGGTCAGAGTGAGGTCAAGCATTGTCACTCACTCTCAAGGCCCTCAGCTGCACTAATATGATTTCTACACTATTGTCATAATCATTAGGTATCTAATGATTATGTAACAGCTGCTGCTCCGTAATGTCGGCCGTTGTCTAGTTCAGCACGGTCGCCGAATCTGTTTTCAATTCTATTTTCTTTAATCCCCATTTCATGGCCAGTTTCACCCCCTTTATCGCCGCATCCAGCTCTGCCACGTTGATGTGAGAAAAGTCGGTTTTCTTCCTCAACCAGGCTGCGTCCTCGACCACATTCCCATCAATCTCCACTCTCACACCTGTGGCAATACTACTTGCATCACACCATACAACCCCTGTCGTTGTCCTTGGAACATGCCACTTTCCTCGCACTGGATCCTCCTTTTTCACTTCTTCAACCACCTCTCGTATCACGGCAACTGTCTTCTCACCTACCTTGTCTTGCCAGGCCACTCCTTCCACCATCCTTTTTATGTAGCTGCAGGACGTACGCAGCCATCCTGCGACAGGGTAATGTCCGACTAATTTCCACAAACGGAAAATAGCTGCCGCCTATTCATCTCGTCGTCGACATCTGGTACAGTATTCCTCTCCTGGGCGTCAAATCCCCAGCGCCATCTCGTTCCAAACGGAGCCCCAGTGCTGTACTACCATCTAACATCTCTGGGGGTTTTGCTGTTTGGCCAAACTTTTTGAGCTGCCCCACAACTCTTTCTGCTGACACTACCGTCTCATTCACTAAAATGTCATCAATGTACGCGTCGGTGGCTTCTCCCACGCTTATCTCCTCCTTCAGCACCGTTTTTGATATTGCCGCCATGATTTTGGGGGCAACGCTCAGACCAAAACCCAATCTGTTTAGACAATAGGTTTTTCCCTTGTAGCTCACAAGCCATATCTCCTCAAGTGTGGCGCAACATGGATCGGGAGGAAAGCAGATTTCAAATCCACAATTGTGGATGCTCCGGTCTTTTGTCGCCACCTTCGCAGGGTCTCCCCACAAACGCCAATGTATTCTCCCCCCGTGTGGCACGACACGTGGTCATTCAACCACGGTAATCTAGAACTGATCGGACCTTATTTTTTGTTGTTGGACCGCCGCCATCAGCGACAACAACCCTTCTCGTACATCATCCTTCCACGGTGCCAAAATCTCCTCCTCAATCCACCTCTCGACCTCGTCTTCGAATGCCGCCTCTTCTGCCTACTTAAGTCTTGTCTCATATTGACTCACCCTGTTCTTCAATACTGGCGACTCCGCCACCCATTTCCAATGCACCGTCCATTTTCCATTAACAAACTCTACAGTGAAGTCCTTATCCGTTATCAGATTCCTCGTATTCTCTTCGGGGACCACGACATCTGGCGTCGTACTTTCTGCGCAACAGTTCCTCTTGAATCGCACAACGCCATTCTCTCCTATAGTGACGCCCCCCCCCCCAGTCGATAGATTGCGTCAATCCCTATTATCGCCCCAACACCAGGCACCAGGCGGTCAACTACTATTACTTTCAGGGTCAACTGCTGCCCGTCCTGTTCAAGGTTGACGTTACTCATCCCGCGACACTTCACTCTTCGTCCATCAAATGCCACAACTCGGCTACTCCCACTCCATCCAGTCACCTGTCGCGTTCGCACCATCGTGGTAGTGCATCCGGTGTCAACAGAGCCTTGACTCTTTCCCCTTCTATAATCACCTCCACTTTAGGTGGTTGTCTGAGGTGCGCCATATCTGCATGCTAGGGTAGCCACTGGCGCTCAAGCTTCCCCTCGTTCGTTCCCCTGGAGTTGGCAATTCCTGGCGATGTGATCAGTGTTGTTGCAGTTGTAACACCTAATATTCTTTAGGTATTCCTGACAGTCCTTTTGTATGTGTGGTCCAGCACATTCGAAGCACTTGACACGCCCTTGTCTCCCATCGCGTCCCTCCTTCCCTTGCAGGGCGGCCGCTACCATTCCAACCTCTGATGGTCGAGTGCTCGTCAACACCTTCGCCATAGGAATGAGGTCGCACACGTCCATCTTCTTAACTCCGGTCACTTGTTGGAGCCTTTTTACAATTTCTTTAGGAAACCCAGTTATGAAGGCTAGTTTCGCTGTGTGTTCCGCGCCAAGCCCCCTGTACCCAGCCAAGTCCACCAGCCGTTTTATCTTATTGGCATATACATATACTGACTCGCCGGTCCATCTCACCCTCTTCAGCTTTTCATACGCCACGAAAGGTCCTTCGGCAAACGCACTTACTAGCCTGTTTTTTTTTTATCAGATCAGCGTCTTGATCTCGCTCGCTCATTTCCAGGTACAAGGCTAAAGCAACACTTTCCAAAAAACAACGGAATCATTGTAGCAACATCAGTAATCTTCTGTAACTTAGCACTAGTTGAATCTTTTGTTAGACACGCAATGACGTCTCCATCACCACAAAAAGGCTTAATCATTTTGTTTAATTGCCAGAAGCCATCGTAGCCGAAATAGCTTGTGGCTTAACCGAACTCTGGTATTCAGTCTGCTCATTCTCTGTAAAATCTTCACCTTCCGTTCTTTACCACGGGACGCGTTCAAATCTTACACCGCTTTTAACTTTCCGAAAACTGCAACTCGCTCCTCTTCACCTTCTTCAATCATCTCGTAATAACGTCGTCCTAAGACTCCCCCCCCCCACGCTAGCTCAAATCGCTGCTTTTATCGTCCCGGTATTCGCGCATTTTCTCGCATCTTCTCGCAGACAACGAGAAGCAAACGATTTAAAGCAGCGCTTCTCTTAACTCCCGGGTTTCAATCGTCAATCGAGGCTGAGTGCACGCATTTCTTTTATATCACACACACACACACACACACACACACACACACACACACACACACACACACACACACACTTTTTCTAGACCCTCTTTCTTTTCTTAAAACTCACTAACTTGTATTGCATTGTATTGTATTGTATTTTTCTAATTATGCCCAGTAGGGTCGGTTTAAGTATTGTATCAACCTCAGAGTACTGCTAGTGATTGGCCAAGAGATAGATCACATAATTCTGGCCTAGTCTATAAGTAGGAGCGGGGATCTATCACACACCTTATATGAGAGAATTCTCAACATCTATTTCCCCTTTTCTTTTCTTTCTTTCCTTATCTTTTATTTTTTCTATACCCCTATCTTTCCCATGGCTAGGGGGACCATATCATTGAATCCAACTTACTTACTATAATTCTGAGGGTTTTCGCATCATCATTACCAAGCAAGGCTTCAACTTTGTCATCTACCACGTATATCCAAGAATCGTCTATCGACAAATAAAAGTCCAAGTTTTAAACGAATGCAGATGATATGAATGTTTTAAACTAATAATATTGGGAAAGGTATGAAGGAGATGGAAATTTTTGAATTCAAATCTATTAAACTCCACTTAAGAAATTGACTTTGGGCCACATTCTGCTCATGAGGAGGGGTTTAGTAAATATCTATTATTATACTAAAGCTGAGTGAATCAACTTTTATCTTCTAAACGCTTTTTTTTGCTGTTTAGTTTAATTACACAAAAATTATACTACAATATTCCTAACTTTTAGGATCGAGTTATGTTTAAAAAAATTAAATTTCAATTGATTCTAATGAGTTGTAATTTGCAATTAAGTCAAAAACTGACAAATCTCTTACTTTACATTCTGCCTATCACTTTCTTCCCCTCTGTGTATATCTTAATTTTCTCATCGTTATATATGGTTAGTTTCTATGTGTGTGTGTGTGTGTGAGATAGATAGATAGAGAGAGAGAGAGAGAGAGAGAGAGAGAGAGAGAGAGAGAGATGGGAGAATTTGAAATGTATTTGTATGTTAAATTTTATAGGCAGCAACCCGTAGCTTAAATTAGGTCAATCATTCCTTTTCTAGAAATCTTATATAATTTTAATGTTTTTCCGGTCGTATTTATCTTTTAAAAAATTTATTTCGATTTGCAAACTCACTTTTCCCTTATCTCAATTATCTACCTAGAGCTTAATGGGTGACACAACGGGTCACGTTTTGCTAGTATTCATATAGACTTAACCAACCTCACCACCCCGAGAAAGATTTGACGCAAAGTCAGCTGTGAATTCTGTTTCCTTCTATAATAATCAAATTTATTGTGTACAGTGCTCAGGTGCACCACAACTCATCAAAGTCTCATGTCAAGTACTCAGAATAATGTATTAGTGTCAGGAACATGAGCAGTTTACAGTAATAATATGCATGTATGTGTGCACGTGTGTGCATATGTGTGTGGGGAGGGGCACCAGGTATAGTGTTGGCAGACTACAGGAAGCATGGAGGCTTTGAAAGACTCAGTGTTTTGGTAGCCTACAACGGATGGAGGCAGTTTATTCCATGCCTCGGCAATTCTGAGCGCGAAAAAATGTTTACGAAAGTCATGTGAGCAATGCTGTTTTCTGACTTTGTAGGCATGCCCACGTGTGTTAGAAACATGGAGATAAAAAAGGTGCTCAATATTGCTGTTCTCCTAGATAGGTTGCCATAACAAGGCTAAAGAGTTACACATAATCTCTTAAATACTGCTAGCTTTGTTTAAAGCTATCCCATAATTCCATTAAGAGATAGGCTGTAAATCGTTGCCATACAAAATCTTTTATGACAGAATACTGACATCATTCTTTAAAGCTATCCCATCATTCAATTATTTGGTGAAGTCAACCGTAATTGTCTCCCCCTGAGTCATCCATCTATATATATTTAAAAAGGCTTCATCTTTACTAACAAGAGCATTTTATAGTAAAAATCATTGTCCAATGCATTTTATAGTAAAAATCATTGTCCAATGCATTTTATGGTAAAAATCATTGTCCAATGCTTTTTTTTATAGTAAAAATCATTTCCAATGCATTTTTATAGTAAAAATAATTTACAATGCATTTTTATAGAAAGAAATCATTGTCCAATGCTTTTTTTAATAATAAAAGTCATTGTCCTATGTATTTTTTTAGTAAAAATCTTTTCCAATGCATTTTTATAGTGAAAATCATTTCCAATGTATTTCTATAGTAAAACTCATTTCCAATGCATTTTTAGAGTAAAAATTATTGTCCAATGCATTCCTATATTAATGATTTCCAGTACATTTTTATAGTAAAAATAATTTCCTATGCATTTTTATTGTAAAAACCATTGTCCTATACATTTTCGTAGTAAAATTAATTTCCAATGTATTTTATACTAAAACCATAGTCCAATGCATTCCTATAGTAACAATCATTGTCCAATGAATTTTTATAGAAAAAACATTTCCAATTTCGTCTATGCTTTCTCTAGTAGTGTCCATTATGTTTTGTTTGTCTTACTTGGATGATTTGTGTGATAGGTGGCAAGTGCACATACAGCTGCTCTTTTTTTGGTGTGCTGCTTCCTGGATTTGTTCGAGACAGCACACAGTATAATAGTGTGGTTCTCATCTATATCTTTCTCTGAACGCTTCTCTAGGTGCATTTTTATAGTACAACCCATTGTCCAATACATTTTTATAGTAAAAATAATTTCCAATGCATTTTATAGTAAAAATCATTGTCCAATGCATTTTTATAGTAAACATAATTGTCCAATGCATTTTTATAGTAGAAACCATTGTCCAATGCATTTTTATAGTGAAAATAATTTCTAATGCATTGTTATAGTAAAAATCATTGTCCAATACATTTTTATAGTAAAAATAATTTCCAATGTATTTTTACAGTAAAAACCATTGTCCAATACATTTTTTATCGTAAAAATAATTGTCTAATGCATTTTCATAGTAGAAATCATTTCCAATGCGTTTTTATTGTAAAAATGATGGGACAATACATCTTTATAGTAAAAATAATTTCCATTGTTTTTTATAGTAAAAAATATTTTTCAATGCATTTTTATATCAAAATAATCTTCGCTGCATTTTTATAATAAAAATTATTTCCTCTGCATTTTATAATTCATATCTAATGTGATCTCCTTGGTCCCAGGGTGCTGACATCTTTCTTTAACGCTATCCATCATTCCATTATATGGTGAAGTTAACAAGAGTTGTCCCCCCATGAGTCAAGCCTCAATATATATTTATTTTTCATTATATAAAAGAAGAAGAAAAAGACAGAGAATGGTTGCTAGATTTGTTTTATTTCTTTCATTATTTTTAAATTTACAGATGTTTTTTTTTTATTCAAAGAAAGCATTTTGAAATTAATCTTTTTTTTTTATTTCTGAAGTGGATAAAAAATTCATTTCAATTGATCAGAGAAATCGAAAAGTAGAAATACAAAGTTGCTAATATAAAAGTTATAAATTAGAACAATGATAGAATCAAATTTTGGTCATCTTCAAAGAAATTGACGTTGAAAAGTGCAAAGATTCCCAAAAATGGTAAATTAGTTTCGGAATTCACCAATGTACCATTGTGGAAGGAAATGAAATTCAGTGTCTTCTTCAATCAATTGGCATGTGATAGATACTGCTTTTGGTTCTCGCTTGAATACATAAACTTTTCTATAAAAGAAAAAAAAATCACACAATTCCGTAAAAGATTTAAGAAAAGTTTTAAATAATCAAATTCTATAAATGAATACAAAAAAAAAAAAAACATCTTTAAGATAAGTGAAGCATATATTTTAAATGATAAAAATGGAAATAATTTTATTGTTTATTTAGATAAACCCAGCAAAAAAAATCACACAATTCCGTAAAAGATTTAAGAAAAGTTTTAAATAATCAAATTCTATAAATGAATACAAAAAACAAAAAAAAAACATCTTTAAGATAAGTGAAGCATACATTTTAAATGATAAAATGGAAATAATTTTATTGTTTATTTAGATAAACCCAGCAAAAAAAAAAAAAAATCACACAATTCCGTAAAAGATTTAAGAAAAAGTTTTAAATAATCAAATTCTATCAATGAATAAAAAAAAAAAAAAAAAAAAAAAACATCTTTAAGATAAGTGAAGCATACATTTTAAATGATAAAAATGGAAATAATTTTATTGTTTATTTAGATAAACCCAGCAAAAAAATCACACAATTCCGTAAAAGATTTAAGAAAGTTTTAAATAATCAAATTCTATCAATGAATAAAAAAAAAAACAAAAAAAAAAACATCTTTAAGATAAGTGAAGCATACATTTTAAATGATAAAAATGGAAATAATTTTATTGTTTATTTAGATAAACCCAGCAAAAAAATCACACAATTCCGTAAAAGATTTAAGAAAAGTTTTAAATAATCAAATTCTATCAATGAATAAAAAAAAAAAAAAAAAAAACATCTTTAAGATAAGTGAAGCATACATTTTAAATGATAAAAATGGAAATAATTTTATTGTTTATTTAGATAAACCCAGTAAAAAAAAAATCACACAATTCCGTAAAAGATTTAAGAAAAGTTTTACATAATCAAATTCTATCAATGAATACAAAAAAAAAAAAAAAAAACATCTTTAAGATAAGTGAAGCATACATTTTAAATGATAAAAATGGAAATAATTTTATTGTTTATTTAGATAAACCCAGCAAAAAAAAAAAAAAAAAATCACACAAATTCCGTAAAAGATTTAAGAAAGTTTTACATAATCAAATTCTATCAATGAATAAAAAAAAAAAAAAACATCTTTAAGATAAGTGAAGCATACATTTTAAATGATAAAAATGGAAATAATTTTATTGTTTATTTAGATAAACCCAAAAAAAAATCACACAATTCCGTAAAGATTTAAGAAAAGTTTTACATAATCAAATTCTATCAATGAATACAAAAAAAAAAAAAAAACATCTTTAAGATAAGTGAAGCATACATTTTAAATGATAAAAATGGAAATAATTTTATTGTTTATTTAGATAAACCCAGCAACCCTTGGAGAAAATGATCAAAGGGATTAAGTTCAAATATAACCCGTCATAACGATCTTCCGGGGGTGTAAAAAAAGAGGTCATAAGGGGGTTGCTCAGAAAGGAATAATTCCTATTCTATTATATTCTATAACATTAAAGGTGGCTGTTAGTGGTATGGCTGTAGAGGTTGAACTTTTTATATAAAACACGCTCATATTTGATTATTTCAGATATCTTTGGGTCAAGGAGAATTCCAGTGGCAAATAAGCACGGTGTATTTTGACACACACACACACCACACACACACACACACACACAACCCCCCAAAAAAAACCCCAAAAAAAACAAAAAAACAAAACAACAACAACAACAATAAATCAAAATATGACATTGAAAATCTTAGTGACCCTCTAATTCCGATTAAGCTAAGCTTACTACATATCAAGGTTCTACTTAGTAGCTGAGGTACTTGCTACTAGGAGGTATTTGCTACTAGGATGGACACGGCAAGATGAGTTCAAATCATGGACAAGGCTATTTGCATTTCACATACATTAGGAAAGATATGAATCCTACTATTCTACCTCTAGCTATTGGTAAATGATAGTGTGGACTGGGCTTTTGAACCTTGCTTAGGTAACCTGTCTCGGAGAAGGAAAACGCTGAATTCAACCCAGTTAAACCCTAAATAAGAAATCGACCTTGTGTCGTATCCTACTCATGTGATGGGGTTGGTGAATATATATCTAAATATATAAGAGTAAGTTTTTGGTATGTACGTGTCGATCTATAACAAAGAACAGAGAAATCACTCAGATTTGAAATCTTGCATATAGATTAATATCTTCTGTTACGAACCCGCACTCGTTAGGGTCGACCAGCGCGTGCACGTAACAAGAAATAAAAAAAAAGTACGATGATGGTCCCAGTGTAAAGATAAAAAAAATATAATACAAAGGGATTGGGAAAATTCAGACACTGCTCTGTACTCCTGTGAAAGTGGGAGGGAGGAGAAAACCGATAGAAGGCGACAATGCTGAATGGAGAGAAGACGCGTGACACTTTTTATAAACAAACAAAGAATTTATTTTATACATCACATACAAGAAAATAAAGTATATAAATCTATGTGGAGACGGAGAACAATATTAACAGATAATTATCAAAGAACAGGCGAGCAACCAACAAAAATACAGATCTCTGAATATATTAACAACACATGGATACACAATAAACAATCAAAAATACAATGAAAAAAATATGTTTTGTTTTTTGTTTTTTTTCGACTCACGGTACCCTTGGAAATTCCGCAGAAAAAGTTCTCTTAAAAAAAGGAAGAGACGACAATCACACTGCCGTTAGAGTCTGTCCAAGTTCCTTCAATAAAACGATTATTCAAAATCTTTTTTTTCTCATCGGTGGAATCCTTATATCCAAAAATGAAATCCACTGGTTTTACAATCTGCCGTTAGCGCCTGTCAAAAACCACGTCTTGTTTCGTAGGCTGTATTTCAAAACTGTGTCCCTTTCCTGGAACCGATCTCTTGGCGCCAAAATCACAGTGAACTTCTGGGGTCGCGGTGAGGTCAGGACTCTGTTAGTCATAGCAACAAGTTCACCTCGGAGGAGGGGTAGGGGTAACCTTCTCAACGATCGTGCAGGGTGGGATTAAGGAATGTGAACACACAAGGGTTAAGTCAAATTTTGAAAACTGCTCGCCCACCCATTTACAAATTTATCCTTTAAATTGAACCGTTCGTCGGTTTTACCGATATGCGCACTAGTGCACGTACCGATAAGGTGTCACATCTCCCTACCAAAAAAATAATGAAAAAGGGTTGTTCAGATTCTTTTTCATTATAGCAAGGGGGTGAGGTCTGAGTTTCTCCTTCCTTCTATCGTACGGGTGCAACTCGACGTTGCGTTACTATGTGCGAGACAAGGCATCGGCGCAGACATTATCCACGCCTCGGATGTGTCGTATGTCCAAGTTATACTCTTGTAAAACCAAACTCCAGTTAAGTAGTCGCCTATTCTTATCCTTCATCCGGTGTAAGAAGGTGAGGGGGTTATGATCGGTGTATACCAAAGTGGGTTGATGTGAGGATGACACGTACACGTCGAAATGTTGTAAACTCAACACTAAGGCTAGTGTCTCCTTTTCGACTGTTGAATAATTCTTCTGGTGGGTGTTGAATTTCCGTGAGAAATAGCTCACGGGGTGTTCAATCCCGTCGTCGCTTGTTTGGAGTAACACCGCGCCAATTCCATGATCGCTAGCATCAATAGCTAAACGGAATGGTCGGGTGAACACGGGGGCTTTCAAGACAGGGTTACTGCACAACATGGCCTTGATCTTTCCAAAAGCTTCCTGGCAGGAAGGATTCCATACAAAGCTAGATTTCTTAGCTAACAATTGAGTGAGGGGGGCGGCTATGTCTGAAAAATTGCGGCAGAACTTTCTGTAATACCCGGCCATACCCAAAAATCGCCGTAAGCCTTTAGTGTTAGTTGGCACGGGGACATGTAGGATCCCTTGGATCTTAGCCTCGTCAGGAGATACACTTCCATATCCGATCCTGTGTCCCAGGTATTTAATCTCTGCCTTCCCAAATTCGCTCTTATCCATGTGGACAGTGAGATTTGCCTGCTCGAGTCTACCAAATGTATCGCTCAGAGATTTCATGTGCTCCGTCCAACTGTTATTGTAGATAACTATATCGTCTACATAAGCGGTGACGTGAGGTAGTCCGTTCAAGCAATAATTCATCATTCGTTGAAAGGTCGCTTGGGAATTTTTCATACCAAAGGGCATGACTCTGTATTGATACAGGCCGTGTGGGGTAACGAAGGCCGATATTTCCTTCGCTCTTTCCGTCAGGGGTACACACCAGTATCCTTTCAATAGGTCCAACTTAGTGATGTATTTGGCTCTCCCAATACTGTCAATACAATCATCCACTCTAGGGATGGGGTGTGAATCGGTTTTAGTGACTGCGTTGACCTTACGGTAGTCCGTACAGAAACGGACTGTTCCGTCTGCTTTGTCCACTAGTACGCACGGCGACGACCAACTGCTTCGGCTGGGTTCAATGAAACCGTGTTCAAGCATGTACTGTATCTCCTTACGCATTATTTCGGTTTTGGGGGTTGACGCGATACGGGTGTTGTTTAACTGGAATGACGTTATCGACTTCTACGTCGTGCTGGACGATGTCCGTTTGCCTGGGGACATCTGGGAATAAGCTCTGAAAGTTATTTATGAGACGGGTTATATCGTCCTTTTCCTTGGAGCTCAGATGTTCAATCTTGGGTGTGAGGTTGGCTAGAATTTCCGAATTCTGTAACTTCTGGGGGTGGTTGCTCTTGTCTTCCGCGGCTTCACTGGCACATTCCCTGTGGGTACTCGAAGATGTGGGCCCAGTGACGACCAAAACGGGGTTTTCCTTCCCTCTCTCGTGATAGGGTTTAATCATATTGATATGACACAATTGTGTCGCCTTTCTGCGGTCAGGAGTGCTAACTATGTAGTCGAGGTCGCTGACCTTTCGGAGAACCTTGTATGGGCCGTGGAATTTGGCCTTGAGAGGGTGACCGCATAAGGGTAATAATACAAGCACTTGGTCTCCTATTTCAAAACTTCTATGGACTGCATTTCGATCATAGCGGTTTTTCATCCGGTCCTGGCTTACTCGGAGATTTTCTCTCGCCACTTTGCTCGTTTCACATAGACGTTTTCTAAATCGAGTCATGTACTCGGCAGGGATTCTTTCGTTGGACTGTCCTGCATCCATTTCTCTCGCAACATAGATAAAGGTCCTCTTACAGAATGTCCGAAAATCATTTCAAAAGGACTGAATCCTAAAGATTCTTGTGGGGCATCTCGGGCTGCAAAAATCAGGAAAGGAATGCCTTCGTCCCAGTCTTTCTGGTGGTCGAGGCAGTAGGTCCGGACATGGTTTTGAGGGTCGAATGAAATCGTTCCAAGGCTCCCTGGGATTGGGGGTGGTATGCGCTCGATTTCACTGTCTCGATACCTAGAGATTTAAAGACTGCTGGAACACTCGGGACATAAAATTAGATCCCTGGTCCGTTTGCACAGTTCTCGGCAATCCGACCATGGAAAAGAAATTAAGGAGGGCCGCTGTGATCTTCCCGGCTGATATCCTCCTGAGGGGGATCGCTTCAGGAAACCGTGTCGAAGCGCACATTATAGTCAATAGGTATTGGTTTCCACGCTTGGTCTTGGGGAGCGGTCCAACGCAATCCACGAGGATGCGGAAGAAAGGTTCCTCGAAGGCAGGGATTGGGTGTAGAGGGGCGACGGGGATGTTCTGATTCGGCTTTCCGACCATCTGGCATGCGTGGCAGGTCCGGCAATACTCAGCCACATCCTTACGGATCCCCGGCCAGTAAAATTGTCTCGCTATACGCTCAAAGGTTTTGCGTACGCCTAAATGTCCTCCATGGGGGCCTCATGTGCTGTCTTCAACACTTCGTTCCTTCGTTCCTTGGTAACACTAGTTGGTGAACCACCGACCAGTCCTCGGAGGCGGGGGTGTGTATAGGTCGCCATTTTCTCATCAAGATTCCATTTCTGATAAAGTAGCCGGTCGATACCTTGGCTAGCTCCTCTTCGGGTAATGCGTCCTTAAAAAGAGGCGCGATCTCGACATCCTCCTCCTGTTCGTTCTCTATCGATCTTCTCGCGTCAGAACTATTCTTCTTAACTCCTCGATGTCCTTCAAACTCGGCACTAACGGTTCGGGGGATGTTAAGTCCAACTCCACCTCGTGGTCTAAATATGAGTGGGTAATTTCGGACACTCTTTTATCTCCGGTCCTCCTACGGGTCTCTGATCTAGTCACTGCACACGACGGGAATATTCCAGGGTATTCCTTCTCCAACGCCTCAGTTTGATCCGACAAGCAAGGTTTTACCGTCATTCTGGGGCGGGTATGACTCTCTCTCCAGCCAAGTCATTCCCTAGCAACATGGATATGCCTTCCATGGGTAATTTGCTGACCACTCCAACTTCTACAGGTCCTCTCATCATGCTGGACTCAAGGAAGATTCTGTGAAGTGGGATGCTAAGAAAACCGTTTCCGACCCCTCGAATTATCACAAGTTTGCCCGTGGCTGTGTCCGATTTAGGCGGTAAACAGTCCTCTAAAATTATGGATTGTGTGGCACCGGTGTCTCTCAGGATTGTTATTCGATTCTTCCTCGTAGGGTCATCTACAGAATAAACACACCCGGCTGACACGAATGGTCTATATTCCCTTCTAACAATACATCCGTTTTCCCCTTCGGTGTTCCCGCACAAGGAAACCAATCCCTGTGGTTTATTTGGGAACGTATGTTTGGACTCGGCGTCTCTTTTAGCATACAGTGGGCTATAAGGTGACCTGTCTTACCACAGTAATGGCAAACGTTATTTCTCCTTTCCATCGGTCGATATGCAGGGCGTTGGGGTGGGGTTATAGTGCTGGCCACTCCGGTTGGGCAATTGTGTCATGTTCATCGGACCTGGTTTCGCACTCATTCGGCATTAGCTGTCACTCGCGGTCTCATATTACCGTCTTCAAATAGGCCGTTATTTTTTGTTCGGTCCCGCTTATGGGTTAAGGCATACTCGTCTGCAGCCATCGCCATAGAATAAGCCGTCTCGATATGTCGTTCGTTAAAGAACGTCTTGAGGTCATCGTGAACACGTTCTTTAAAGTTCTCCATTAATATCAACTGTCTAAGCTTTCCGTAGTCAGAGCCGACTCCCTTAGCCATGTTCCATCTATCAAAACACGTCTCCATCTGCCTGAAGAATTCCACATACGTCTGTCTCTCATCTTTCCTGCAACTCCGAAATCTTTGCCTATAAGCTTCGGGCACCATTTCGTAACTTTGTAATATACTTGCTTTCACGACGTCGTAGTCGGCGCAATCTTCAATCGATAATGAAGCATATACCTCTTGTGCTTTCCCTCTGAGCGCTGTTTGTATCAGCGTAGTCCAGCTTTCTGGCGGCCACTTTAGGTTGGACGCGATTTTCTCGAAGTGTTGGAAATATTTTTCGACGTCCGTCTCGTTAAACGCTGGTACGAGTCTAACCTGTTGAACGAGATCGAACTCGTCTCGCCTTTCTTCTCTTATAGTCCGTCTAATTTCGCTTTCCCTTGACCGTGTCTCCCTGGATAGTCTAAGCTTTTCTAATTCTATCTCCTTTTCAGCCTCGATTCTGACTTTTTCCATTTCCATTTTGGCTTTCTCCAACTCGACCTGCGCGTGAGATAGGCTAGGTGAATCCGTCCCTAAGTCATCTAAATGCGCTCTTCAAAGACATCATTGTCCACCATGTGCTCCGATATTATTCTGACCAACTGTGCTTTCCTCATCGCTTTCTTAACTTCTAATTCCAACTTCAAGCCGATCTCTAAAATGCTATTTCTTCAGTTTAACAAGCCCTTCATACGTGGGAGATTCTAAAAATGTGTCAACTACCGACATTCTGATTACGTACTTCTCGCCAATTCAGTGGTTGTGCCTTCGGTCTCTCTATGAAGCGTTATAGAGAATATCAGTGAATGAAAATAATAGTTATCCTGGCACGAGCCCCAATTCTGTTACGAACCCGCACTCGTTAGGGTCGACCAGCGCGTGCACGTAACAAGAAATAAAAAAAAGTACGATGATGGTCCCAGTGTAAAGATAAAAAAAAAATATAATACAAAGGGATTGGGAAAATTCAGACACTGCTCTGTACTCCTGTGAAAGTGGGAGGGAGGAGAAAACCGATAGAAGGCGACAATGCTGAATGGAGAGAAGACGCGTGACACTTTTTATAAACAAACAAAGAATTTATTTTACACATCACATACAAGAAAATAAAGTATATAAATCTATGTGGAGACGGAGAACAATATTAACAGATAATTATCAAAGAACAGGCGAGCAACCAACAAAAATACAGATCTCTGAATATATTACCAACACATGGATACACAATAAACAATCAAAAATACAATGAAAAAAATATGTTTTGTTTTTTTTTTGTTTTTTTTTTCGACTCACGGTACCCTTGGAATTCCGCAGAAAAAGTTCTCTTAAAAAAAGGAAGAGACGACAATCACACTGCCGTTAGAGTCTGTCAAAGTTCCTTCAATAAACGATTATTCAAAATCTTTTTTTTCTCATCGGTGGAATCCTTATATCCAAAAAATGAAATCCACTGGTTTTACAATCTGCCGTTAGCGCCTGTCAAAAACCACGTCCTGTTTCGTAGCCTGTATTTCAAAACTGTGTCCCTTTCCTGGAACCGATCTCTTGGCGCCAAAATCACAGTGAACTTCTGGGGTCGCGGTGAGGTCAGGACTCTGTTAGTCATAGCAACAAGTTCACCTCGGAGGAGGGGTAGGGGTAACCTTCTCAACGATCGTGCAGGGTGGGATTAAGGAATGTGAACACACAAGGGTTAAGTCAAATTTTGAAAACTGCTCGCCCACCCATTTACAAATTTATCCTTTAAATTGAACCGTTCGTCGGTTTTACCGATATGCGCACTAGTGCACGTACCGATAAGGTGTCACAATATATATATATGGAGGGGTATCTCCCGTAGTATTCAATGGGAAGTGCTATGTCCTTAAACAACAACAGCCACACCATTTCCGTTATCATCATGGAGCGGTAAACGTCATGCATTTATGACTGAAACTCATCCCACTACATAGGTGACATAATTATTTATAACTATCAGGACCTGTGGATATATCACAGTATGAAAATTCAATTATTATAACGTTTGATATGTTTACTTAAGAGCCTATGAAAAATACTTCAATATGTAAAAAGTATAACTCACCCTAACTCACCCTCACACTTTTTTCTTTCTTTTCTTCTTTTCATCATGTTTGCTTGAAAGAGATTAGCGTTATCGCTTCCACATTCTCACCCCTCTCTATCTTTTCCCTACTCTCTTTCTTTTGTATTATATTTTTCTGTGTAACATGTCCTTTTTCTTCTCTTTTTTTCCTTTATAATAAAAACGGAATGGCCCATTATTTAGCGGAGGGGACGACACTCATAAGGAATAAGTATTCGGTGGATATGCAACACCAGATAATCAAGATTTACATTTTTGCATTTCATGTTGGACGATTTGGACAGTCTCATTTTTAACTTTGATCTGGAACTTTACCCCATTTGAGCGACATTCAGTCTCTATTTTTATGGAGTTTATTTTATCTCCTGTAAAACTTCACCATAATCTCTTGCCAGACGCCTTTGCGTTCCCATTGATCAGATTCCTCTCACTTATATATTTATGATTTTATTTTACTGTTTGTTAAATTTCTAAGTTCAATAAAGTGGGAGTTTCCTGGTAATAATAATTGGTACTTATTTAATTTTGGGGTCCAGTTTGATTTGATCTACAAACTCCTGAGTTCTGGGCTTCAAATTACGTTATTTTCCCTAAGTCTTCTCCATCAAAAGTGGGTTGGGCACAAGGTCACTAGTTTCAGTTTCAATAATGGTTCCAATTGTCTCCCAATTCCACTCAATCTGCTCTTTTATCTGCACTGTGTCTCCTTTTTAAATACAATTTGCTCTCTCTCTCTCTCTCTCTCTCTCTCTCTCTCTCTGTTTTGACTTACCCTTATTATCTCATGTCTAATGTCTTTCAATTCCCATTGGTCAGATTCCTCCCACTACCACTTAAAGGCGTATTCTCACAACTTTTCCAATTAGTCAGAACTTTTCTGTTTGGTTCCTACCTGGTTTCCCCCCGTTCCCATTAGTCAGACTCTTTCACTTGCCAACCACCTGGGTGGTCCCCTCCATAAAGTCAATTGGAAGTTGCCCAAAATATACTCCAACCACAAATGTTTGTTTGATTTTTCTCTTCTTCCTGATTTGTCGATAGACAAAAATTGATTTTTACTATTCTGATATCTGGACAATTTCACTTATCGGCGAGGTCAAAGTTTATCTCTGCTTATTTTCCAAGCTCAAACGAATTTCGCAGATGACCCATGGATCAAGTTAGCTGTCATTAAATACAAGAAACAAACATCTGAGTAACACACTCTTCCAAACCTTAACAACCATTTTTTTTTATTTTCATTAGTAGACGCCAATAAAAATTATAGTGACCCAAGAGGTGCATTTAGCATAACGGTTATGGGCAGCCCTGTCGGCTAGGACAGAAGAATGCACCGACTGCACCTCTGCAGAGGAGTAAGAACCCCCATTCAAAGAGGCCACCAGTTGGCATTTTGTGGCGATCCGTGATGTTTAACAATGGAACCCTGGTGGCTGAGCATTCCATGACATGCAACACTCCACTTTGGCCCTTAGGCTAGACGGGCGGGCGGAGAGGCCCCCTCCGATCAATCGGCTGGTCACGTCAAGCCCTAGTACCAAGATTGTCCCAAGCTTATTATCCTTATGGCAAGTCCCAAGCTTTTTGATTAAATATATGCTAGAAGGCGGTGGTTGAGTGTCTTAGTGTCCTGAATAAGACGTTAAACTCTATCTGATTGTGAAGTTCCAATTTTGAAGCTCTGAAGAATATGGAGTACCACCATTACTTCAAGGTTGACTCTGAACCAGAGTGATAGTACCTGTTAGTCCCATCTATGGTTTAAATATTAAAAAAATGTGTTTAAAAGATTGTTTTAAAATGATTGAATACCCAGCAAAAATATATAAAACAAAATGTCTTTGGCATAAAATAACCCAACATAGTTGGGACCCTAGCCGGTACAACCACTCTGGTTCTATTCGATTATTTTCTTTTTAAAAGGGTTAGGAATTTGCCTCCCTCTTGCAAATGCACCAGTTCAAGCTGAATCTTGGCTGTATATCCTGGAGCTGGCAGCAAGAGGCATTGGTCTCTACATGAACTCAGATAAACCAGAGTTTATCTGTTTTAATCAAGATGGCACCATCTTATTAAATGTCAAGCTTTCCAATAAAAAAAAGGGTTTAGATTTAATTTCATATTGTTACGATTTTTGTTGCCATTTTTAGGCGGCAGGTGAGAGCACTTTACAGTGGAGATCCCTTGTGCTCCTTAGTGAAGAATCCTTAGTTGTTCCTTAGTGTTAGGCAGAATCCTTGGTTGTTTCTCAGTGTTCCTTAGTGTTAGGTAGAATCCTTTGGTTGTTCCTCAGTGTTCCTTAGTGTTAGGTAGAATCCTTTGGTTGTTCCTCAGTGTTCCTTAGTGTTAGGTAGAATCCTTTGGTTGTTCCTCAGTGTTCCTTAGTGTTAGGTAGAATCCTTTGGTTGTTCCTTGGTTGCTGATCCGTTCGTCCGTGTCGAATACTTGCAAATGAATGGCTTTCAAGATCGGCGATTAAATAGTTAACTAACCATGTATTCGAGGGTGTTGATTGGTGGCTCTAATCTATGCACCCAGGCAGAGTCTATAAGTTTAAGTGGTGGACTTCAACACACCTTATATTACCAAAATAAGGGCACCTTACATGGTGCAATGGTTACCCAGCTAAATTCACAAACCATTGTTAGTGACTTTGATTCTCACTGGGCGCCCATAATTTGGCCTTGTGCCACATCTAAGCTAAGCTTAACTATATTATCAAGATAATTTTACATATTGAAGTATTCTGCAATAGCTCTTAAGTAAACATATGGAACTCATTTGTGATTTTTCTAAAGTTTGTAAACAACTTAGTATTAGAGTGGACTGATTGCATAAGTTATAAAGATTTGAGTAAACTTTAAGATTTTTGACATGATACAAAGCAAAAGGGAGTTAATCCCTGTCCCAATGGAAGATATAGATTCAAGCCTTTGAAATTAGAAAACCGATTCACAGGAATTCTTCCAAACTGTAACCATGTAAATACTACTGTATGACTGCACCATTTGGAGAAACGTCTGGAGAAAAAGCTAGAGAGAAACTACATAAGGTAACTGCATGCTGTTTTGAACAAATCCTGAAAGCAGCAACTTACTAAACAGCAACTGTATGACCACTTGCCTCCCATCTCCCAAACTATCCAAGGAAGTTGAATAAGAAGTAAGGAAACACTAAGAGATGTTCTCCTATTGACTCCTACATATACATGGACACACCAGTGTTGGCCAACCAGGAAATACTTACTTTAATATGCTCTGTGCAGACGCTGGATGCCGTTTAGAGGACTTACAAAGTGTGATGGCTGATAGGGATGGGTGACAAGAGAGTGTCAAAAGAATCCGTGTTGTTGGCATACCTTGGTGATGATGATTATGATGATATATTGGGTTGGTGCATAATTATTGGGGCTTTTTTTCAACAAATTTTATTCAACAAAACAATAACAATTGGCGGTTGGTTTAATTTGTCTCATAAAAAAATAATCCTCTCTTTTCAGAATGCGTATCAAAAATCATATCCACATTTGTCATATTATGCTCTACCATTTCAAGAAAAGTTGGAATGCAGCACAGTCATTTCGTGATCTCAATGAACTTTTTGGTGAAGGAACAATCAGCAAAAGCCAAGTTGAAAGATAGTTGAAAGGAAGTTCAAATTGTGCGATACAAACAACGCAGATGAAGAAGGAAGAGGTCGACCATCAGATTTCAATAACCAGGCACTTTTGGCAGCTGTGGAAAAGGATAAAAGCTTGACAACAAGAATGTTCTCCAAAGACTTCAATGTGGTTCATTTGACCATCATTTGTAATCTCAAAAAGCTAGGAAAAGTATGGAAATTAGTTGGGTGGGTCCCTCCATGAAATCTCCGATAACAACAAAGCCAAATATGTCTAAATTTTTACAGATTCATAAAATTTGTTGAAAAAAAAAATCTGCAATAAATCTGCACGAACCCAAAATAATGTAAACAGCAATTTGAATAACAAGAATTTGTTTTTATACAAAGAAAGAAAAAAGAATAAAATTTCAGTTCCATTTCAAAAATATTTATTCAACTTTGGACTTGAAATTTCCCTTCTTCATAATGTACATTTAAATTCCTTAAATTCCCAACCACAAAAAAAAAAGAATTCAATAAAGAATAAACAAATACAATGGGATCAATCAAAGGATTTTTTTTCATTAAATTTACATATGATACAATTTATTCATAGAAGAGAATCCCCTCATCTTCTTCTATCCTCTCTTCAAAACATTTTATTATTAAACTTTATATACACTTACACACACACATGTATACACACATTGCGTTGGGAGGATCTGCCAGATTGGCCAGAATTAACATGAAGGACAATGGTAACAAGAAAACAAAAAATGAAAGAATTGTACAAATACATAAGATTGAAATTTAAACCAAATATACCATTAGGGTTAGTCATTAAAATTTTCTTTGTATGTTGAACAAAATATGTACATTGTGTATATTATCACAAAAAGCAGAAGGAAAAAAAAGACTGGTGGAAATCTTATGTATGGTTTAAAGTACCCAGAATATTCAAGTCGCAAAGATATAAGCCCAAAAGTGACCCCTCTATTTATAAGGCGCTGACTTCACATGTCACTAAACATTGTGTAGCAGCCAACTGTTTTTTTAATCTTTTATATGTGTAATATACAAATAAGTATTTTAGTGAGAAGAACCCCAGTCATTTTAGACGTAATAATAAACCATAGAATCACTTGATACAAGTGAATATCATAAAGAAAAATAAGAAAGAAATTCACCAAAAAAGAAAAAAAAAAAAAGAGAGAAATAGTTATTTAGTATGTTTCAATTATTGGACAGCATTTTGTGTTTTAGCCTCAAAGGACGGACAAACAGTTGGTAAAAAATAACCAAAAGCAAAGCTTTACCATATTAATTCCTTGTGGAATGACAAATACCGTTTTTTTTCTCTTTAAGCAAAATCAGGAATTGATGACAAAATTGATGAAGCCAATTTTAATAGAAGAAACATTAAAAATAACAAATTACACACAAAGAATAAAAATTGTACTATGAGGGTGAGTCAAAAGTTTTGTAATATTTTGATAATGTGCTACTTTGATGGGGGGCTTAGAATATAGCAAGTGTATCCCTGTAGAAGGGTTAAAACCCCTCCCCACCTCATAAAGAGGGAGCCTGGGTATGGCACTAAACTGTATTTGCTTGCAAATTATTGGTGTTAGATAGGAATACTTAAAATAACTAAATTACTTTTGTAGGAAAAGAGTCCTGGGTATGACATTAAAGTGTATCTGGTGGTGAGGTTCCGGTTCTGGAACTTTAAGGCAGTGCGAGCAACCCTTCATTGTCATTACTCTCAGGTCAACTCTGACCACCCGAAGTAGTTTGTACTTGTTAAGGTCCATCTAGGAGTTAAATAGATGTGTTTAAAAATCATGTATATTGAAAAACTTCTGACCCCCCCCTCCCTAGTATGATTAAAGTGAACCCACAATTAATCTACATCAAAAATAAAATAGTTTCATCAGATTAAAATCTCATTAGAGAAGAATCAATTTTAATATATAATAGTTTTATCCCATTATTAATATATATAATAATATATAATCAATATATATATATATATATATATATATATATATATATATATATATATATATACATACACACAACATACAGAGATGCTGATAGGTATGCGTCCTGCGTCTCTGATGCAAAAATCTAAAAGGACGCAGTAAAATGGTATCTATGCGTCCTAGTGTTTTTCTTTTTTCTTCCCTCACCATTTCAAGCAAACTGTAAATACATTTCAATAGTTTCTTAGAAATGTATTACACAACATAGGTTAAAAGGTAGGAGTTAGATGGCTTTAGTTTTTTTTCCCAGATCAAATAAACACCCTACAATTTATTAGGAAATTTTAGTTGGGACCCATAATATTCCTGGGGATTCATTCAAAGCAATATGTGCGTCCCAGGACATACTAAATATAAAAAGCTATCATCATCATGTATATATATATATATATATATATATATATATATATATATTATATATATATAATAGTTTTTATTATTAAATCATCAGAGAAGAATTAATTTTAAACAAAAACAAAATGATGAACAAGAATTTTATGGAATCACTTCATTCCTTTCAAGAAAAAAAACAACAAAAAAAACGATCATCCATTAATATTTAAAGCTTTGCAAATAAAATTAAAAGACAAACAAATTTATTGGATTGATAATTTCTAAAGTTTTTCCTTAACTCTAATGAAGAAAAATGAAATTTGAAAATGTTTTTCACAAAAGAGAATAAAAAAAATTTTAAAAAAAAGAAAATCTCATTATTGGGATATTTACAAAATGAATAAATATGTGTCTATCACATTTTGAAAGAAATTCAAATTGAATTCACAATTCCGTATTCCTAGAGTCAATTGTAAAAAAGAAAGAAAGAAATCTACAATAAATTGAAAGGCAACACTAGAAATGAGAGACAGTGGAAAACTTTTATGAAAAATAAAAGCACCAATAAATAAAATGACATAGTAAATATCTCGGTATGAAGAAGAAAGAAAGAAACGAAACTTTATCGGGAAAATATGGTTCTACTATTTCTCAAAATAACCATTGAGTCAAGAACAATTCTTAAATACAGCAAACAAAAAATATCCTCTTATTAAGAAAATATGATAACAAAAAATTGTTGTGCCTAATAAATTCATTGCATTGTAAATTCCTCATATCAGATTAATTACTCTTATAGGATTTCACTAAACCCTTTATATTCAAATTCTTAAAAGCAATGATTAAAATTCTGAATTTAGACACAAATAATTTACCCTGCAATCCCAAAAATTTAATAACTAAAATAACAAAGAGAAAAGAAAATTTTAAAATCAGTTACCTAACAACTGACATAAATTGAAATTTCAATTCAATTTTTTTGAAAATTATATTAAAAAAAATCTCATTTGGTTTCAAATAAATGCACTAAATAACAGTGTTAAGGATTTGAATAATTTTGATTATTTCTAGGCAGTTGTCCTCATCTTTATGTGGTATGTATGAACACAACATTCAGGCTGCTAGTAACCTCGGGTTTGTTTTAGGTTTTCTTATTTACCTACAAGATTTTACAGCAGCCCTGAACGTTGTGTCTATAACATACCAGCATAAAGATGAGGACAGCAGTCCCAAAAATCAAAAATTTTCATGCAAGCTCATCTCAAAACTACAGACAAATAATAGTGTGAAGATGTTTTGGAAAAGCGAATAAAAAAGACTTTTCTTTTTTTTGTTGTGATCCTTAAATATTAATCAGAATACTAAAGGATTGTGGCACAAAAAAAAACGTTGAATTTTTTTTTTTGGGGGGGGGTAAAAATGTCAGTCTGTAGTTTATTGGAAATAATACAAAAATTATTGGCAATTGGTAATTGAAATAATCTATGGATTAGCAAATGTTGAATCAATCAGAATTTATTTCCAGCAATATCAATGAATGGACAATAGAATTTAAAAAAATGATTAATGCCAGAGAATGAATGATACATTTAATCTTGTTTTTTTGGTAATGCAGCGT
>CM042156.1:47621091-47655375 GCA_023376005.1 Doryteuthis pealeii | reverse complement strand
GCCACCCCAAGGAGAAAAATTTAAACAAAGGGTAAAAAAAAAACCATAAATTTGTTTCCCCAATGGCCCCATTTTTTTTTTTTTTTTATAGTTAGATAACCATTGTCCCCCCCCCAATGGGCAAAAAAAAATTTTTTTTAATAGTGAAAAATAAAATTTCTAATGCAATTGTTTTTTATAGTTAAAAAATCATTGGTCCCCCAATACATTTTTTTTTAATTTAGTAAAAAAAAAACATTTAATTTCCAATTGTATTTTTTTTTTTAAAACAGTAAAAAACGCATTTGTCCCCAATTATTTTTTAAATCGTAAAAAATATTTGTCTAATGCATTTTTCATAGTAGAAAAATGCATTTCCCAATGCGTTTTATTGTAAAAATGATGGACAATACATCTTTATAGTAAAAATAATTTCGCATTGTTTTTTATAGTAAAAAAATTTTTCAATGCAATTTTCTTATCAAAATAATTCGCTGCATTTTATAATAAAATATTTCCTCTGCATTTTATAATTCATATCTAATTGATACGTCCTTGGTCCCAGGTGGCTGACAATCTTTCTTCTTTAACGCTATCCATCATTCATTATATGTGAAGTTTAAACCCAAGAGTTGTCCGCCCATGAGTCAACGCCTCAATATATATTTTATTTTTCATTATATAAGTAGAAGAAGAAAAAGACAGAGAATGGTTGCTAGATTTGTTTTAATTTCTTTCATTATTTTTAAATTTACGATGTTTTTTTTTTATTCAAAGAAAGTTCATTTTGAAATTAATCTTTTTTTTATTTCTGAAGTGGATAAAAAATTCTTTCAATTGGATCAGAGAAATCGAAAGTAGAAAAACAAAGTTGCTAATTAAAGTTATAAATTAGAAGCAATGATAGAACAATTTTGGTCATTTCAAAGAAATTGACGTTTGAAAATGTGCACAAGATCCCAAAAATGTAAATTATTTTTCGATCACCATGTACCATTGTGGAAGGAAATGAACTTCAAGTGTCTTCCTCAATCAATTGGCTGTGATAGATACTGCTTTTGGTTTCTGCGCTTGAATACATAACGTTATTCTCTAAAAAAGAAAAAAATAATCACACAATTCGTAAAAGATTTAAGAAAAGTTTTAAATAATCAAATTCTATAAATGAATACAAAAAAAAAAAAAACATCTTTAAGATAAGTGAACGCATATATTTTAAATGATAAAATGGAAATATTTTTATTGTTTATTTAGATAAACCCAGCAAAAAAAATCACACAAATTCGTAAAAGATTTAAGAAAAGTTTTAAATAATCAATTCTATAAATGAATACAAAAAAACAAAAAAAAAAACTTTAAGATAAGTGAAGCATACATTTTAATGATAAATGGAAATAATTTTATTGTTTATTTAGATAACCCAGCAAAAAAAATCACACAATTCCGTAAAAAATTAAGAAAGTTTTAAATAATCAATTCTATAAATGAATGACAAAAAAAACAAAAAAAAAAACATCTTTAAGATAAGTGAAAGCATACATTTTTAAATGATAAAAATGGAAAAATTTTATTGTTTATTTAGATAAACCCAGCAAAAAAATCACACAATTCCGTAAAAGATTTAAGAAAAGTTTTAAATAATCAAATTCTATAAATGAATCAAAAAAAACAAAAACAAAACATCTTTAAGATAAGTGAAGCATACATTTTAAATGATAAAAATGGAAATAATTTTATTGTTTATTTAGATAAACCAGTAAAAAAAATCAAACAATTCCTTAAAAGATTTAAGAAAAGTTTTAAATAATCAAATTCTATCAATGAATACAAAAAAAAAGAAAAAAAAACATCTTTAAGATAAGTGAAGCATACATTTTATAAATGATAAAATGGAATAAATTTTATTGTTTATTTAGATAAACCCAGTAAAAAAAAAATCACACAATTCCTTAAAAGATTTAAGAAAAGTTTAATAATCAAATTCTATCAATGAATACAAAAAAGAACATCTTTAAGATAGTGAAGCATACATTTTAAATGATAAAAATGGAAATAATTTTAATTGTTTATTTAGATAAACCCAGTTAAAAATCACACAATTCTTAAAAGATTTAAGAAAAAGTTTTAAATAATCAAATTCTATCAATGAATACAAAAAAAAGAAAACATCTTTAGATAAGTGAAGCATACATTTTAAATGATAAAAATGGAAATAATTTTATTGTTTATTTAGATAAACCCAGTAAAAAAAAATCAACAATTCCTTAAAAGTTTAAGAAAAGTTTAAATAATCAAATTCTATCAATGATACAAAAAAAAGAAAAACTCTTAAGATAAGTGGAACATACATTTTAATGATAAAAATGGAAATAATTTTATTGTTTATTTAGATAAACCAGCAACGCCTTGGAAAATGATCAAAGGGATTAAGTTCAAATATAACCCGTCATAACGAATTTCCGGGGTGTTAAAAAAGAGGTCATAAGGGGGTTGCTCAGAAAGGAATAATTCCTATTCTATTATATTCTATAACATTAAAGGTGGGTGTTTAGTGGTATGGCTGTAGAGGTTGAACTTTTTTTATATAAAACACGCTCAATATTTGATTATTTCAGATATCTTTGGGTCAAGGAGAATTCCAGTGGCAAATAAAGCATGGTGTATTTTGACACCCCCAAAAAAAACAACAAAAAACCAAAAACAAAAAACAAAAAAAAAAAAAAACAAACACAACAACACAACACAACACAACAACAATAATAATAATAATAATAATAATAATAATAATAATAAATCAAAATATGACATTGAACATCTTAGATAGTCCCATGTGACCCTCTGATTCCGATTAAGCTAAGCTTACTACATATCAAGGTTCTACTAAGTAGCTGAGGTACTTGCTACTAGGAGGTATTTGCTACTAGGATGGACACGGCAAGATGAGTTCAAATCATGGACAAGGCTATTTGCATTTCACATACATTAGGAAAGATATATTCTACCTCTAGCTATTGGTAAATGATAGTGTGGACTGGGCTTTTGAACCTTGCTTAGGTAACCTGTCTCGGAGAAGGAAACTCTGAATTCAACCCAGTTTAAACCTAAATAAGAAATCGACCTTGTTCGTATCCTACTCATGTGATGGGTTGGTGAATATATATTATATATATATAATATATATATATATATATAAAGATAAATCTAATGAGTCAGACGAACCTACTAAAAGTTTCGCTTAATGCTCTTTAGGGCTAATATCTGACTTAGGTTCGTCTGACTCATTAGATTTATCTTTATTATTTGCTGTACTTAGGTATTGAGCACTTTTTACTTATTAGCTTTAGTCTTCTGACGGTTTTGTATGAATATACATATCTTATATATATATATGCATATAAATTGTTTTTTCTTTTGGCCAAAATATTGTACTAATAGATTATTTTTTGTTGGTACGATTATCTTGGTCTTTTCTTCTTTCCAAAAATTTTTTTCTTCCCGGTTGATGTTTGGTAGTATATTTTTACAATCAAACTATTTGCTGTTTTTTTTCTCACCGCGAGGATTTACCAATAAGTTTGGTATATTAAATCATATATATATATATATATATATATATATATATATATATATATATATATATATAATACTATTGAAACTATTTCATGTCTGGTGGAATACACTTCTTTATAATTGTTTTCCTTTCTTATTCCAAGGGAGAGTATCATTAATTATAGGACCAGAAACATTATAGCGGTTCTCTCCCTTTAATTTTATCTTGGAGACATGCTTATAAGATCTATTTAAATCAGCTGCTAATATCTGCTAATCGATTATTTAAGGTCAAACTTTTATCTAAATCGATAAGTAATAACATAATGAGCATCAATAAAAAAAGAAAAATAATATTACACATTTAATTCATTTTTAATACATCTAAAACGATTTTTTGGTCAATTTCGATCGCGTTCGGCCATAAACGCTTTTATAAATGGGAATTATCCGATTTTAATGAAATTTTCAGTATATATTTATCAATTAATGAATTTTATAATGCATCAGTTATTTTATTTCAAAACTTTAATCAAGTATTTCTGCTATACAAAATTTATTCTGATGTTAAGTTGAAAATTTATATTTTTAGATTCTAGAAATAGATATCTATTTAATGCAAACCTTATTTTAGTCAAAAAAGTATAAGTTTTGAAGAACTTTTGAAAATTTAACCCCCCTTTTTAAAACAAAAATATCGATGTATATTTTTTATTTTATAAGATAATAGCCAATTAAATAATTATCGATATGAGTAAAAAAGAAATCTCTAAAAAACTTTTTTTTTCATTTTATTTTCCGATTTTCGGTACTTATTTTCTCATAGAATATTCCCCTTAAAATTTTTTTCTATTCACAACTTCGGTCTTTTATCTTTTTATTTCTATTGTAATTAGTATCAAACACTGACCAACTCGTCGAGATTTTACGCCCCCAAAATAAGGGCGGTCAAAATTAAGTGACCTAAAAAAATCAGAAAGTTTTGAAATAAAATAAATAATGCATTATAAAGTTAATTCATTGGTAAATCAACACTGAAAATTTCATTAAAATTCGATAATTCTCTGATTTTTGGTAAATTATTTTCTGTAGGGCGGATTTTAGGTCAATTTTGGGTTAGCTAATTTTTACTAACATGACACGGAAAAATTCCAACGAACGAAAAAAAAATCAAGAGAAGCTATTTAAACAAGAAAGAATGGTTTGCAATTTTATTACATATTAATCTTATTGTTGCCTTTGCAATAAATGATACAAAAATATACAATAAAAATCTGTATAATATTAGATAAACATATATGTATTTAATTCTACCGAAACTAAAAGATCAGTTGTCGGAATTTTACCCCGAAAACTACTCGGAATAAAATAAACACCCTGTGTTGTAACAGGGCACCGACCTTACGACAAAGGAACAAAAAATAACAAGGAAGAAATGTGGAAAATAATATTACCTTATTTTCACCTTATGCAAACAATGAAGATCATAAACTAAAAACAATTACAGTGACCTCCCTTTGACGATAGCAACAGAGCCATAACCTGATGAGAAACCTCATGCGATTGGCTAAGGGCCTTTATCAGCGACTAATCAGAGCACACGTTACGAGGCTCAGTTTGGCCGTCAATTTTGAGGGCGAATACCTTAAAATCAGTCTCTTCCGCTGGGACCCTTGTCGAAGCACGACGTATGTTTTTTACACAGCAAAGGCGTTGGGAGCGATGGGGTATTTTGAACAGCATGGAATTGCCGCCGACGCGTAAAATCAAACCAACAAATTAGCAAGACACTCCGACATGAACAGATAAGTCATGCGGGCATTATCTCGCAATTCACAATTCATACAATTCATTCATTTTACATTCATTTCCTATTTGTGACTTTTGCAACAACTCATAATTTACATACATTTTCTATTGTAATACATTGTAAAACTTACACACACATTTGTACCACAAGTTACACTTTGTATTTCGTATATTGTTTTACATGTCTTGCAGTTGATAAATGCTTTTCGTTTAAAAGCTTTGTTGTTGTGTTCGTTATCTGTTGTCTTTACCTTTATCTGTTTTTTTTTTAATGGAGACCTAGTGAAAACAGGACCTTATCTTCAAACTTCCTTCTTGTGTCTGTCGAATTTGGCACCCAAATTCAGGAACCGGAAAATCAGCCACTGCTGCTGCTACTGCAGGCATGAGTTAGCACATACCGAAAAGGCCATTCTGGCAGGGATAAACCAAGGGGCGTAACTCTTATTGTCCCTTTATTTTTTCCTCTTAAAAATTCTTAAACAGTATATAGTTACATATTCTATTTTATGAATAATGGTATTGCTGGTATCGAGGAATCTTCGTTGTTGTTTTTCTTTTTCCTTTTCAGTTTGCAACAATCAATACAAGATTCTGCCGAAACTAAATGATCAGTATATAGTTACATATTCTATTTTATGAATAACGGTATTGCTAGTATCGAGGAATCTTCGGTGTTGTTTTTCTTTTTCCTTTTCAGTTTTCCAACAATTGATACAAGATTCTATCGAAACTAAATGATCAGTATATAGTTACATATTCTATTTTATGAATAACGGTATTGCTGGTATCGAGGAATCTTCGGTGTTGTTTTTCTTTTTCAATTTTTGACAAGACTTTGTTGAAGCTAATCAGAACTTCAGAGTTCATTAGATGTTCGGACTTCATCAGATGTTCGGACTTCATCAGATCTTCAGCAAAGAAATATACAATAATTTATGTTTACTATACTACGTAGTGAGGATAGATGAAGTTAGCACAGGGCAATTCAACCGGAGCTTAACTTAATTTTAAAACAGATCTATTTAACCATAGAATGGACCCTAATGTTATATACCCACATCAAACATCGAACATCAAGTATATAAATAAGGAGAGTTCAGAGAGAGAGTTCAGAGAGAGAGAGAGAGAGAGAGAGAGAGAGAGAGAGAGAGAGAGAGATGTGATAGTGAGAGATGATAGAGAGATGATAGAGAGAGAGATGATAGATAGATAGAGAGAGAGAGATGATAGAGAGAGAGAGAGAGATGAGAGAGTTGATATATATATATTATATATATATATAGATATAGAGAGAGAGAGAGAGAGAGAGAGAGAGAGAGAGAGAGAGAGAGATGTGATAGTGAGAGATGATAAAGAGATGATAGAGAGAGAGAGATAGATAGATAGAGAGAGAGATGATAGAGAGAGAGAATGAGAGAGTTGATATATATATATATATATATATATAGATGATAAATAGAGAGAAGAGAGAGAGAGAGAGAGAGAGAGAGAGAGAGAGAGAGAGAGAGAGAGAAAGAGATAGATGATAGAGAGAGAAAGAGAGAGATGATAGAGAGAGAGAGAGAGATGTGATAGTGAGAGATGATAGAGAGAGAGAGAGATGATAGAGAGATGATAGAGAGAGAGATGATAGAGAGAAAGATGATAGAGAGAGAGATGATAGAGAGAGAGAGAGAGATGATATATATATAGAGAGAGTTGATATATATATATATAGAGAGAGAGAGATGATAAATAGAGAGAGAGAGAGAGAGTTGATATATATATATATAGAGAGAGATGATAAATAGAAAAAGAGAGAGAGAGATAGAGTTGATATATATATATATATATATATATAGAGAGAGAGAGATGATAAATAGAGAGAGAGAGAGAGAGAGAGAGAGAGAGAGAGAGAGAGAGAGAGAGAGTTGATATATATATATATAGAGAGAGATGATAAATAGAGAGAGAGAGAGAGAGAGAGATGAGAGAGAGATGATAGAGAGAGAGAGAGAGTTGATATATATATATATATAGAAGAGAGATGATAAATAGAGAGAGAGAGAGAGAGAGAGTTGATATATATATATATATATATATATATATATATATATATATAGAGAGAGAAGAGAGAGATATGATAATTAATGTAGATGCAACATCTATGTAGAAAAATATCCCAATTGACTGAGGGTGAGGGTGAGGGTGGAAGTATATCCCATTTAGCTGTGTGGAGGATATGACGCAAAGCATAATGTGAAGACAGAACACTAGTAGAATTATAACGTAGATAGTGAATATTGAATGAACTTGAGGTCAAAGGTTAACATAATTTGCATAACTGTTACTAACCAATACAATATTTCACACATAGAAAAAAAAGACTTTAATATTTACCTGTGATCATTTACTGGGATTGTTTCTTTTATAAAATTTAGAAACTGATCGAGAAAACCAACACATATGTTTGGGTCCCATGGGTTGTTTATATCCTAAAATAAGATAATAAAATATTTCAATAATTATACACAGGAAAATTATTCCAATAAAAACAGAATTATGAGGAAGGATTCTTCAATAAAATCTTCAACCGTAGATACTGGTGTGAGGAAAGTTTGCGTTGTGTATTGGCAAATGTGTTGGACTGTGTTGTAAGCGAGTTCGATCTTCACTCGCGATTTCATATTCACTTTCAGATTAACCCCCTTCGTAATAGTATGAACATCCCCACCGTCAGCATTGGGTTAATAGTAACACTACTGTTTTTACGATACTATTTTGTTAACAAAGTATACATACTTTTCATCCATTCTCATTTCCTATGTTTAGATATATAACTCCAGTAAACACGTTTTTAAACACATCGGAATATTTTGTTTCTTTCAAATATTTAATTGTTCAAATTTCGATCAGGGCTTAATTTTGTTAAAACTGACCGGGTAAATTTTCCTTAGCGTTTCACATATTACTGAATTAAAGATATTTTTTAAATCTTACCCCGAGCGTATTGATATTGACTTGTTTTTTTTTCTGTAAATTATTAGATTGCGTATTTTAATCCAACCATATATACGTGTATGATATATATATATATATATATATATATATATATATATATATATATTTCTGAGTTTTTAAAGATCAATGTTTATTATAAACAGCTACCCAGGTTTCTTGCTAGGGCGCAATCATCAACCTGATGATTGCACCCTAGCAAGAAACCTGGGTAGCTGTTTATAATAAACATTGATCTTTAAAAACTCAGCAAATTAAATAAATATTAGCTCTCACAATTTGTGATTGAGCACTGTATTTTCTTTGTTTCATCACAAAAAAATTGTTTATATATATATATATATATATATATATATATATATATATATATATATATATATATATATATATATATACGTGTGTGAAATAGATATGCATGTACGTTTTATTTCTTTTAGTCAGTGTAATTTTTATAAATATTTAACGCGGCGTGCCACATACATCCTAAATTTCTATTTTCTTTTAGTTTGCTAACTAGGAATTTTCTACTTCACGCTAGTTACAATCCTGCCAATAAAATAAACAAGTGTCAACGTGTCGTTGATACATGTTTATAACATCCACTCTGAACACTGATTGGCTCCAGCATTAGCCAATCAAGTTTCAAGGAAACCGGGGTCTATGTTTGTAAAAATCTATGTAATCTATTTTATCTGCTAGTATTGAATCAGATGTATTACGCTCTAGTGAGTGATCGCCCCTAGTGGGATATAACTGGTAACGGGGGTATTTTGTTGAATGACCTGAAATCCCCCGATGAACCATAACTGACGATGCCACACTATTGTTTTATAGTACAGACGTAGCTCAAACATTATATAAAAATAAACTAAATGCTACATACCTTGACCATATATGGAATATCCATAGTATTAAATTCTTGCAATCTTTGAACAATATTATCATAATGAAACCCACAAATAATCCTTGGGACTCCAAGGAGGAAACTCTGAGCCCAATATTTTAAAAGGATGAAACTGAAACAATAAGAATAAAATAATTTCAAATCAAATAGAGTTTTAAAAAAAATTACAATTAAGAGAGTTAGTCAAACGTTTTGCAATATTTTAGTAACATGAGGCACAATTTGACATCTCCGGATGATTTTACTGTGGTCATGAAGATGATAAACGGCAATGAACTATGAAATGACAAACTCGCCTGATACTCTCCGGATTTGCCTCTATGGCTTTAAATACAGCCCCGGAATCGACATTTAGGCTTTCTTTATTTTTAAAGCCTGGTGAGATAACAAAGAGAATTTGACAGTGTCATTGGGTGTCTCATGGGTTATCACATGACAATCTAAAAACCCATTCTCGACCTCTTTTTCCGCTTTTTTCAAGTGAACATTTTCCATATTCTTATCAGCATTATACACATAAACAAGCAGTATGTAAAACGAGTAAAAAATAATAAAAGTCTTACCCGACAAGTGTGGTTGGATGACTGTATGACTTTACCATTACCTGTGAGGGTTCAGAGACAACGCCTTTACTGGTCAAAGACCGGAGACGAAAATAAATCAACAATGGATTTTTGAGACTATCATGTGATTTCCTACAGGGCCCTGACTTGACATGCAATTTATCTAAGGAATATAATCATTCATTGAATCGTTACTATGAAGTAAGTTGAAAAAGATTACCGTTTAAAATTGTCTTTGGTTCTTGGGTTGGCCGATTCCTTCTTGGTTTTCAATTCAACATATTTTCCATCGGAGTCGTCCATACAATCTATTTCGCCGCTGAGAACTGAAATGAAATTTAGAATTAAAGTCTAAGGAAAAATGAACAACGAACAATATAGAATTATTTTCAAAAGTTTCAAAATGTTTATTCAGTGCGTGTTCAGAATAAAATACACATTAAATGTTTAACAGGTAATTTCCCCAAAATAAGTTTCCAAATAGCTACAATTCAGCCATATATATATATATATATATATATATATATATATATATATATATATATATATATATATATATATATATATATATATATATAAAAGACTGTCTGTTATTTACGGATTTGAGCTCTCTAGTGAATGTAACATATATACATATTTATGTATTTATCAGTTAAACACAGTCCTTGTGGATTACTGTTTTATATATATACTAGCAAAAGTACCCGGTCCATAACCGTACGAAAGCATTTTTAGGAACAATTTTAAAAAAATCACCGAAAATTTATGTATTTCAGTGTTTATTTTGGGTAATATATTTTTTAAAACATTGAAAATATTTCGAAAAATGTAATCCTGTATTTTTGAGTGTTTTGTAACAATTTTATGACATAATATTGACATTTTTTTTAGTAGAATTCAGAAATCATGTTTACTCAAAACAAAATCCCATATAGAAACTTATAAAATTCTGATATAATTAATCAGACTATTATCTTTATAGAAAAAAAAATTAAAAATCGTTTTTTTTATCTGTTTATTCTTTTCAGATTTCATAAAATACAATAATCGTAAAAAATGCTTTCCCTAACTTATTTTAATGAAAAAAAAAACCTACTTTAAACATATTTTCATTTTTCATAGAATTTGTTAAAAAAAGTCCGGTAGTCACTTGATTTAATAGTACGAAGATGTGAACAACATTAAACTGTTTTCGTTCATAATTTTCATTATTTCCGTAAGCTGAATTATCGTATTGCAATATCTATTTTTACTTAAACTCAAGATAGTATTTTAAAAACATATTGTTTTAAAAAGTTTTTATTAGTTCTCTAAAAAATTAAGACTTTTTTTTACCATTAGTATTAATTACAAAACAACTTGTTTTATCATTTTTTATTTACATACAACCCTATACTGGTGAATATCTTAAAACATTTTCATGATATTTTTATTTACATTAAAATCATACTTCGTGTATTAAAATACTTTTAACACGCTATAAAAATAATTAGATCGTTAAAAGCTTATACAAATTACATATTTAGAAAGATTATTTTATTTTCATTCTAACCAAATAAATATTTTAAAGATAGGGCAAAAATTGATTTTACGTTAAAATTTAGTCATATTTGTAACAGACATTTTGAATGACGAGTACCAACACGCAACTGATATTCTTTCTTTCTTTCTTTTGCTGAAATAAGCAGCAGCCAAACCTCTGCTAATAAACCTAGCAACAGGAGCAGCTTACGATACTTTCCGAAAATCGTTTGATTTTTGTATGATTAATTAATCATATTCCTTCATCAGTAAAAATCAATAACCAAATTTGATGTGTTTCTTAGAAGGATATTAATCTATATGCAACATTTCGAATCTGAGTGACTCCTATTTTCTGAGTTATAGGTCGATACGTACATACCAAATACATGAAACGAAAATGATTCCGTTACAAAGTTTTTACTCACTTAGAGAATGGCTATTGAGATTTGTTTTCATTATTGTGTAATAAGCTTCACAATTATTTATAGGAATTGAAGTATCTCTTTCTCCATTTGGTTGGTCTGGAATAGAAAATATAAAAAAAAAAAACAATTCAAATCTAAATGTTATTTCAATAAAATTGTAAAATTGAAACATTATGAAAAAAAAAAGAGATCTATAAATCGATAATCTTGTATGGAAGGGGGAAATATTCCGTTTCACATTTCACTTAATTCCATTTTCACTTTTGGTCCTAAATATGTCAAAGTTCAAATGAGTCTTAAGTTTTGATTATGTAATTAGAGAATAACAAGAAAAAAGTATATATATATATATATATATATATATATATATATATATATATATATATATAGGAAGACCGCCTTGTGCTTGATTCGAAACCCGACTGTCAAGCTGACAAGCGAGCATCTTAACCCCTACACCAACCGGACTTTCTTAGATTTTTCGTTTTGTTTAGAAGTAGGTTCCTATTCCTCTTATAGTGACTTCTACACGACAGTATGAGAAGTAAATACACAGCGATGTGTTTATGATATGGCTTTTTTTAGCCGACAATTTTTGGGAGAATATGTGCTTAATTGAAGTCGTACCTAATTTTGAAAGTTAATTAATTAATAATTAATTAATTAGACGGGCATACCTATTTAAATGTAAGGCTAAACAAATCGAGAAAAATCAATCTCTGTATGTACATTTCGGCCTATTAGGCCTCATCAGCAGAGCTATAGATAGGAAGACCGCCTTTATTATTATTATTATTATTATTATTATTATTATTAAAGAAAAAGTAGAAATTTTGTAGACAAATATATTATGTTATTTTCTTGTTGCATTGTATATCTACTAAACATCCATATGTGCATTATTTATGAGAATTAGTTGTTTGTCTTTTCTAACCAAACATTCCGTGTTAGTATGGAAGAAGAAAACTTTTTAAAGTATCAAAATTTACCTGTAGTGAGATATTGTTCAAATTTCCAACCACTGTGAGATAAAATTTCCGATTGCTCTGAATATCCCCAATCAGATTCAATCTCACAGAGATAAAATGTGTTATTAAATCGTATCACGGCCAATTCCCAGGGTGGCGAAGTACAATAAGGAGAACATAGAATTTTGGTTAGACAACCCCGTTTAACCACAAAATCCGTATTTAAAGTGGATCTGTAAAAAAAGAAATTGAGAAAAAAATACAAATTACATGAGTTTATCAATTAGGTTGTCCTTATCTCCCGGCCTCTCCTTATTTTAATCCATTCATTCCATTGTAGGAGGAGCGGGACAGTGGCTAATGTGCTGGACTGCTTACTTCCTTTGCACCATTCATATTTACATAAAAATTAATTACTAAAACTTAATACAAATATTTCTCATTTTTGGTAAAATCCGTTATAAATTAGTCATGAACGTGATACACACGTTTTGTTTTGGATTTAAAATATTTCTTTTTCTTATACCCCCCCTCCAGTTACACCAAATAATAACGTGACACACGCTTTTTGAAAAAAAATTGTAGTGAGAGAGGAGACCCGGTGTGACGGAGAGGGAGGCTGGGGTGAAGACTTGCCGTATTCTCGAAGGAAGCGGGCTAGGCTTTGCCTAGCGTGTAGGACTGACCTAGAGTCGAACCCGCTTCCTTCAGAATGTGAGAGCTGTGGACGATCGGTGAAGTAGGAAATGGCACAGTGGCCCGGATGTGGGTGGTCGCGCCGTGCTGGCGAGTGTCGCACGTGCTGAACGGACAATTATGAGTGAGGAGCCCGGATGTGGTGAAATTGGGGTGTACTTAAAGGACTGATTCTCAGAGACCAGGCAGAACGAATTGCAGTAGGATTTTGTTGTCGAGACGAGCGGGACAAAGAAACAGTTTTGGAAATTGGATTTTGGAGCGAGATACAGTTGGGAGTGGTTGGACTGTCGATTGGAGCCTTGAGTCAGACTTGACTGTGACCCCCTACTGATTAGAAAATTCTAATTCGAATTTAAAATATTCTCTTTTTTCTATCTTAAAGTGTAATATCAGAATTATTTTTCCATTTTCAGAAAAATACCGACTATTGAACTAAAATGACGCCGTTAATAAAAAGGGTAGGGAAAAAATGAAATTACGAACGGTCTTGCTTGACAGTAAAAAAGAACTTTATTACAAATATCTCCACAAAGAAGGCAAAAGTTAAATATATACAATTCAAATTAGGAATTGCATAGAATTCCCCATGCACAACGCTAAATAGACAATTTAGGCGCCAGATAACAAAGATACAAATACAAAAATATATAATAAATACAAAAATGCAAAAGTGTAGAGAGATTTACCCCTATTTTCATGGCGTTAATCAACCAATAACTACCCTTCAAAATATACTACAAAATGGGTATAAAAAACAGGAAGAGAACACTTACTGTAGAAAGGGTTTAAGCAACAAAAGAACCCTTCAAAAATACACTCTCTCGCAGGAGAGGTCAAAATTAGATAGAAAGAAAGATGAAAGTCCTTTCAAATGTCTCTTGTTCCTTTTCGTCAAAGAACAAGGCTTTTGATGTTGAAAATAACTGCTGACCGAAAGATAAACCTTCTTTCGGTATTCTCGTTTTTTATCGCCAAAAAACGAGGCTCCTTGTTGAAAATAACGGTCGAGTCCTCTGCGCTGGTATCCTTTTTTCCACGCGTTGTAGTCCGGTTTTGTAACCGCGACCTTTTTCGTCAAAGGAAATGATAGACCTCCGTCTGTTTTTCAAGGGAAAATTGCTGGCTTCCGAAAGCTAAAAGTCACTCATCTCAACCAGGGTTTTCCCAGGAACCGCCAACGTCCATATTATAGCTACTTAGGGGTTTTATCCGTCAGCGCTAAGAATGAACAATCTGCTGGTTGTCGCCAGAACCAAAACGCTCGTCACGTCTCGCTTGCCATTTCCAAAGAGGCTGTTTAGGGGCGTGCCATGTCTATGACAGGACAACTGCTAGTAGCGTCCTCACTCCTTGCTGTCCATTTCAAAAGAGAGGTGTAGGGGTGTGTCAAGACAGGACCACTGCTTGTACGTCGAAGTCAATTTCAAAAGAGGCAGATTTTAGGGGACACGTGACTGATTCCAGTCCCGGAGCTGGCCACCGAGCCCTTTTTTCCATTTATTTTCGTAGAAAAATACGAAATAAGACACATTGAAAAAAACATGAAAAAAGACTGACAAAAAATAGACATTTAACTATACAAAATATTTCTTGGGATAAAAAATTTCCAACAGTAATGGGCATGACACTCGGATGGGGCGAGACGGAATTTGCACAAAGGGTGGCCGAGCAATGATAAAAACGGACAGTTTCTGATACTGTCAGTGAGCAACAAAGCAAGTGTCAGCGAGAGAAGTGAAATTCGACAACTACTATTGTGTTTTGGGTGAACAAGGAAGAAGGGAGAGGAACGAGCTCAGTTAGTAGAGAAGTTTGCAGAAACGAAAGTGATTACTGGTGTCATTTGAACAGACTCCAGTTGGAAAACTTTTTACATAAAGTATCCGGTAAAAACAATCATATCATAAAACGGTCACAATTGTCTTCCGATCAATTGTTAAGAAATCTAAGGTAGGGGTTATCGTCCTTGTCTACGAGCCTCATTATCGAACCAACCAATCACAGGCCAGCATACTTTGGCGGCATAGCCAAAGAGGCAAATTCTTTCCCCCTCTTTCTGATTGACCGGCAACGGAAAGGGCCTCTCTTATATCCAGCAGAACTATCAGATGGCCGCAGGGGACTTCGATAACTAACCCTACCTCAGGATTTCAGCTTAGTGTAAAAATTGTAAACATTTTTTCCGCAGACAAACCAAAAAGTCTGCAACCCTATTGTTTTATGTCTGTTATACAGGTCTCTTTATTCCTATTCTAAGTTGTTTGGTTTATTCTTTAACTCTTAACCTATCTGTCACCACTGTAAACCTCCCTCGGGCCGTGAGCACCTGTAGGCAGCTTCTGCTGTGCATCTTTTGCATTACTTGCAGCTTTCAAAATTACTGGCCATGATCGTCTCGTGGTCGTCTGTTCCTTGACCCTCACTCGTGTCCGTAATTCTGCCTCAGGGCTCATCCAGGGGGTTCACAATCGATAGCAAAGAGAGAATAAAAAATATATGCAGCCACATATGCATGCCCAATGCATAGTATTATATACCTCCCTTTGCTATTCTTGTCATTTATTTATAAATTACAATAACAAAACAAAAAAATACAATCAAGAAAAAAAAATTCACATGACACATTGTTTCTCTCCATGATGTGCAACCGCCCACACCGAGTGGCCCGTCAGGCACCAGAGCACTCACCCAAAGATCCTTCTCCCATCCCGGTTGCGTTGCCTGGTTGTTTCCTTCTTACTGTTCGTCCTACCTTTTTCCATTTCGTACCTGCGGTCGTTACTTTCCATTCTGTTTCGGTGGTCATTCCTTCTCGATTCCATTTCGTTTCCATGGTCATACCTTTCCATTTTGTTTCTGCGGTCATTCTTTCTGGGCTGGATACGCGCACTCACAGCCCTGCATCCCATCTTTGTTGTCTACCCCCGTGGTATCCCTGGATTTGGACCCGGAGGCCCAACAGAGCACCCGTGGGGGCCAGAGACAACACCGAGGAGAGAACAAAGCAAACAATTCAACGACAAAAAGAACATGCATTCATAATATGTTGGTAATTGGGAATCAGTCCCCTCTCATCAAACCAACAACAGCAACAATGGCCAACAATGCCCAGGGTGATTTCTATCCACACCCTTTTCCAAAATCACATAACACAAACAACAAAAAAACCCAAAAAAACCCAAATCATCTTCTGCCAGCTTGGTTCTTCGACCCTGCTTCCTCAAGGCAATCTTTTGGGGGAACTTCTTACTTAATCAAACCAGGAGGGCTTTTCCTCAGCTCACCTCCCACTAAACACAGAGATTTTAAACACCCTCTTCTTACAGGAGGACTTCTCAATTCACCTCCTCGATTTCGCCCCACCCCCTACTAACACAGGGGAATTTTAACCCCTCTACTAAAACGATTCAGAAGTATTACGTAATCCCATTCCTACGACGTGGTGACATCATAATTCACGCAGTTGTTTAGGTGCCGTATCGGAATTATTGATTGGAAGCAGTGTCGGGTCTACCTTGTGGCCGGTGGTCTCCATCACCCCCCTGTTCAATAACATTACAATTAAAATAAAATACCAACAAATACCAAACAATCATCAGTCTCTTGATTCTCTGGGCCTTTATGCCCCAATTTTGCAATCAACAAAAACAAAAAAAACAAACAAAAAAAACCCAAAAAAACCAGCACAATTCAATGGCCAAAGTTGCCCTGGGGGTAAGCTTTACCTCCCTTTCTTGACACACACACAAGCATGTTCACCCAAATGGCACAGTACAAATAGTCAATGTCTATTTTTCTTTTTTTTTTCATTTGCTTTTTTTTCAATATATTTGGGCACACGTCTGATCGCAACATGCATAAAACAAGCTTGATTCTCAAAGTCAAATCAAATTAGGAGAAGGAAAAAATAAACAATAAAATAAAAAAAAAAAATATTCTACAGTCAGTTGTTGTATATAAAATAATAATAATGATAATAATAATAATAATGATGATAATGATAATAATCTTCATTCAATTAACACACACAAAACAAGGTCAATTCTCCACATCAAATCTAATTGGAAGAAGGAAAAAAACAATAAAATAAAAATAAAAATATTCTACAGTTAGTTGTTGTATATAAATAATAATAATAATAATAATAATAATAATAATAATAATAATAATAATAATAATTTTCATTCAATTAACTACACACCAAATCTTTTCAAAGCTACCTTACAATATATATTTCGGTGGGACAACAGAAAAATTAAATAATTAGCAATTTACAAAATGAATAAAAAACAAGATAATTACTCAAAATCCCTTTTCTTTCTTTTAAACAAACATTCTAACCAACTATATGAAAACTGGAGAAAAAAATTAATTAAATCGGCCGTATAAGACAAAACAATACAAAAAATAATTAATCAACAGATGTGGGGTGGAGATGTGCTTCACTCTCTCTCTCTCTCGGAGGTCTCTCCCTCTTCTTAACATTTAATTTTAACAAAATTAAAAAAAAAAAAAAACTCTGGTAATCTTCTCAACGAATTTAAAAAAAAAAAAAAAGATCATTAATACTCTTATTGCATTAATTAAGAAGGTATAATTAAATGCTTACTCTAAATAATAATAACAAAAAAAAAAAAAAATAAATGATCAACAACAGAACAGCTATTTATTTCTTTACACACCTCTCTCTATCTAGCATTCTTATAATAAATGATTAAAAAAATTAAAAAAATTAAAAAAAATTAAAAAAATTAACCAAAAAATAAAAAAATAAAAAAAAAATTAACCAAAATTAACCAAAAAAAAAAAAATAACCAAAAAATAAAAAAAAAAAAAAAAAAAAAAAAAACTCTGGTAATCTTCTCAACGATTTTTTTTTAAAATAAAGATCATTAATACTCTTATTGCATTAATTAAGAAGGTATAATTAAATGCTTACTCTAAATAATAATAAGAAAAAAAAAATAAATAAATGATCAACAACAGAACAGCTATTTATTTCTTTACACACCTCTCTCTATCTAGCATTCTTATAATAAATGATTTAAAAAATTTAAAAAATTAAAAAAATTTAAAAATTAACCAAAAAATTAAAAAAAACTTTAAAAAATTAAAAAAAATTAACCAAAATTAACAAAAAAATTAAACAAAAAATTAACCAAAAAAATTAACCAAAAAATTAACCAAAAAGTTAAAAAAAATTTTAAAAAATTTTTTTAAATCTTAAAAAATTAACCAAAAAATTAACCAAAAAATTAAAAAAAAAAAAAAAAAAAATTAAAAAAAATTAACCAAAATTAACCAAAAAATTAACCAAAAAATTAACCAAAAAATTTAAAAAAATTTAAAAAATTAAAAATTTAAAAACTGGAGAAAAAAAATTAATTAAATTGGCCATATAAGACAAAACAAAACAAAAAATAATTAATCAACAGATGTGGAGTGGAGATGTGCTTCACTCTCTCTCGGAGGTCTCTCCCTCTTCTTAACATTTAATTTTAACAAAATTAAAAAAAAAAACTCTGGTAATCTTCTCAACGATTTTTTTTTAAAATAAAGATCATTAATACTCTTATTGCATTAATTAAGAAGGTATAATTAAATGCTTACTCTAAATAATAATAACAAAAAAAAATAAAAATAAATGATCAACAACAGAACAGCTATTTATTTATTATTATTATTATTTATTATTTATTTATTATTATTATTTAGTGTTATTATAAATAATATATTATTATTTATTTATTATTATTATTATTATTATTATTTATTATTTATTTATTATTATTATTTAGTGTTACTATTATTATTATTTATTATTATTATTATTATTATTATTATTATTATTTATTATTATTATTATTTATTATTATTATTATTTATTATTTATTTATTATTATTATTTAGTGTTATTATAATAATATTATTATTATTTATTTATTATTATTATTATTTATTATTATTATTATTATTATTTATTATTATTATTATTATTATTTATTTTATTATTATTTATTATTTATTAATATTATTATTATTTATTTTATTATTATTATTATTTATTATTATTATTTATTATTATTATTTATTATTATTATTTATTATTATTATTATTATTTATTATTTATTATCATTATTTAGTGTTATTATAAATATTATTATTATTATTTATTTATTATTATTATTATTTATTATTATTATTTATTATTATTATTATTTATTTCTTTACACACCTCTCTCTATCTATATCTTTCAGGTCATAAAAATATCATAAAAATATCTTTCAGGTCATAAAAAAAACGCAAGTCATCTTTATGATCCATCCACCCTAAGATTTTATCTACGTAAACATTGGTATATCATATCTTTATCTCTCTTTCTTTCTCCCTTTCCCTACGTTAAGGACCTTCCATTTTCTTTCACTGACCACCGTGAGGCTTTTATATCGTCTTCTTTACTTCCTTTCTTCCTTCTATACTAAGCTTCTCTTTCTTTCTCCCTTCCCTTTCTCTACGCTGCTCAAAACATTAGTATATCAGATATCTTTCTATCTCTACCCTTTCTTTCTCCCACTGCTTCCCTCAAAGCCTTTCCCTTTATTTCTCTCTTTCTTCCTCCCTTCCCTTTCTTTCTTTTTCTTTTCAATAGGGAGAAAAAATCTACTAACATCTTCCAAACAAAAATTTCTATCGACAAGTAGTTAAAAAAAAAAATATACATATACACATTTCAGTAATGTATATGATAATCTATTTCTATCCTTTCAAAGACCGAATGTATACATGTATAAACTTATGCCTGACAATTTCCGAGATAGTAAAAGTTAAGATAAAACACAAACCAAAGCAAAAACAATCAAAATGATCTACAAATTATAAAAAGAACAAACAAAAAAAAATTTTTTGAGCTTCTATACATACTATTTTTTTTTCGTGTGTATGCGCGCGCGCGTCCTTTTGATTCTTTTTCTTTCTCTTTTTTTTTTTTATATCTATTTCTTTTCTTTTCAAGTGTTCTTTTCAATTCTCTTTTTTTTTTCCAGTCTTTCTTTCATCTTTCCTCGTTTGTCTCTTTTCTTTCTTTTTTTTTCCTGATCATTTTACTTGATCTTTCTTTTCCTTTCTTTTTCTTTTCAATTTTTTTTTTACGAATTTTCATTTCAGTCTTTCTTCCTTTTTTTTTCTTTTTCGCTGTCCTTTTTTTTTTTTCACTTTTTATATATATATACATGTACATATATACCCCTCCGTCTCCATCTCCGACGATTTCTTTCTTGTTCCATCCATCCGTTCGTCTGTCAGTCTCTCTCTCTCTCTCTCTCTCTCTCTCTCTCTCTCTCTTTTTCGTCTCTGTCTTTCTCCTTTACTTTGCTTCTTGTGTAACCACTTTTTAGGGTCGCATCCTGGTCACGGCACCAGTTGTAAACCTCCCTCGGGCCGTGAGCACCTGTAGGCAGCTTCTGCTGTGCATCTTTTGCATTACTTGCAGCTTTCAAAATTACTGGCCATGATCGTCTCGTGGTCGTCTGTTCCTTGACCCTCACTTGTGTCCGTAATTCTGCCTCAGGGCTCATCGATAGCAAAGAGAGAATAAAGACAAAACAATTCCAGGTGAGGTATACAGTACTATTGCTTCTATCTGCTGCTATCTCCCATGGTTGTCGAGATGGGGGACACCCCCATCTTTTCTTTGTAGACCTTCTACGGTTAGCTTCTAGTGGACAAGGCTCTAAGAGAGATGTTGCTTCCTCGTTGCCCAAGATCTAACTGACTAAACTCCTTTCAAATTTCCCAGAATCCCAATTCTCGCTATCAAATCTCGTTGAAATCTCATCCTCCGAGATTTTATCAACCCTGTGGGATTTGAAAGGGTTCTTTGTCTAAAAGACCACCCTCATGATGTTTTATGACCCATTTGACCAACTGGTCAACTATTAAGTGCCAAAGGACCAGACATGTTGTCTGCTTCTGGCCTTTATCACTTTTCATATCTATTCTAAACCCTAATCTTACTTTTTATGGTTTCTTTGACCGACCATTCACATACCTTACGCCTACTTACACATACAATATATACATACACACACATGTATGTATACATGCGCACATATGTATCTATCTATCTATACATATGTATACCCCCATTATCCACACTAGAGCACACACACATATTTATACATATATGTGGCTTGACTTACTATTTACAAATTATAACTACCTAGAATTATATATATACACACCTACTGTGCAGCCACATATGCATGCCCAATGTATAGTATTATACCACACTCGTGGTTAAAACTTCATATTTTGCAGACTTTTGTTAAAAGTCTAATTCTTTAAATTTTGCAGACTTTTGTTAAAAGTCTAATTTTTCATACAATATGCTCAGAAGATTCTTTTTAAAAAATCGAAATATTTAGGGGGACCAATTTTCCGCGATCACGGAATCGCGGCGGAATCGCGGGCGGAATCGCGGAATCGTTGATATGAAACGGAATCTGAGATTTTTAATGAAATTTTTAATAATAAATAAATTTTTGGGTTTTCAAATTTTTATTTTAATTCTTTCAAAACTTGACTGTCTCTCCGATTTTTTTGTTAAACGTTTTAATAAATAGAACATAACATAACCTAGTTATTTCCTTTAAAATTGATTGTACAAATATGAGTTATTTTTCCTTTTAAGATCCAAAAAAGAATTAAGGGTAAAAGTTTTTACCTAAAAAAAGAAAAGTGGATCGTAGATTTTCTGATGAAATTGATTAGTCTTATATTTTTCTAAGAAACTAATGTAAGAGATGAAAGTCGGTCAGTCCTCTAAAGTGGGAACGGGAAGGTAGACATGTAGAAATTGGAAGGGGGAGATATGAAGATCAAAAAGTTTAACAAATTCATTTCCTCGAGTATATTTACCTCATACCCCACACCCCACGTCTATAGGTGAGGCACAAGGCCCTATTAACGTGGAACCACCCACAAGCTGAGACTCATGGGTGGCAGGTGGAAAATTGCGTTGATCCCGTCGGCATTCGCCCTCAAGGGGGTGCCTCATGCGCTGGGCAATAAACCCAACCCTGCCCCTTTAAATCAAGGGGGCAGGTATTGCCTGGGTGATAGCCCCCTGGGATTGACTCTTATAATTTACCTCTGGCAGGTCCAGCGGCCGAAACTCACTGGATCCTGGCCGAAGCCCCCTCAAGGCTCCGTTTGATTTTTTACAAAATTTCCAAGTAAAAGATTCTAAACAACTTGTAAACTTGTTTTATGAATATGACGAAAGAAAAGTAAATGCTACTATCACGTGACCATACAATTTAGAAATGAAGAAAAAACTTTCTCAAACACCATTTTATGAAACGACTGGCTTGTCTACTCCGAAGCTTACCGTTACACAGGGATTCTCCCGGTTCATAATTGTATCACTTCACCATTGTAAAACAAATTTAAATTTAATAAAAATTCCTCTAATATCATTAATTATCAATGATTATTTTTTCATATATTATCTATTTTTCAAAACCAGTTGTATGAATAAGCAACGGATTGCCAAGATGGCTGAATCAAATCAATATAGTGAATCACCTTCAACCTCAAAAGTTGGACCTGCTCCTCTAAAAATACAAAAAGTGACCCCAGTATGTAAAATTTGTGCTAAAGCTAAAGTAGAGCAATTTCCTGATGACTTTTATGCAGAAGAAAATATGTTATTTTGCAAATTATATCTTCATAGTGTTGACATTTTTAGGGTTGACACAATCAAAGATCATATAAAATCCAAAAATCATTTGGCAACAAAGTCTTCTCAACTGAAACAGAAGACAATTACAACTTTGTTTAAATGTAAAGAAGTACGGTATGATTTTGTTCTTGATTTAAAAAATGTGTACTTTGTCTGACATTCCCCTACACAAAATTGATAAAAGGTCATTTCTATTAAAACACTGTAAGGAAGGTGGTGCAATTCCAAGTGTCAATTGTGTTAGGCAACTTCATCTGCCAAAATTGTTTACTCTTCATTTTGCTGCCCTGAAAACCAAACTTACTAATCAATCTGTTAGCATCATAACATGAAATAACTGTTGTGACCACAGCATTTTGAATGTGATTGCAAGCATTCGTGGGGAGTCATTTCTCATTGATGTTGTAACCTTGGGAGAATGCAATTATCAAACCTTAAGTCAGGCATGTATCCGAGCTGTAACTCACGTGGATATTGCATTTGACGATATTGTTGCATTTGTAATTGATTCTGCAGCTTATTGTAAAAAAGCTCATAAGGAAGTATTATCAAATGTCTTTTCTAACAGTTACCATGTGTTGTGCTTAGCCCATATCATAAATCTTGTTGGTGAAGTATTTTCACACTGGTCAGCATTTGATAATGTTACCCAGCTCATTACATTCATCAAGTCAGCCTTTTTTAAAAAGGCTAGTCAAAAAAAGCGATACCTTAAATGGCTTGAAGGTTCCTTGCCTAAGGAACATATGAAATTACCCCCTGTGCCAGTGGCAACCAGATGGAATTCCTGGTTTAATGCAGTCAAATATCACCCATCCTTTGTGCAATTTTATGAAGGGTTCTTTAAACAAGAAAAGAGCCACGGCTTTGCAGTAGATAGGATTCTCGAATTAGTAGATGATGATCGACTACATCATGCCTCTTACCATAATTTGCACCTGAATTTACCTTTTATAAAAAAGAACTGAATCCGTTTAATAACAGTTTTAACAAGCTTAGAAGAAACCAAGTCTCCGCTTGCATGTGTTGTTTATAACATGATGGAGGATGTAAAACAGTATTTGCATACTGGTACATCAAAATCAACATTTGGTGTAGAAACTGACCGTCTTCTTTCTGAACTAGAAAATACAGAGAGGGGGAGAGTTTTCTCAAATTTCCAAGATTTGTTCAGCACATCTTATTCAAAACTGAATAAATACCATCGATGCTAACCCTGTATATAGCTTTTACAAGGCATCTCGTCTGTTTGATCCTAGACAGCTACCTTGTATAAGCCATGACATTGATAGTTTTGCAGCCATTAAGGACTTGCAAGATCCTTCTACTGACCTTCTTGAAGAATTACAAATTTATGTGAATTACCAAGATGACTTACTAAATCCTTTTAACATTCCAGCATTTTGGAATGCAAATAAGAGTAGATTTCCCCTTCTGGAACAGATTGCCAATAAGGTCATATGGATGCCTGTTACCAGCGTAGATGTTGAACGTTCATTTTCTCAGATTAAACATTTACTAAATAAACAACGTGAAAGTCTTATTCCTTGAAAACCCAGCAAACTTACAATGTTGTATTACAATGGAGATTTAGAAAAGAGATTCGAAGATTGGTAATTTCTTTATTTGGGAAATATCAATTTTAAATTTGAGGAGTATTTCAACTTGAGATAAATTGTTTAATTCAAATTTTGAATTAATATATCAAATTTGTTTTTATATTTTCTTACAAAGATTCAATTATTATGGTTTAATTCCTGTTTTGTAAATTTTAGTCAAAATGTTTGACATTCTCAGATATTTATTGTTAAGATGCAAGTTATTTGCTGTTGATTCTTTAAATGTGATTTTTTCTGTTAATTTTAATATTGTGAATAAATGATTATAAATCAATATGGATCCCTTTACTTAAAAACACAAAAACAATCTGAATAAGCTCTGATTAAAAGTTCTACCTCAAAGATAATTATGCACTGCAACATTTCATTGTTTAGTCATGTTCATATTTATTTTTACATATAATTTATTTTTGGACTTTCATTTCACAATTTCAAAAAGAATTGTAGACATTTGCTATTTCTTTATATGTAATAAAACTTTGAATTATGTTTTTGTTTTCAGTTTTAATAATTATAGCAAATTTTATTTCAATTTTTTCACAAAAATACTATAAAAATGGGAATTACCAAAAGTGGAAACGGAAAAAAAACGGAACTGACTAAAAGTGGAAACGGAATTTAGAAAAATTTGAGACGGAAAATCGGGGCTCTAAATATTGTAATATCGGCAATTTAAAGTTGAAAAATAAATTCAGTTAATTTATCTTGTGTTTTTTACATCATTTTATCCACACATCATTTCATCCACCACACACACAACACACACACCACACCACACACACACACATACACACGACACATACACATATATTAATTATCATTATTATTATTTCACCCTTTTGAGTTTTCACATCAGTGTTAGCTGATGGTCTTTCACTGGAGTCTGAGTGACAGCAAGTCTCCTCAGGTCTCCAGGACTCTTCTGAGTATTCTGCAGATTGCAGCAGTGCAGTGTTCTGATGGTTTCAATCCTTCCTCTGATATCCAAACTTTCCAAACCCTTTTCTAAATGCTTTTGGGACTGTTCCAAGTGCACCAACACAATTGGTATAACTTTCACTTTCATATTCCATAACTTTTTCAGTTCTCTGGCAAGGTCCAGATATTTGTCAATTTTTTCATTTTCCTTTAACTATGCACCCTGTGATCCGCTGGCACTACAAAATCCACCATTGACAGTTCTTTCTTTTTTGTTAATCAACACTAAGGTTCTGGTCTTCTTGCTGGGATAAGGTGATCCGTTTTAATTTCAAAGTCCAGAGAATTTTGTGCGTTTCGTTCTCAAGAACAGATTTCTGGTTTATGCATATACCATTTTGTTGTGTGGTCAAAATTTAATTTCTTGCCATATATTCCCAGTGGAATCACCTTCCCAACCCAGTCGTGTCTAGTTTTTTGTATTCTCGTTGTGCTAGTTTGCTACATTCGCAGAGTATANCACGAGAGAGAATCTCAGGCTTCATTAGAGTCCAAATGGTGCAGCCATACAGTAGCACTGATACAACTAAGGCTTGGAAAAATTGTCGTTTTGGGCAATAATAACATAGAATACTTAACATAGCTTAACACTTGTATACGTGTACCTTGTAACATCTGGTTAATGGAATGAAAATTAAATATCATAACAGGTTCGATTTGAAGTTCCGTGGAGGTTCTTCATTACAACATGAATGCTCCCAAGTTTAACAATAAGTTTCCCAAGTTCCACAAGAAATATCTGAAGAAGGCCAGAGGCTGAAACATTGTGTATATCTTATTATAATGGAGATTGTGGGTATGTCTGTCTGTAACCGAAACTATATTTGTATACAAGTTACAATTCCCTTTGTTATTTACATGACATTCTGCATGATTTTATTTTTATTTAAACCTCAATGATTAATAAAATTGTTTCACATTATTAATACTATTGACCATATCTACATACTAATAACACGCAATTGTATTTATATATACAACAAAATAGTGGATTACAGTGTGAATGGGAAGGCTAATTTGCATATTGATCTTAAAAAATTGATTTTAATAAATATATGCTTAGTATTATTGATTTCTAATTGTTTGGTTTTACCTTAATGAATATAAGCAAAAATCTCGGGGATAAATCTTAAAAGAAATCCATTAACAGGAAGAAATAACTGTAATTTTATTTTTTACTTCCTAATTTAACTAAATAGTTTAATTAGGAACATTTACCAATGAATGACGGGAGTAATGGAAAATGATGGAAGAGTTAGTTTCAAAGTTGTTCTATTTTTCGATTATACTCCCTCTGATTCAAATCTTTTTATTTGCATTCTTATTCAGTTTTATTAGCCTTTCTAATTTAACATGATATTTTATTATATTAAAACTTAAAAACTTGCACCCGGAGGGTGCATAAATTTGCTAGTAAAAATAAAGATAAGGACAACAGTCTGAAAATTCTAAATAATACAAAATATCTCAGTAATTGGAAAATAATTATTTATTTTTTATTTTGTAAATTAAATATGTTAATTCTTTGGCAATTTCTTTAATTGGTTGGTTGGCTGGGTAGGGCGATGCTGTGCGACAGTCAACCAGTGTCACTATTTCTTGTGTTTGGTGATGCTGTGCGACAGTCAACCAGTGTCACTATTTCTTGTGTTTTGCTGAAACATGAAAATAATAGCATTTCCTCCCAAAAGTACAAGAGTCTTTAATAACACAGAATCAGCATTTTTTGAAGACTTTCACAGGAAGAATCCCCTGGGGTCCAATATTTTTTTTACTCACCCATAATCCTTGTAGGTTTGAATAAACAAGACAATATGCACAAATGTTTTTGTTTTTATTGTTGTTTTTTTTTTTAATTTTTTTTTTTGCAAAATATTTTGCAGTAGAATACAAATGAAAATTTTGACTCAGTAACCTTTTTTGTTTTTTTTCCCCAGCAAAAGACAATCTTTTAAGAACTGGGTTAATTCTTAACAGAAAATGCATAATTTGTTTAAGACTGTTGTCTTCATATTTATGGTTCTATTTTGTAGAGGATTTATGAGTATGTGTGTTCAATTATATTAGAAATGACGAATAAAATATATGACACAGTTAGGCAGAAATCACGGAGAAATAATAAAACAAATGCATACAATTATAATATAACAAATAAATTTATTCAGAGAATAAATCTGCAATAATAATTTTGTAGAGGCGAACTGGTGTATTGAAATTGACGGAGAATAAATTTGCAAGTATTCAACAAATATGTAAATGTTCGAAAGGAATAGTGTAGTTGATATGTGTAATGTAAAATGTAAAAAGTTCGTATGTTAAGTTTGGAAAAGTTCGTTTTGATGTGGACAGAAATGAGAAATAAGTTTGTGTATCTGACCTGTTGAAAAGGATTCTTGATGTAGGTAGAACGAAGTGGTAAGAATACTGGTAGTAGTAGTAATTGTGTTGAGGGAGTGAAGTCGTTCGTTCGAAACACCTGTTTCTTGGCCGTTGTTCTATCTGGCAGCGAGACGATATCTGTATGTTTGTTTGTGGTCGTCGGAATGTGTCCGGTTTGAACGTGAGATGAAGTCTGTGTCGTCTGCTAGCGAAATGAATCCTGTCCTCTCTGATAGCGAAATGGGTTCTGTCCAATTGTTGATTTCTTATCCATCTTTTATAATCAGGAGATAGGATCCAAAAGTAATTAACTTTTTGGCGCAAACGCGCGGACGTAGTAGTGAACAATGCTAACCCAGCCAATCGATTCTGATTTTTGTGTAAACAATTGGTTTAATCACTTTTCCTTAAATCTTTGGAAAAGGATTTGTGTTCGTGTGTTTGATTTAATTACTTTTCCATAAGTTTGGAAAAAGGATGGTGTTGTATGTTTATTTTATTTTTTTTTCCTTAAATTTGGGAAGAGAAATGTATACGTGTATTTATTTAAAAATATAGAATTGTATTCTATAATTTAGAGCCATATTTAAGCCAGACTGTTCTCCACTCATCATCAGATGTTACAACAAAGCAATCCTCTCTGTTCCTGCCGTAAATATCTTAGATTAAATATTTTCATTTTTCAAAGCGTTGTCTTCATTTTTTTTAAACACAATATTTTAACTGATATACTCCTCAGCCTCGAGGTGTGTGGTGTAATGGTTAGAGGAAATGGATTTGTCAATCTGAGTTCAAATCCTAGACAAAGCTGTCTACATTTCACATAGCACTAATACCTTTGGGAAAGGTATGCATCTACCTGCTCTCCCAACCAGTCTAGGAGAAGGAACACTCTGAATTCAAACCTGTTAAACTCAGCCTAAATGATTGACTTTGTGTCACATCCTGCTCGTGTGGAGGGGTTGGTAGATAAATATGTACTCCTCAGTCTTTCTTGACTGTATAAATTTCTCAGATGAAATATTTTCATCATTTCATATATTTTTTAGACGAACATCTTTGTTTATCCATCTAAATTCGGGATAGGAAAAGTTACATTATTTACAAGTCTCAAAAATTACATTCAGTATTTGTTTTTTTTTGTTTTGTTTTTTTAAATTAATAGACACACCCACACTCATAATCTTAAAAAATTAAGATAATTTTCCAGTTTGTATATTTATGTGTGAGAGTGTATGCAAGTTGATTGGGTTTAGAGGATTGAAAGGCTTAAAAAAAACAAAAAATAAAAAAACCAAAGAAAAACACAGAATGTTAAAAAAAAATCCTTTGTTACTGATGTGATGAATATGTAAATACCTTGGTACCCCCTAACTATAATCTGATTGGACAGTGTCATCTATAAATATTCGACACAGTGGTGGTACAAGTGCCTAAACCTACCAGTCCAGTGAGCTTCGGCCCTGGACAGGTTGTGGTTAATTAATAGCGTCGATCCCAGGCGCCCCCTTGAGGGACAATGCCAACGGGATCGACGCAATTTTTCTACCTGCCACCCATGAGTCTCGGCTTGTGGGTGGTGCCCACATACAATGGCCTTGTGCCATATCGTGTGAAAGTGGGACACATGTAAATACCCCTAAGCCTACCAGTCCAGTGAGCTTCGGCCCTGGACAGGTTGTGTTTAATTAATAGCGTCGATCCCAGGCGCCCCCTTGAGGGGCAATGCCAACGGGATCGACGCAATTTTTCTACCTGCCACCCATGAGTCTCGGCTTGTGGGTGGTGCCCACATACAATGGCCTTGTGCTATATTGTGTGAAAGTGGGACACATGTAAATGCCCCTAAGTCTACTAGTCTAAAATTACTCGCCTACCAGTCAGAATACCTCCACGACTGCTCGGAAGACGTACTGCTATTCGACGCACCAGCTACTACTGCGATAATATACCAAATACCAACTTCATAATATATCCCTTAACCTGGATATATCAGTTACAAAGGATTAAAAAATATATTTAATGCATATCTTCAGCCCCTAACCGAAACTATTAATATCACATTCTGATCTGTAATCCTTGTCCATTTGGAAATCAGATATGAAAAAGCCAAGTGGCTGAAATAAATTTATATCTAAAAAAATTGAAGGTTTTCATTTCTCTATTCATATTCTACTCTGTATATGTGAATATATATGGAGGTGCGTGGTGTAATGGTTATTGTTGTAGGAAATGGGCATGATGAGACGAATTCAAATCCTGGACGAGGCTATTTACATTTCACATAGCACTAATACCCATGGGAAAGGTATGAATCCAACTACTTCCCCTCCAGCTATGGGTAAATAGTGAGGTAGATTGGGCTCTTCAACCTTTGTATAGCAACCTGTCTAGAAGGAAAACTCTGAATTCAAGCATGTTAAACTCTGCTTAAGAAATTGACCTTGTGTCACATCCTACTCATGTGGAGGGATTGGTAAATATATATATTGAAATATATATATATATATATATATATATATATATATATATGTATTTTTTGGAGGATATGTGCTTAATTGAAGTTATACCTAATTTTGAAAATTAATTAGTTAATAATTAATGAATTTAGGCGGGCATATATGTTCGAATGTAAGGCTAAACAAATTGAGAAAATGTCAGTTTAGCCTTACATTTGAACATATATGCCCGCCTAAATTCATTTATTATTAACTAATTAATTTTCAAAATTAGGTATGACTTCAATTAAGCACATTTCCTCCAAAAATTGTCGGCTTAAAGCCATATAAAAATAAACACATTTGTTTGTTTACTTAACCTCATATATATGTATGTAAACTTTATTTATACTAGCAAATATATGCACCCTCCGAAATATTTTAAGTTTTAATATAATAATATATATATATGAATAAAAATGGATATTGAAGAAATATTAAGAAAATAGAAAAATAACAAATAAACAACTTTTGACAATTTTTTCATTATTACTGTCTTTCATTGTAAAAAAAAATTTTAGTAATTAAAGAATAAAATTACAGTTATTTTAAAAAATTTTGTTTAAGATTTTAAGATTTTTCATATTCAAAAGATAACAAAATTAGAAATCAAAAAATCATATATTTATTAAAATCACATTTTTAATATCATTTGCAAAACTTTTCACTGAACTATTTTTGATATATATAAATTTTTATTTTTTTATGTAAAATTAACATTTTAAAAATAAAATTATTATTTTTAAAAAATAAAAAAAAATTGGTAAATATAGTTTGTGTTGTAATTAATATATTCCAGACAAAAAGACATATTATAATCTGTCACAAAATAATATTATATTTTAATATATACAAATATATGCACGCACATGTGTGTGTGTGTGTGTGTAACAATCACTTATTTAAAAAATCAACCTTCAAAAGAAAGATTTACCTAAAAAAAACTACATATATTTAATCAATATCTACCATCTTCCAACTCAATGTTATGCATGTTAGTTCTTTATTTTGGTTGAATCCTATCTCGGAAATATTTGATATTATTCATACACACACATACACACACACGCAGACATACATGCAGACACACACACACACACACACACACATATATATATATATATATTGCAATATAGGTACAAGTGATAACCTTCACCATAAGGATCTTCAGGGTTAAATCCAATGAATTAATCAAGATATTGATTTATTGCAGTCGATTACACGTGTGTGTCTTTTGCGATAAACGGTTCGTTATGAGAAAGTATTCTATAAATGCTGGTTTCAAATTCAAAGTACGAAAGTATAAATTTACTCTACTAACGTATTGAGCACTTTTTATTTGTTATATCGCTGTCTTACCTTTCTGAATTTTGCATCAACTAACCATTGTGACCATATTCACCAGTAAGTCACCTTTTCTATTATACATTATATATATATATATATATATATATATATATATATATATATATATATATATAATAAATATATAAAGGTTTTGCATATCTATTTATTAGGTGACAAAGGAACATTCACGACCATATTGGTTTCATGCGAGGCAATCATCAGGTGAAGATGTTTCAAATGCAAGGAAAATCAAAAATTTTTCAAAATAATCCAGAAAATTCAATAGACATAGGATGTGTATGATTGGATAAAATGATGTGCGTATTTTATTATATTATATAACAGCTCTATTTTATATTGAGCACTCTACCAATAATACTGCCTTTGGTACGCCATTCCAGCAAAAGCTGAAATAGTGACAATATGATTTAATATACCAAACTTGTTGGTAAATCCTCGCGGTGAGAAAAAACCCAGCAAATAGTTTGATTGTAAAAATATACTACCAAACATCAACCGGGAAGAAAAAAATTTTGTAAAAAAGAAAAGACCAAGATAATCGTACCAACAAAAAATAATCTATTGGTACAATATTTTGGCCAAAAGAAAAAACATTTTATGCATATATATATAAGATATATATATTCATATAAAACCGCCAGGAGACTAAAGCTAATAAGTAAAAAGTGCTCGATACCTAAGTAGAGCAAATGATAAAGATAAATCTAATGAGTCAGACGAACCTATTAAAAGTTTCGCTTAATGCTCTTCAGGGCTAAGATCTGGCTCTAATATATATATATATATATATATATATATATATATATATATATATATATAGAGAGAGAGAGAGAGAGAGAAATTGAGAAAATATATAACCCCACAAATTTAGACAATGAAGTAAGGCAAAAGAATATATCTGTGTGGAAATCATTTCTACTAATTCCTTTAAGAATAATATTTTTAAAAATCCACAAAACACTTCATTTGTCATATTAAAGAATGTTTTCTGTTCAGCATCCATTTGTTTTGTTTTGTTTTGTTTTTCTTACGATAAACACCAAGATGTTCTTCTGAATCACTTTTTAGATTCTCATTTATAATATAATTTATTTATTTTATTTATTTTTTAATTCTGTGAGTCGCAAAAGGAAGAAGCATTGGCACATCTAATCAACTGTAAAGAAAGATCCAGAAAAGAAAAAAAAATATAAAGAAAAAAATGTCACTCTTCAAGAAAAGAGACAGAAAAGCACAAATATGATTTGTCTATTTCATGTCCCTTACCAATAAAAACCAAGATGTTCTTCTGAATCACTTTTTGATTCTCATTTATAATATTCTTTATTTTTATTTTATTTTTAATTCTGAGAGTCACAAAATGAAGAAGCAGTTTGGCACATCTAATCAACTGTAAAGAAAGACCCAGAAAAGAAAAAAAATATATATATAAAGAAAAAAATGTCACTCTTCAAGAAAAGAGACAGAAAAGCACAAATATGATTTGTCTATTTTCATGTCCCTTACCAATAAAAACCAAGATGTTCTTCTGAATCACTTTTTGATTCTCATTTATAATATTCTTTATTTTTATTTTATTTTTTAATTCGAGAGTCACAAAATGAAGAAGCAGTTGGCACATCTAATCAACTGTAAAGAAAGACCCAGAAAAAAAAAAAAATATATATATATAAAGAAAAAAATGTCACTCTTCAAGAAAAGAGATAGAAAAGCACAAATATGATTTGTCTATTTTCATGTCCTTACCGCACGGGGGGGGGGGGGAAGATGGACGTGATTGTGATTCACAGCTGAGATACGAATCAGTCGGTCGATGTCTATGTATGTTTATTTAAACAGTGCTTACGGTCTTTGTTGTGCTGGTTATCACAATGTTTTGATTGGTGTGTTTTCCGACCATCAGCAGGCAACAAGATGCGAAAGATTTATCCAAATATTAACACCTGCATATTAAAAAAAAATGACATAGCCATCACTTCTCATAGGAAACTGAGTAAATCAACATTATATATACTAGCAAATATATGCACCCTCCGCCGGGTGCAAGTATTTAAGTTTTAATGTAATAAAATATTGTATCAAATTAGAAATGCTAGTGAAACTAAATAAGAAAGCAGATAAAAATATTTGAAACAGAGGGGGGGGGGCATAATAAAAAATAAAGAACAACTGAAACTTACTCTTTTCTCACAGCCGTCTTTCATTGCTAAATTTTCCTCATTTAACTATTTAGTTAAAATAGGAAGTAAAGAATAAAATTACTGTTATTTTTCTTGTT
>CM042156.1:47533591-47616091 GCA_023376005.1 Doryteuthis pealeii | reverse complement strand
ACAAATAACAAAAAGAAAATTATTACATCCGTTGATCACAATTGCGCTGGTTTAGCTCAGTCAGTAGAGCGTCTGGCAAGGAATCACATTATTCCTGGTTGAATACTGTCTCTCACCAACTGAGTGTATGAGTAGCACAGGGATCTGTGCAGTAAAGTAAGGAACTGATGGTAGGTGTGGCGCTCCACCGCAGATGCTAAAATAATCTCCTTGATCAAGCGCTAGTGAAAAGGGGATAGACTCTCTCGGCTCATATCGACATTAGGCCGCCCCGACGACTTAACTTTTACTTTTTTTACTGCTTAAAATACCTTTTACAGACTTAAAAAGAACCATAAACATATACACAAAACAAAAATGGCAAAATTATTGGAATAACTTCCAAAACAACAAACTACATGAAATAATGCCACAAATAGGAAAACTTCAAATAAATCAAACCAAAATATCCAGAAGAGAAGAAGTAATATTATCCAGACTAAGAATAGGACACTCATACATTACCCATTCATACCCCCTCAAAAAAGAAGCAGCCCCATATTGCATACCATGCCAAAAACCCTACACAATCAAACACATTTTAACATAATGTAGCAACCTAAAACAAATACGAAAAAAATACTACCAAACAACAAATCTAAAACAGATATTCTACCAAATAAACCCAGAAAAACTACTCGGATACATAAAAGAGGCACACATCTACAACAAAATCTAAAAATCTTCCAAAAAAAAAAAAAATGAAAACACAAAATATATGTTAAAAAGAATCATCTAAAAGTTCCATTCACAAAAAAATATGTCAAAAAAAAAAAAAAAATCTTTAGAAAATTAAACATTATCACCAATTCATTTCAAAAACGTAGTCGGCATTAAATGACCCATTGAGGTTGATATGCCGTAAAACAAGAACAAAATCAAAATCACTGCTTAGAGTTCAGTAAGTTTAAAAGATTTGAAGAAAAAAAAAAAAAGATGATAAATGTTGAAAATACTTTTCTCGGTTTCAGAGAAAGTGAAAGACATTAGATTCATTCTCGACAGGTTTACAAACAATGAAAGAATTTATTTCGGCTGAGAAATGGACGCCTTCAACATTTGGATAAAAGTGTTGATTCTGAGCAAAAACAGAATGAAGGAATTATTTTGACATGACTAGAAGAGAATTTACAAACAAACCCGCTAAAAGATCCACTAGAATTTCAATTGTTTATCTCCCTTGAACCTTATTTAAAACTTCTTGTTAGGGCAAGGACGTATTCCCCAGCTGATATATATATATATATATATATATATATATATATATGGTTAATTGTAAACAGACGATTTTTAGAGATTTAAAAAAAATTATAAAACTAAACCCTAACCCTAACCCCTACCAAACAATCGGATTTTGAGGGTATGAATGAAAACGTCCCCACGAATCGAGATTGCAGAAGGGGTACCTAAAGGTCATATATGGTCAGAAAAATGCTTCACTTTAAAAAAGGCCAGAATATATATATATATATATATATATATATATATATATATAGAGAGAGAGAGAGAGAGAGAGAGAGAGAGAACTGCAAATAAGAAATGCCTTTGCATAAATAGATGCTATTATTACAGAGCAGATATATATATATATATATATATATATATATATATATATATATATATATATATATATAAACACAACCTTTACGCATCAGCAGAATGCGACACAAGTTCAATTTTTAAGCGGAGTTTAATAGGTTTGAATTCAGAGGGAGAATATTTGGATTCATACCTTTCCCATGAGTATTAGTGCCATATAAAAATGCAAACAGCCTCGTCCGAGATTTAAATCGATTCGATATTCATATTACTGCCAATCGTATTTTGAATATCTACAAAACCTGACTGTCTTTTTTCTGTCTTTTCATGTCGGAGAAAATATGATCAAAAACAGGACCCTAAAACTATTTTGATATGACTGAATATAGTTTACAAACAATCTATGGAATATCCAGCATAATATTTACCAAACTCCTCGAAGATTAAATATTTTCTTTTCTCCACTTACTCATTGACCCACTAGTAACTGCTACCCAAGCATCGTTGTCCAAAGTCCTACCCACACTCCCCCAGGCTACCTGAGAACCCTATATCTCCCTGCCTATCTTCTTCAACCTTTCCTCACAACATCTGCAAATATATGAGGGTGTTAAAGATCAGAAACGCTTTTATCTTATCTTCTGATGTCCTGAATAGAAATTCTGCCAGACAAGAGTCTGGCCTAGACATGCACACCGCAAAAGGTTTAAATGCTGTTCAAAATATCTGTAATCTAAGTATAGAATAATATACTTGTATATAAAACACACACACACGCACACACACACACACACACACACACACATATATATATATATATATATATATATATATATATATATATATATATATCAAGTTAAACCTAATGAGTCAGATATACCTACTAATAGTTTGGCTTAGTAGCTCATCAGGACAAGAATCTGATTATTTTCTGTTCGTACGACCCTATTGGTCTTTTCTTTTTTAAATTTTTTTTTTTCCCAGTTGAAGTAAGTTTGGTAGTATATTTTTACTATCAAACTATTTGTCGGTTTTTTTTCCCCAACCGCAAGTGTTTACTAATAAGATTAGCATATATATATATATATATGTGTGTGTGTGTGTGTAATATAAAGATTTTGAAGGCAATTTACAATGCAATATGTGTTGAATTTATTTAACTTTTTTTTTTTTTTCAAAACTAAATATTTTCGGAAGTAAAATTCCATCTTCAGAGTTATTGAAAGTACTAGGTGATTTTTTTATAGTACTTATCCCACGGCGATATTGTAATCATCTGTTGTTTAAGAAGTTGATGAACGCCGTATATTTGAAAAATTATACCGTGATGTTGAATCGGCTAATTCCGTGATGTAATACGGCTCGGCTGCTCCCGCGCGTGGAAAATGTTCGAAATTCTTTTAATTTTTACTATAAATATAGCCTTGCTCGGCATAGTGAAATAAAGTTTGTTTCTTTATAGTATCATTGAAGCATTGTGTGTATGTGTAATATAAAGATTTTGAAGGCAATTTACAATGCAATATGTGTTGAATTTATTAGCCGACTGACTAAAATCTATTTCTAATCTAAACCGGAAGAGAGTCTCCTCCACCGATTCTCACGGTATCCACCGGAAGGAAGGATCAGGACTGAGGTCAAGCCTTGTCCCTCATCCCTCAAGGCCGCCGGCTGAACTTATAACCGTCATTTTGATTTCTTGAATTATCCGATTCAACATCACGGAAAAAATTTCAAATATACGGCGTTCATCAACTTCTTAAACAACAGATGATTACAATATCGCCGTGGGATAAATACTATAAAAAAATCACCTAGTACTTTCAATAACCCTGAAGATGGAATTTTACTTCCGAAAATATTTAGTTTTGAAAAAAAAAACAAAAGTTAAATAAATTCAACACATATTTTCACACATCTATTGAAGTCAGTCTACTGTTGGTTTTAATAACAGCAGCTAAGTAGAACTCAAGCAGTGTGCAAGACAGCTGGTATAAATAGGAATCAAGAATGATCCATTCATGAATCTGGGTGATTTGGGTGATTCCATTCCTTGAGTTCTGATTGGCTGCTTGACTGCTTGATTTGAATAACATTGCGGAGTCTTATATATACTTTGTCATTTTGCAGTGGACTTTGTAGCATTCGGGTTTGTATTTGAGTTACAATCGTTTGTTGCCTTGTCTTCCCAGTTCGACGGTAATTGGAATATCAACCACTCACATTTGGCGAGTTACGTTCATCAATCAAAAAGCCTTTCTACCTGATGTAGAGTGGAGATATGCGTGCCGATAAAGCTGGAATTTTCAATGGCGATCTGTGCCACGAAGAACCTAACTACCAGAGACGCATGTTTGGCCAATTTTTGTTCTTTGGTGTCACGAACAACCGATCCTGGGACCAGGGCTGACATGGCGAGGTTGAAAAAGGTGGCATCTCATATCAATGACTTGTCACTCTTGCCACACACAGACGTAAACGTAATCTATTCCATATCATTAGAAAAGGCATGAATCCGATTCTCCCTTCCCCCTTCCTATGACGAAATGCATTATATTGTTATTGGTAATAATACTACCTATTGCTCTGTAGGTAGAGCAACCACCTTGGAATCGAAAGGTTACATGTTCGATACCGGTCCCCGCTAAAAAAAAAAAAAAAAAAAAAAAAAATCCCTCTGGCCAACAGGTCCAATTTGGAACGATAACAGCGGCATCTAGGGTTCGCAATGATAGAATGGGAATTGATAAACAAGGAAGACGTTCATCGATGCTCTTGCGGAAATCAGCTTCAGCTATAAGGACCAATTGACAGAAGGGGATGGGCTGGATACACACCCTCATGGAAAGACAGGCCGATGGTAGCTGTAAGAAGTTTGAGGTAAGGTGACTCGAGCCCTCCATTCTGAAGCGACACATGACGGACGCCATGGAAACATTTCCTACATTTGAAGTCTGACCTGTGTGGCAGGGCCTGTATGTCGAGGGTTTCATATGTGTGACAGGGTACACAAAACAAGATGGATCCGTGGGCCATCTGCGTGCTCACAACTGCTCAAGACTGAACTACTTGTAGAAATGGCCTTATTCTGTCAAGAAGCGGCAATCACCATATATATATATATATATATATATATATATATATAAAGATAATCTAATGAGTCAGACGAACCTACTATTAGTTTCGCATAAAGCTCTTCAGGGCTAAAATCAGATTCTGACTCATTAGATTATCTTTATTATTGGCTCTACTTAGGTATCGAGCACTTTTTACATATTAGCTTTCTCCTAGCGGTTATATGAATATATATATATATATCTTATATACATATATATACATATAATTTTTTTTTCTTTTGGACAAATACTGTACCAATAGATTATTTTTTGTTGGTACGAATATCTTGGTCCTTTCTTTTTTTCAAAAATGTTTTTCTTCCTGGTTGATGTTTGGTAGTATATTTTTACAATCAAACTTTCTGCTGGGTTTTTTCTCTCCGCAAGGATCTACCAACACGCTTGGTATATTAAATTATATATATATATATTATATATATATATATATATATAATAGTCATCCACAGAATCCGTGTTTCGACGTATCACGTCTATTCAGTGTGGGTAGACTTATCAGAGTACCTCTCGCCGACATCAGCCCGAAAGCCGACAAATTCCCTTCCAAAGAGCTCTACAAGGTTTGGGAGCATATATCATAGTCATCCGCAGACACCGTGTTTCGACATATCACGTCTCTTCATTTTGGCTTTACTTAGCAGAGTAACTCCAGAAAGTAGTGAAACCCGACTGATTTTTCACCAGTCCGATTCCCTAACCCCTCAGCCATCAGCACATACCGGCCAGAAGCAGGAATTTTTAACTGATGAATACATACATAGGCACATATGTTACGGTCAGTTAGAGAACTCATATTCGTTTGAGAGCCTTGCTTACGCGAAATACGATGACCGTCAGCTAAATTTCCTTCTGAAGAGCTTTATTGGGTTCTTGAGCATATATCATAGTTATCCACATTATATATACTAGCAGATATATGCACCCTCCGGGTGCAAGTATTTAAGTTTAATGTAATAAAATATTATATTAAATTAGAAAGGCTAATGAAACTAAATAAGAATACTGATAAAAAGATTTGAAACCGAGGGAGTATAATAAAAATAGAACAACTGAAACTTACTCTTCCATCACTCTCGTCTTTCATTGTTATTTTTTCTAATTTAAGTATTTAGTTAAAAGAGGAAGTAAATAATAAAATGACAGTTATTTTTTCTTGTTAATGGATTTCATTTAAGATTCATTGAAGAGATTTTTCATTATATTCATTAGAATAAAACCAAGCAGTTAGAAATCAATAATACTAAGCACATATTTAATAAAATCACATTTTTAATATCAATATGCAAATTAGCCTTCCCGTTCACACTGTAAACCACTATTTTGTTGTATATATAAATATAATTGCATGTTGTCAGTATGTAGACCTGGTCAACACCGGGGGTCCAGTGGCTTCGGCCCGGGATCTTTACAAGTTAATAGCGTCGATCCCAGGGGGCCATCCCCCCAGGCAACACCTGCCCCCTCGATTTAAAGGGACAGGGCTGGGTTTATTGCCCAGTGCCTGAGGCGCCCCCCTTGAGGGGGAATGCCGACGGGATCGACGCAATTTTTTCACCTGCCACTCCATGAGCTTCGGCTTGTGGGTGGTCCCACGTTAATAGGGACTTTGTGCCTGACCCGTACAAGTGGGGTACGCGGTAAATACTATGTAGACATGGTTAACAGTATTAATAATGTAAATCAATTTTATTAATAATTGAGGTTTAAATAAAAATACAATCATGGAAAATGTGATGTCAATAACTAAGGGAATAGTGATATGAGTAGTAATATAGTTTCGGTTACAGACAGAAAAGCACACAATCTCCATTATAATAATAATAATATATATATATATATATATAATATATATGTGTGTGTGTGTGTGCACGCGCGCACTACTGACCAAAAGTTTGGGATCACATTGATTTTTTCCTTTAAACTTAACATTTTTCAAGTGTATTAGTGCAAGTGAAATGCAAACAGCGTCGTCTACGATTCGAACTCGGGTCGTCGATCCCATTTTCTTACGATGATAACTCTTGCGTAAAATGCATCTTCTTGCTAAATCAATTGTTTTGTTTTATTTTGTTTTATTAGGGCATATCAACCCTTTTCGGGTTATTTAATGCCCGAATCAAGTCATTATGATAAACAAAAGGCTTTAGGTGAGTTACAATAACTGCTGTTGCTTTAGTGGTCACCACCCAATTAAGTATTGAACTGGCTCATCGCTGCTTAACTTCGGTGATCTCACTCTAATCAGTTGTTAGTTATTAAATGCATCTTAGTTCAGAATAAGGCCAGAATGATAGGTATGGAACATTCAGTGAGAATCGAACTCATTAACGAGCTTGTTAATTATCACACTACAGGGAAGTGCAGCTGATCGAGAATGATGCACAATTACTGTGGTCAGAATTTAGTTTTTACATTGTTCAGCAAAAAAAAAAAAAAAAAAAAAAAAAAAAATCAAAAACAATTTTAGTCTGTAATGACAAATGTGGAGGTCAATGATTGCGTAGACCTTTTGAATTAAAAAAAAAAAAAAATGAAAAGAAATAAAATATAAAAAAAAAACAAATAAAACTTTCAGGTAATCGATTCTGTCCAGTTCTGGTGGAGTACTGGACAGTGGTATGAGTAAAGTACAAGGTCAGACTAAAAGAAGGCCAATTAAAATTGTTGATGTCTTAACGAAGCAATTTTTTTTTGGGCGGGCGGAACAAGGGTATAAAAATGCATTAAGTGGAATTGAGTAAATTAATGAGAAGGTGAGAAATTTTGCAGAGTCAGAAAATTAATCGAAACGGAAAAAAGACAACTCTCTGGTAATAAAACACTAATTAATGATATATAATATATATATATATATATATATATATATATATATATATATATATATAAAAAAGTTAGTGTAGCAACGCCATGAAGTCAAGCGTGCTTGGTAACTGCCAGTTTCTCGCCTGCACGATTTACAAACCAATTTAATTTGAAAATCGCTACCTTAATAAATATAATTATACATATGCTCTATCAGTGATATTAACCACTCTTAACTTTTAAGTATACTAAATTATATTATCAATATTGACATTATATATGTATATATATATATATATATATAATGTTAATAATAATATAATTAATAAGTATACCAAATTATATTATCAATATTAACATTATATATATATATATATATATATATATATATATAATGTTAATATTGATAATATAATTTGTATACTTATAAGTTGTGTGTGTGTGTGAGTGTGTGTGTGTGTGTGTGTGTGTGTGTGAGAGAGAGAGAGAGAGAGAGAGGGAGAGAGAGAGATACTTGTTTCAGATTAAACTACACTTAGTATCTATCTGTATACACACATGCACGCATGCGTGATATTGATATTGCCTCCAACCATATATATATATATATATATATATATATATATATATATATATATATATAGAGAGAGAGAGAGAGAGAGAGGAAAGAGAGAGTGTGATGGCTGAATTGTCATTTTAAATTATTAATTTCGCGCATGCGCTATGTTTGTTTCAGGTTTTGTCTATAGTACAGCAAACTACAGTCAGTTAGGCACTGTCTGTATGGACCCTAACGCAATTCACTCCCCCATAAATTTATAAACGACACGCTGTATTGCTTGGCATCCACCCCAGAGTCTTTGGATTTCCATCTGAGGAAAGTGCAGATGACTCGCAAAGACTTGGGCGAATCCAACAGTGTTTACGAAGGTACAGAAGCTCGGAAGGCTCACTCTAATCTTTATAATTAGAAAAGAACTTTTGAATTTCTTGCTGAGATCCAAGTCATTATTGTCAACGATCTCAAAAAGACAACCAGGTCCACAGCCATGGACATGACAGTGTCTGAGTTTCTTATCAGGCAAGTAGTGCCTGAAGACATTCGCTCTTTCTCATAAAAAATGAGAAAGGACCAATTTTTATCATAGTTTGTCATGAAGGACAAGAGAAAAGACCGCACAGAAAAGCTTTTCAACAAACTCAAATATTGTTGTATACTTGATCCTACAGTATTCAATATACTAGTACATTTAAACTACATTTATGTCAGCAAAACTTTTAACATCTTGTTTTTCTACAAACTTTTTACACACACACACACACACACACACACACACACATATATATATATATATATATATATATATATCTTGCCTATGCAATTTTCAAATAACTTGATTTTAAAATCGCTTGGTAACTGTCATTTTCTCGCCGATCTGATTTTAAATCACTTGAATTGAAAAGGCAAGAGGCAGTTCCATCATTTGTTGTAATTTTTCATCATTTTTTTTCTGTTGCTCTGCTTGGGACTTTAATAGCAAATTGTAACTCCTCCATATATTTTCCCTTCCAAAATTCTCGTCACAAAAAGAATTATAGCCAAGATGAACGTAATTTTCACACCTTTTGTAAATTTTTTTTACATGCGTTAAGAAAAGAGTCGTTAATTTTCAGAATTAACAACTCAAAATGAAAAAAAAACCTCCATGTAATTTTTTTGAATCCTACGTCACCAACTTGTTGTATACTGGATCATACAGTATTCAGTATATTAATACATTCAAGTACTATTTGCACCAGACATACAGTAACTCGCAACAGAGTGCTAAAACCTCGATGTAGACGGTTAGTGTAATGGTTCCGTAATCCTTACAGTCTAATCTTTATTACAACTCCGATGTTCTCAGACAGACGTATATAAATAGTCCTGGATCAGCGCATTCACTCTCTACGCAAGGTACGCTAGGCTAGTCCATAACAAGTATTCTCTCCAATCATACTTTGGTTTTTCTCAGATGAGAAAAAATTCCCCTTCAGATAGTGAACTCACAGAACAACGGTTGACTCACACTGTGTTGCATAGCGCGTCGTCACTGTACTAAATTGCAATAGTTTTATCTTCGTTGTAAGGGATGACAATAACACCAAAGTTATCCTCCAGAAGTTTATTGAAATAAATTCAAGCTTCTTAACTTCGAGAGAGAGGGTCAGTTTAATTAATATATTCAGTCTTTAGACTTTCGGTCCTTCGATTAAATTTCTGGGCGACAAGCTTTTTCAGTTGGTAAATATTAACGCTAGCTTTTCCGACACCAACTACACGAGGTCCCGCTCGGCCGACTACTGACCCCGATCACCTCACTCTCTCTCCGGGTGACTGCCTCCGGGGCTACTGACCACTGACCTGTCTCGGGCCCTCGGTTCTTTTATATTCATAGCTACACCCACGTATTTTTATCTCTTGATCTGATAACGGGCAGTTGTTAAAACTTCTTTGTTTAATAAAACCAGAAATTCATATTTCCGTTTGTACAATATATAACAACTGTCCCCAGAAGGTATACCGATTGTGAGGAAAACTAAACACCCAGTCCACATCATTGTGTTTTGAACTGGTTACTAACGACGGTGATGTTATGCCTTTATTCTTCCCACATGGACTCATACTGAACACGGAGGCCTACATCAAGTGCCTAGTGAATGTAGTGTTGCCCTGGATCAAGATAGTGGCTGCTGGAAGATCCCACATCTGGCAATAGGACTCTACACCTTGCGACACAAACAGGAGAAACCAGTGTAGGCTGCGAGCAAATCACCCCTAATATCTGGCCGCACAACACCCCAGATTGCAAACTCCTTGATTATAATCTGTATGACGCGGTTAATTGAGAGACCAACAAAACTGAAGGGAGAATAATTGGATGCATACAGCGTCGTCCAAGATTTGAACTCTGGTCGCTGAGTCTACTTCCTTAGACGATAACCATTACACCACGCATGTGTGTGTGTGTGTGGTGTGTGTGTGTGTGTGTGTGAATAAGTTTACATACAGATGATTAAAAGAATCATACTTATTTTGTAACAGTATAAGATTCCTTGTCAACGTCTGTAATCCAACACTTTTAATTAATAATAATAGATGGAACATATTGTAAAAATAAAGGATTAACTATCTGCACAGGGCACCAGGTGGGCAATCAGGCAATACATAGATTGGCGCCTAAATTGAATACCTGTCTTGGGTAACTTGTAGTGTTGAGGATTGCGACAGCAAGACGTCTAATCCAGTCTCTCCCAGAACGAAGATGGAACTCAGCAGATAAGTCTAGCCGCAACGCCATTAAGTTTGCAAAATATGGTCTTTTTTGCTGGGCATCATATAGTTTACCCACATTAACAGGTGGACAATTAAATTCGGATGAAGAAGACTCAACAAACAAATGAAGATACAAACATATATTCATAAAAATACAAATTGCAAACTTAATGGCGTTGCGGCCAGACATATCTGCTGAGTTCCATCTTAGTTCTGGGAGAGATTAGACGTCATGCTGCCGTGATCCTTAACACTACAAGTTACCCAAGACTGGTATTCAATTTAGGCGCCAATCCCCTAGTGACAATGGCAGATAATTAATCCCTTATTTTTCCAATAAACATTATAAAATGAAAATTTCAAATCAAAATTCAGCTTGTTTAGTTTTCTGCTTGGTTCTGGAGTAGAGACAAAACATAGATAAACATTGATACCCATCCTTATTGAATGAGGGTCAGCATAAAAAAGAGGCAGGGTTAATGGCTACAACGAAGGGAGTTAATGTTCCTTACTGTAGAGTTTTTATCAAGGAAGATTACTAGGTAATATAACAAACCTTACTAAACTTTCGTCTATAGACTTATTGACACGCACTTATCAAGATATAATCTTATATATATATATATATATATATATATATATATATATATATATAAGATTATATCTTGATAAGTTTGTGAATGAAACAAGAGTAAGTGCATGTCAATAAGTCTCTCTCTCCCCCCCTCTCTCTCTCTCTATATATATATATATATATATATATATATATATATATATATAATATATATATAATAATATGAATAGGAACCAAAAAAGAAACGAAAGCAAATAAATAAAGATAAAAATAAAAAAATAAGACGAGGAAAAAAAGAAAAGAAAAGGAAAAGAAGCCGTAGCAATGCGATGAAATTCAGTCGGGTATTTTTTTAAAAAGTGTAAATTTTTTTTTCTTTAGATTTGTTTCTCCAAATTTGATTCCCGATTTCCATCTGTCAAAAAAAAAAAAAAAAAAAAAAAGAAAAGAAAAAAAAGAATCTAAATAAATAGATTTAAAAACGAAAAAAAAAAAAAGAAAGAATTTAAATTGAGAATTTCCAAAACAAACATTTGAAACATAAGGTTCAATTATTTTTTCGTGTTTTTTTTTTTTGTGTCCAGCAGCGCTGAAGTTTTTTTTCTCTTGAATTTAATCGCTGGACCAGAGTCTTAAATTCAAAAAAATAGAATAATGTAAATAAAAAAGAATTAAAGATAAGAAATTATGAAATTTTATTTTTGTTTGAGTACAATCTATGTAACACTAACCATATGATGTGTTGTACTGTTGTTATCTACCAAGCTTGGTTTTTGTTTTTGGCACAAGGTTGCAAATACAGAATCGATTGCATGTCAATGGTTTACTAATCGAGCTTGTTAACCATTACACCACATGAGTTGCCCTGATATGTTATTCTCTATTAAAAGATACAATTTAGCAGATAGAGTATTGTAATTGCTTGACTAACAATGGCAGTTTCTTGTTCTTGTTCTTGTTCTTCTTGTTCTTCTTGTTATTTCACTCTATTCGAGTTTTTCACACCTGCCGTAGCCGGTGGTTCACTGGAAGCTGAGTGACAGCAAGTCTCCTCAGGTCTTTAGGATTCTTCTGAGTATTCCAGCCGATCTCAATAATGCTGTAGTCTGGATGATCTCGATTCTTCCTCTGATTTCCAATTCATCCAGACTCTTTTCCAACCCCCTGGGGATTATTCCAAGGGCCCCAATTACAATTGGTACGACCTTCACCCTCATGTTCCACAGTTTTCTCAGTTCTCTGGCAAGTCCTAAGTATTTGTCGATCTTTTCGCTCTCTTTCATTTTCACTCTGTGATCAGCCGGGTCGGCAAAATACACGAGATGACAAGTCTTCCTCTTCTGATATGTTATTCTCTATTAAAAGATACAATTTTGCAGATAGAGTATTGTATGAAATAAGTATGATTTTTTTAATCATCTGTATATAAACTTATTCATACACACACACACACGCACACACACACACACACACACACACACACATACACACACACACATATATATGTATATATATTCATCCTCGTTCATAAATTAAGTACCTTGAAAAATTGCGTTTAAAAATAATCATATGTTGTTTGGTTTCTTTGTTTAATGGCATATCTACCTTCGTGGGTTATTTAATGTCAAAGCCTTACTTGCAGAAAAATACTAGTGGTACTATTTAACCCATAGCTAGGGGAATGGGGGAGTTCATACCTTTCCCAAGGGTATTAGTCTGAAAGTGAACGTAATAGCGCGACTGGATTTCGATGTCGCAGTTCAGCATATAAGCAAATACGCATTCGGGACTCCTCCCTTATTTGTCGTTATTTTGATGTTTTTCTCTCCCCATTTATTAAGGACCAGTTTAGCTCAGTCGGTAGAGTGTCCGAGTTGGAGCCACGAGGGTCAGGGGAAGATTAAAATGAGAAGCTGGTGGTAAGTGTAACGCTCCAACAAAGGCGCCCCAAAGCGATCGCAAAAAGGGGATAAACTCCCTCGCTGTCTGGCTGATACTTTATTTACTTGACTTACATATAAATATATTCATATATGTACATGTTCCGGCTACTTACAAACACGCACTTTTACACACACAGGCACAAATGTAGTAACAAGTATATATATATATATATATATATATATATATATATATATATATATATTCAAGTCGTGGAAACAACACCACACAAGGAAGCATCTGTATGGCCACCTGTCCACCATCTCACACACCATCCGAGTGAGACGGACAAGGCATGCAGGACACTGCTGGAGAAGTAAGGATGAGCTGTTAAGCGACGTTCTCCTGTCGAAGCCAACACATGGACGCTAGTGTGGGTCACTCACCAAGGATCTACATTGATCAACTATGCGAGGATGCTGGTTGCTACGTAGAAGACCTCCCAGTGGCAATGAATGATATTGACGAGAGATTCTCATGGATATCCGTGCTGCTTGCGCGACATGATGATGATGATGATGATGATGATATATATATAATATATATATATATATATGGAGGCGCATGGCATAATGGTTAGAGTCGTGGGGAATGGATTTGTCGTCCCGAGTTCAATCCTAGACAAGGCTGTTTGCATTTCACATAGCGCTAATACCCTTGGGAAAGGTATGAATCCATACATTCTCCCTCCAGCCATGGGTAAAATAGTAGGGCAGACTGGGCTCTTTAACTTCGGGTAGGTAACCAGTCTAGGAGAGGGAAAACTCTGAATTCAAAATTCCTGAGGTCAGTCGTTGATTGGGTTTGTGGCATTCCTTGATGCACCAATTCTTTCCTATCGACTGTGCCAAAAAGTGCGGAATGGTCCAACACAAACCTTCGCCACTATAAACAAATCACTGTGTTGGTAGTTCACCGAATGAACACTCATGCGTAGAAAATCGACGAGAGAGTCCATTATATATATATATATATATATATATATATATATATATATATATATATATATATATATATATAAAAAAATGAAAAAACACAGGTTTAAATGGGTTAAGTGGTGAGTTTTTAAACCTGTGTTTTTTTCATTTTTTTTTTATATATTACATACCGTCGGATTTACTTCCTTTCTTCACATATATATATATATATATATATATATATATATATATATACAAATGTATATGCATTTATGGATGCCTATATATGCGCATATAATCCTCTACTGAAGACACGCACGAGCTTGGGTGTGTGTGTGTATGTGTATGCGTTTGCGTATCTATATGTATGCATGTGGGCGCGAGTGTGTGCGCACAGGGTAGATTTGAGCAATTTTATTGAAGATAAGATCCCAGATATTTTTTTTATTTGTTTTATCTGGAGTTTCTCCAAAATAATTTTTTTCACGGTTATCAAGATCTCAGTGTAGCCAGCAATTCAATCCTCTCCTGACGCCTAGGAGAAAAAACAGTTACTATTGCAATTAAATATCATATATATATATATATATATATATATATATATATATATATATATATATATATATACATATATATATATATATATATATATATATATAACATAGAAATGGAATACACACACACACACCACACACACATATATATATATTAGTATGCATATATGTGTCTATTTATATTCCATTTCTATATCTGTCAAATATCTATCTATCTATCTATCTATCTGGAGAGTTAGGGAGGGGGAGAATAGAATGAGAGAATAAGGCAATGCGATTGTGGGGGAAGAAATAGAGCAAAAACATTGCGCGCTCGCCTACATGCATACACACACACACACACACACACACACACATGCACACTCACACACACACACACACACACACACACACACACATCAAGCACACACAAACATATATACATATAGTTTTGACTATGATATTATACGCCACAATGATATAATCTGTTTCACGTTACTTGTAGAGGAGATGGGCGCTGCCAAGTAACTGTGCTGTCCTTTTGACAATATTATAGACTAGGAAAGAGAGTGTGAAGGAGGAAAGGTAAGAAATAAGGAAGATAGGCAGAAAAAAAACGCAAAGAAATCTAGGTGGAAGAAAAAATATCCAGAGATGGAATCGTCGAGTGCGTTCCAGCGTGGTGTAATGGTTAGCAAGCTAGTCTCGCAGATCTATTTTATTGAACAACAACCGCCTTGTGTTAGGTAAAAATGAACGGGTTAGGTAAAAATGGGGATCCCATCGTTGTGTAAGCTAGTCACGCAGATCAATTGCTTTTGAATAGCGAGCTTGATCCTGGCTGGATGTTTCATACTTTGAGACCTTGTGTCACATCCTACCCGTGGCGAACAGGTTAGGTAAAAAAGGGAGTCCCATGATGGTGTAATTGTTAGCAAGCTAGTCTGGCTGATCAATTCTATTGAATAGCGATTTCGATCGATTTATTTTTTGATAAACAGGCGAGATTAATATTTGCCGAATTCCTTTACTTTATTTTACTCACGTTAAAACTTATAATTAATTACAACTACAATAAAAATCACAAATATATAACATACAACACACTAATACTCATATTAACATTATATTTAATTACTTATAATTCACAACCATTTATTAGCTAATACCTTGAATATCTTATTATAATGGAGATTGTGTGTTTGTCTGTCTGTAACCGAAACTAAATCACTACTCAAATCACAATTCCCTTAGTTATTGACGTCACATTCTCAATGATTTTATTTTTTATTTAAACCTCAATTATTAATAAAATTGTTTTACATTATTAATACTGTTAACCATATCTACATACTAACAACATGCAATTATATTTATATATAAAACAAAATACCGCTTTACAGTGGGAACGAGAAGGCTAATTTGCATATTGATATTAAGAATTTGATTTTAATAAATATATGCTTAGTATTATTCATTTCTAATTGTTTGGTTTTCTCTTAACGAATCTGAGAAAAAATCTCGAGGATAAATCTTAAAAGAAATCCATTAACATGACTAAAGGACTGTCATTTTATTAAATACTTCATAATCTAACTAAATAGATAAATTAGGAAAAATGAAAGACGGGGGTGATCGAAAAGGATGGAAGAGTTAGATTTAAAGCTGTTCTATTTTTCAATTATACCCCCCAGTTTATCATTTTCTAAATGGTTTCTAATTTGATACAATATTTGATTACATCAAAACCTAAATACTTGCACCCGGAGGGTGCATATATTTGCTAGTAATATATAAATAATAAAACTTAAATCAACAAGAAGAACTTATTTTAACCCTACTTAAGTTATAATAATCATTTATCCTAATTTCGATCCTGGCTGGATGCTCCAAACATGTGACCTTGTGCCTCATCCCACCCGTGTCGAACTGGTTAGGTAAAACAGATCGTCCCATCGTGGTGTAATGGTTAGCAAGCTAGTCTTGCAGATTCATTACTACTGAATAGCATGTTTGATTCTGGTTGGATGGCCAAGACTTGTAACCTTGTGTCACATCACACCCGTGGTGAACGGGTTAGGTAAAAAGGTCGTCCCGTCGTGGTAATTAGCAAGCTAGTCTGGCAGATCAATTCTATCGAATAGAGAGTTTAATCCTGGCTGGATGGTTTTGGTTTGTTTTGTTTTACGGCATATCAACATCAGTGGGTCATTTAATGCCGGTAAAGTTTTGAAATAAATCAATTCTTAATGTATAATACAATTCTTTTATAAATACATTTTTCTATTTAACCCATAGATGGGACCCTAACAGGTACTACCACTCCGGGTCAGAGTGGACCAGGGAGCAATGGTGATGAAGGGGTGCTCCACATTCCCCAAACCTCCAGAACTGGAACCTCACCATCAGATAGAGTTTAACGTCATTCCCAGGACATGTAGACCCGCAGCCACCGCCTTCTAACACCCATACCCTGGCTGGATGCCCCATACTTTGAGACCTTGTGTGACATCCTACCCGTGGCGAACGAGTTGGGTAAAAAAGGGAGTCCTGTCATGGTGTAATGGTTAGCAGACTAGTCTCGCAGATCCATTTCTATTGAATAGCGAGTTCGATCCTGACCGGATGCCCCAGATTTGAGTCACACCCTATCCGTGGTGAACGGGTTGGGCAAATACCTACAGCGATGCGATAATGATGGAAACGAAATGGATAAAAGACAGGTGCTTGTTGGTTGTTTATCAAGAAACAATGAGTGAAAGATTGAAAAGCAAGTAGGAATGGAAAGGTGTAAACATCACGATACATTAAAATGCTTTATGGAGATAGAGATAGAGCAAAAGACGGATAAAAGAGAGGATGCAGTAAGAAAAAAAATATGTGCATCCCAGGACGCACTAAATCAAAAAGCTATCAGCATCACTGTTATGTTAATAATAGGGAGTGCTCTTCCAATATGTGATCTACCGAATGGTTTCTAATCCAATATGTGATCTACCGAGTTGTTTACATTCCAATATGTGATCTACGCATTATTTTCCCATTAAACTAACCCTAACCTCTTTTTTCCTAGTAGATCACATGCCATGAATAGTAGATCAATAGTAGATCACAAACCTTAGGTAGATCACATATTGGAAGAGCACCCAATTGCTCTGATTCTTAGACCTTGGGGAAGGACTAAGCCTTGTACCAGTGGCTGGGAAAATGGCTGATGGGTGAGATATAATGATCCCAGATTTTTAAAGGATCAAATATAAACTGTACATTCCTATATCTTTTTCAGCATAGGAAACAAATGTTTATATAACGTTTGTATGCAAGGGCATAAATCACAAACCGAGAATGCAAATTGATGGAAGGAATCCAGAGTTAGGGGTTCCCCCCTCCAAAAAAAGTACACAGGATTTCTTTGTTTATTGGTATGGTTTGCCAGTTTCAAAATTAGACGTTTTAACTTAAACAATGTAGACCGTTATCTCGACTTTCCAATGACGTTGTCTCGACTTTCCAATGATGTTATCATCCCGCCACATAGTTCAAATTAACATCACCGTATTAATGATTCCCTATCAGTCATATGGAAATCCGATCTCACTGACAAGTTAAAGCGATAATTCTTCCAAGCTGTGGTTGTATCAGTGCTGCTGTATGGCTGCACCACTTGGGCCCTAACGAGGCGCCTAGATGGGAGCTGCACAAGAATGCTGCGTGCGATCCTGAACAAGTCGTGGAAACAGCACCCCACAAGGAAGCAGCTGTACGGCCACCTGCCCCCTATCTCACAAACCACCCCAGTGAGACGGACAAGACCTGCTGGACACTGCCGGAGAACCAAGGACGAACTCATAAGCGACGTTCTCATGTGGAAGCCAACACATGGACATGCAAAAGTGGGCCGCACAGCAAGGACGTACATTAAATGTGCGGATACTGGATGATGCGCAGAGGACCTCCCTGGGACAATGAGCGATAGAGAAGGTTGGCGAGAGATGTCCGTGCTAACTGCACGACATGAGGATGATTGAGATATTGTACACTGACTTCGCACGTAAATTACACGGAAATTCTATTCTCGTTCATGTTCAGTTAATTCTGATTTCAATTCAGAAGGATCGGGAATTGGGAACAGCTACTACACCCTGATCACAAGGAGGAGGGAACAGGGAACGTAACGGTTATACACACAAGCAGAACATTAGCTTAAATCATCTATGGAATAAAAAATGAATTTTCTTTTATGATAGAGAATCATCTATCTATCTATCCATATAAAGATAATCTAATGAGTCAGACGAACCTACTATTAGTTTCGCATAAAGCTCTTCAGGGCTAAAATCTGACTCTCTGTCAGATTTTAGCCCTGAAGAGCTTTATGCAAAACTAATAGTAGGTTCGTCTGACTCATTAGATTATCTTTATTATTGGCTCTACTTAGGTATCGAGCACTTTTTACTTATTAGCTTTCTCCTAGCGGTTATATGAATATATATATATATCTTATATACATATATATACATATAAATTGTTTTTTTCTTTTGGCCAAATACTGTACCAATAGATTATTTTTTGTTGGTACGAATATCTTGGTCCTTTCTTTTTTTCAAAAAATTTTTTCTCCCTGGTTGATGTTTGGTAGTATATTTTTACAATCAAACTTTCTGCTGGGTTTTTTCTCTCCGCAAGGATCTACCAACACGCTTGGTATATTAAATATCTATACATATATAAAGGGCAGTTGTGTGAATCTGTATGTCCGGAGGAAACTTCGAAAATAAAACAATTAATGACAAAGTAAATATTATACACATTAAATATCACCTGGGCGTGATTTTTGAGCAAAAATAATGAAGGTTTGAGTTATATTTGAGAAGATATTTAAAAATTCATATTTGAAAAGTAACAGAAGGGAAAGTCATGTATATGTTATTGTTGTGGGGTTTCAAGGGGTCAAAATAAGAACAAAACGACGGGTAACAAATGTAGGAAAATGTATTAACAAAAGAGTAGACAATTACAGTAAAGATAAGTGGGAATACCTCCGACAAATAGAGTTATGAGCTGACTCGCATTGGCTTACTCTCAAGCCATAATTGTCCCTGTTACTTATAGTAACCGTCGGCGCATTCCATTAGTTATAGGGTATATCACCTATAACAGTTATATTTTTTATCTTTTTTTTGTATGTTTTTTTTGCTTTGAAATATAATATTGATTGGTTGAATTCATTGCATCATTTATGTCTTTTTTTAATTGTAAATCATTGAATGGAAATTTCTTACTATATTGTTATATATTTCCGTGGGGAGTTTTATGGGGCAACCAGCGAGGATCTCACTCGCGATAAGTAATGATGGATCTGCGAGACTAACTTTTAAAAATCCCCCCTCTACCCAGGCGACGCCGGGTAGCCACTGCTAGTTAGTTAATAAAGAAAGTGAGACCCATTTTTCCATCAATATAGAGAATTATTTCTTTATTCCTAACTAAAAACCCGGCGTCGCATAAGTAGAGGGAGGATATGTCAGTCTCGCAGATCCATTATTAATTATCGCGAGTTTGATCCTCATTGGATGCCCCCATAAAAAATACCTACGTAAAAAAGACCCGGTGGGACATCAGGAATTTTTTCGTCAGGGTAAAAGAGAAATGACGTCACATATAAAGATATAATAAGAAATTCTAATTCAATAATTTCCAATCTAAAAAAAAAAAAAGATATAAATGAGGCGATTAATTTAATCAATCAATGTTATATTTCACAACGAAAAAAAAAACAAAAAAAAACATGCCAAAAAAAAAAAAAAAAAAACAAAAAAAAACAAAAAAAAAAAACAAAACAAAACAAAAACAAAACAAAAAAAATATAAAAGAAATAACGCGCTAATGACTTTCTGTTATACAAATTTTAACCGCCCTGTCGGCTGGGGCGTTAGAATGCACCGACTGCACCTCTGCAGAGGGGTAAGACTCCCCCAATGGGGCCACCTGTTGGCCGTGGGTGGCGACCCGTGATGCTTAAGGATAGAGCCCAGGTGGATGAGCAGTTCATGACGTGCAATATTCCACTTTGGCCCTATCTTGGGCTAGACGGGCGGTCGGAGAGGCCCCCTCCGATCAATCGGCTGGTCACGTCAAGCCCTAGCACCTATATGATTTTCCCAACCCTATTGCCCTTATGGCAAGCCCCAACCCCTTTTTATCATATGGGTGCTAGAAGGCGGTGGCTGCGGGTCTACATGTCCTGGGAATGACGTTAAACTCTATCTGATGGTGAGTTTCCAGTTCTGGAGGTTTGGGGAATGTGGAGCACCCCTTCATCACCATTGCTCCCTGGTCCACTCTGACCCGGAGTGGTAGTACCTGTTAGGGTCCCATCTATGGGTTAAATAGAAAAATGTATTTTTTTAAAAATTGTATTATCCATTAAGAATTGATTTATTTCAAAACTTTATCGGCATTAAATGACCCACTGATGTTGATATGCCGTAAAACAAAACAAACCAAACCAAAAAAAAATTTAATTTTAAAATATCTTCCCAAATACGAATAAAATCTTCATTATCTTTGCACAAAAAACAATCTCTGGTGATATTTAACGTAAAATCAATAGATTCCTTCATACAAAATGGCAACAACACTGGAATAACAACATCCACAATAAACTCTTTCTAATCAAACCCACTTTGGGAGGCCGGAGACCAACTTTAAGGAAGTCTAGAAAAGAACAAGTCATTGTATCCCGATTACACATTGGTCATACAAGACTAACGCACTCCAATATACTCAAACAAGAACAAAAACCACAATGTGGAACATGTCAAACACCTTTGACAGTTAAACACTTATTCATGGAATGCAGGTTTTTTGCTCACATCAGAAACCGTTATTTTAAAGCAAACAATATGAAAGATCTGTTTGAAAATGTCAACATGGAGGATATTCTCTCTTTTTTGAGGGAAATAAAATTATACCATAGAATATAGACATGAAACAAAACAATACCATACAACATAATCCCCAATAATGATAACACATTGTTAAAACCAATTAGTAAAAAGTATAAATATAAATACACGATATTTATAACTTCCTAACCGTTAGGCATGACATAACCCCAGGCGGGTTGATATGTCGTTAAAATCAATAAACAAACTTAGTCGTTAATTATTGTATTTTCATACTTTCCCCCGGACATACACAGGCACATACACACAACTGCCTTTTATATATGTATAGATATATATTTCCATAGCATTTCGTTGAAATGAAAAAAAGGTTTTGCGCCAAACTTTCAAGAGGCTTACAGATTATTGTATGAACTGAGGCGTGTGGTGTAATGGCTATCGTCGTAGGAAATGGACTTGGTGAGCCGAGTTCAAATACCGGAGAGACTGTTTGCAGTTCACATAGAGCTAATACTATTAGGAATTATATGAATGTAACTATTCTCCCTACAGTTATGGGTAGATAGTAAAGCAGAGTAGGCTCTTTAACCTTGGTTGGTAACCAGTTTAGGAGAAGGAAAACCTCTGAATTCAAACCTGTTAAACCCCGTTCATGGAATTGGCCTTGTGTCATGTCCTACTCGTGGCGGAGGAGTTGGTAAATATATATATATATATATATATATATATATATATATATATTATATATTGTATGAGATGAGGTTCTCTCTAAATACATCAAGTCTAAAAGTTCTAGNTTTTATTAAATTCTAGAAATGGCTACCTGGCGTAGAACACGAAGGAATCTATCCCCTTTTTGCTAGCATTAAACCAGGGAGATTGTTTTGCTGAAGTAGAGCGCCACACCTACCATCAGAGCTCATATGCTTTACACCAAACTGTGCTACTTTGGTGCTGAATTGGCGGGGACCGGCATCGAACCCGAAACCATGCGATTCCTAGGCAGATGCTCTACCAACTGAGCTAAACCGACCTTTGAGGTAATAGCTAATCTTATTTCCTAACACATGTGGAATTTCTACTGACCCAACTAAGTAAATAAAATTATAAGGTATTAACCCATTCCTTACAGAGTGATAGTACTGTTAATGTCCATCTATGGTTAAAATAGTAAATGTTTTTAAAATATTGAGTTCCATTAAGATTGAATTTATCTCAAAACTTTGTCGGCATTAAATGACCCACCGAGGTTGATATGCCATAAAACAAACCAAAAAACCAAGCCAGTCTTTACTCCGTTGCTCTTTCAAATTGAATTCCACGCTAGGGTAAGATATTTCTGGTACCACGTGCACGACCGAACTGACAAGAAACCTTTCATTTAATTCTTGATATTTGGGATTTCTACCTTGCATTCAATTTCCAGACCCCGTCTCGCCATTCCACACTGACTTCCCGACATCTTCATAACACTCAACATTCAGATTCTAATTTCAGATTGTCTGTATTAATCCATGTACCCCTTTCATTGCACCAACTGACTTGAAAAAAATTCTCTCATCTTCCCAAGACTATTTACAATATATCGGACTGTTTTATCGGAGGAAGACACTTTTAGGTTTTATTTATGACACGAGAGAGATAGGGCGGTTGATATTCGTTAAAATCAATAACAACTTAGTCGTTAATTATTGTATTTTCATACTTTCCCCCGGACATACACAGGCACATACACACAACTGCCTTTTATATATGTATAGATATATATTTCCATAGCATTTCGTTGAAATGAAAAAAAGGTTTTGCGCCAAACTTTCAAGAGGCTTACAGATTATTGTATGAACTGAGGCGTGTGGTGTAATGGCTATCGTCGTAGGAAATGGACTTGGTGAGCCGAGTTCAAATACCGGAGAGACTGTTTGCAGTTCACATAGAGCTAATACTATTAGGAATTATATGAATGTAACTATTCTCCCTACAGTTATGGGTAGATAGTAAAGCAGAGTAGGCTCTTTAACCTTGGTTGGTAACCAGTTTAGGAGAAGGAAAACCTCTGAATTCAAACCTGTTAAACCCCGTTCATGGAATTGGCCTTGTGTCATGTCCTACTCGTGCGGAGGAGTTGGTAAATATATATATATATATATATATATATATATATATATATATATATATATTGTATGAGATGAGGTTCTCTAAATACATCAAGTCTTAAAAGTTCTAGTTTATTTAATTCTAGAAATGGCTACCTGGCGTAGAACAGCGAAGGAATCTATCCCCTTTTTGCTAGCATTAAACCAGGGAGATTGTTTTGCTGAAGTAGAGCGCCACACCTACCATCAGAGCTCATATGCTTTACACCAAACTGTGCTACTTTGGTGCTGAATTGGCGGGGACCGGCATCGAACCCGAAACCATGCGATTCCTAGGCAGATGCTCTACCAACTGAGCTAAACCGACCCTTTGAGGTAATAGCTAATCTTATTTCCTAACACATGTGGAATTTCTACTGACCCAACTAAGTAAATAAAATTATAAGGTATTAACCCATTCCTTACAGAGTGATAGTACTGTTAATGTCCCATCTATGGGTTAAAAAAAATATTGAGTATCCATTAAGAATGAATTTATCTCAAAACTTTGTCGGCATTAAATGACCCACCGAGGTTGATATGCCATAAAACAAACCAAACGAAACCAAGCCAGTCTTTACCTCCGTTGCTCTTTCAAATTGAATTCCACGCTAGGGTAAGATATTTCTGGTACCCACGTGCCACGACCGAACTGACAAGAAACCTTTCATTTAATTCTTTGATATTTGGGATTTCTACCTTGCATTCAATTTCCAGACCCCGTCTCGCCATTCCACACTGACTTCCCGACATCTTCATAACACTCAACATTCAGATTCTAATTTCAGATTGTCTGTATTAATCCATGTACCACCTTTCATTGCACCAACTGACTTGAAAAAAAATTCTCTCATCTTTTCCCAAGACTATTTACAATATATCGGACTGTTTATCGGAGGAAGACACTTTTAGGTTTTATTTATCTAAGATAATTCCTAAAGAAAATGGATTATATATATATATATATATATATATATATATATATATATATATATATATATATATATATAAGCTTTACCATATATATATTTACACGTACGATTAACAGTTACTAAGAACCGCTGACTTCTTGTATTCTCCACCCAAACTTAGATACATATGCTCTATCAATTATATAAACTAGCAAATATATGCACCCTCCGGGTGCAAGTATTTTAGTTAGATTTTATGATAAAATATCATATTAAATTAGAAAGGCTAATGAAACTGAATAGAATGTAGATAAAAAGATTTTGAACAGAGGGGGTATGATTGAAAAATAGAACAACTTTGAAACTAACTCTTCCATCATTTTCCCTTACTCCCGTCTTTCATTGGTAAATTTTCCTAATTAAACTGTTTAGTTAAAATAGGAAGTAAAGAATAATATTACAGTTATTTCTTTTTGTTAAGGGATTTCTTTGAAAACCTCTATTTTGTTGTATATATAAATACAATTGCATGTTAAGTATGTAGATATGGTCAACAGTGTAAGTAATGTAAAACAATTTTATTAATAATTGAGGTTTAAATAAAAATAAAATCATGGAGAACATGATGTAAATAACTAAAGGAATTGTGACTTGTACCAGTAATATAGTTTCGGTTACAGACAGACAAACCCACAATCTCCATTATAATAAGATTATGTGTGTGATGCGTTTAAGCGAGGGACTAACAAAACTCTGTGCAACACCAAAGATTAACTGAAGGCAAGGATAATGGTAGCATTTACCAACCTGAATGAAGGGAGACTGTTGGAAGGATTTATCAGATCTTACAAAGTCATCTGGAAGCCGCGGTTAAAGCCAATGACGATTTCTGTGAATACATTTAATCTATAGTATTTCAAGAAATGTTGGTAAATATATATGATAAAGTTATATCAGTGTTATTTTCATATATTATATATATATATATATATATATATATATATATATATAAAATGTATTAAAGTAACTTAAAAATAAATATATTATATTTATATATACTAGCAAATATATGCACCCTCCGGGTGCAAGTATTTAAGTTTTAATGTAATGAAATATCGTATTAAATTAGAAAGTCTAATAAGAAGGCAGATAAAAAGATATGTAACAGAGTGGGAGTATAATAGAAAAATAGAAATGAAACTTACTCTTCCATCACTCCCGTCTTTCATTGCTGAATTTTACTTATTTAACTATTTAGTTAAATAGGAAATAAAGAATAAAATTACACTTATTTTTTCTTGTTAATGGATTTCATTTAAGATTCATTGAAGAGATTTTTGCTTATATTCATTAAAATAAAACCAAACAGTTAGAAATCAATAATACTAAGCACATATTTAATAAAATCACATTTTTAATATCAATATGCAAATTAGCCTTCCCATTCACACTGTAAACCGCTATTTTGTGTATATATAAATACAATTGCATGTTATTTGTATGTAGATATGGACAACACTAATAAAAAGGTGAAGCAATTTTATTAATAATTGAGGTTTAAATATAAATAAAATCATGGAGAATGTGATGTAAATAACGAAGGGAATTGTGACTTGAGTAGTAATATAGTTTCGGTTACAGACAGAAAAACACACAATCTCCATTATAATAAGATATATAATTATATATTAAATAAATATAAATAATGAATGAATGATGATGATGATATTATATATATATATATATATATATATATGTGTGTGTGTGTGTAAAGAAAATAACAGATTCAGAAAAATCCGACAAACTATGGAACTATATGTAGGGAAAGTGAATAACAACACAAACGATCGATTCAATTAATATTTCGTCTCTGTTAGTTCAGAAATTCTGAAGAAGTTTCTGAACTAACAGGGACGAAATATTAATTGAATCGTTTGTTTGTGTTGTTATTCACTTTACCTACATATTGTCCCTCATCCCCCCATATATATATATATATATATATATATATATATATATATATATATATATATTCAAACAAATTTAGTTAAAAATAATGGAATCCTTATTGTTTTGAAGCTTTGTTATTTTTTCTTTCAAATTTTATAACAGTCTTTTGATGTTATCATCTTAAAAGGCGTTAATGAGTTATCCTAAAGAATTTTCATTAGTAAACCAAGTACTTTCGGTTCTTTTCTTAACCATTATCAATGCCGTTTATTATCTGTCTAAACTATCATTATTAAAATTGTTTATTATTTTTCTAAACTATTATTTTGTTTTTGTCGCAAAAGTGACGCTAAATAACACTGGCGATTTATCTTTTAAATTTATCTAACGAGCTAAGCAAACGTGATTTAGAATTGTTCTATCTATTTAAAGAATTTTAGAATATTGTTGCTGGTTTGATAATTAATTCTATTAATAGTGGATAGTCTAAATTTTATGTATAAAGCTTTAAGGATATGTAATTTTTTGATATTATTGTCAGCATGAAGAGCACCTGTAGGCACGCATATGGCTCCTCAGGTCAACTCAATCCTAGCAATCTCTTCCACGGTTGTGACAAGGAAAAGACCTGTCTGTGGCGATGACATAAAACCTTTGCACTGTCATGTCTTCTGAGACCTGCTGCAAATGTTATATACTCATATACACCCTCATCATACGTCGGGTATATATTATATATATTATATATATATTATATATATTATGGAGGCGCGTGGGCTAGTGGTTAGAGTCGTGGGAAATGGACTCGTCGATTCGAGTTCAATTCCTAGACGAAGCTGTTGGCATTTCACATAGCGCTAATACCCTTGGGAAAGGTATGAATCCATATATTCTCCTTCCAGCTATGGGTTAAATACTAGGGCAGACTGGGCCCTTCAGCCTTGGGTAGGTAACCAGTCTAGGAGAGGGATAACTCTGAATTCAGAATTCCTGAGGTCGGTCGTTGATTGGGTTTGTGGCAACCCTTGATGCACCAAGTCTTTCCTATCGATTGTGCCAAAAAGTGTAGATGGTCCAACACAAGCCTTCACCACTATAAACAAATCGCTAATTCAAAATTCTAACTACAGGTACGTTCATAATTTATGGATGTTCATAAATTATGTAACACAGACCAATATGCTTTGTCACAGGATTGACCTGAACAACATGTAGTTTGCTGCGGAAAGAATTGTGTAAAATCAACTTGCTGTCCTGAGATTTCAAATAACTAGCAAGTCCAGCTTTGGACAAACGGACCCTACTGCAGATTTTACAAACTTTCCGTCTGAAAGGTGTCGGAACAGATGTTAAGTCATGTTTCCAAAGTGCTCTTTTAATAAATAAATAAAAAAACGTTTATTTAAACATAGTTTTTATCAACAGTAGTTGTCATAGGATCTCGTTATAAAAATCATAGTTCTTAGTGTATATTTCATGTAAGAAAAGGGCATCCCCAGGAGGTTAGCAAATCAATTACTACAAAAAAATGAGTTCGATCCTCGCTGGATACCTCATACTTGTAGATCAGGAGCAATTTGCCTCCGTGCTGCCAGATGAATATGTGAGGGTTATATTTTTAAAAATAGCATTGAAAGAGTAGTATTATCTGCGTTATTCGGACTATTGTCCCCATCTTCATTGTTATTTGTACAACGTTTCGGCCGATATGCCCCCGGCCTTCTTCAGGTATTTCTTGTCGGACTCGGGAACCTTCTTGGACTCGGAACCTTCTTTTCGAACTCGGGAACTTTCTTGTCGTAATCGGGAGCCATCACGGAACTTTGAACCTAACCCTTTATTTAGTCCACGGGGGTATGAGTTGTGTTAATTATTTTTCTAACTGCCTCTACTCAGGATTGAACTCGGGATCCAGAGATAACTGTCACTTAGAACTGTCTTAACCTAACTACCTTATCCCCTAGGCCATGTGTCCAATGAAGATGGGAACAATAGTCCTAATAACGCAGATAATACTAATCTTCAAGCCTCATCTCTAACATTCAGAGAAATAGCATTGAAAGAATTTCAAAATTATTTTCATATTGTTAGTCAAGACATGTTCTCAAATAGACCAATTCATTCTAGGGCATCCGTTCGTGGTGTAATGGTTAGCAAGCTAGTCTAGCAGATCCATCACTACTGAACAGCGAGTTCGATTCCCGCTGGATGTACCATACTTGCGACCTTGTGTCACACCCTGCCAGTGGTGAACGGGTGAATTTTATGCCCGGAAAAGGTTTTATCGAAACTTTATTTTGAAAAAAAAAAAGAGATAGTGGAGGATGAAATAAAAAGAGCGGGGTTTTTTTTTGTCACGTTTTAAAATTTCTTAGAGGCATGTGGCAATTGTGACCTCAGTAAACGAGAAGTAGCAATGTGTTGTCGGTGTTACATCAGCTGCCAGACGTGCCGGAACACGTGAAAGTGACTATATCCCTTCGACAAACAAACTATCAAGATCAAAACTGGTGGCAGGTCTCTCCCTCTCTATCCACCCCCCTCTCTCTCTCTCGGCCTGTTTCTCTGTCAGTCTTTCTGTATCCTCCTCTCTCGTTCGCTCTTTATTTTCTCTCACTATGTCTCTCTGTCTTTCTGTCTTCTCTCTCTGTGTCTCTTCGCTGTTTCATGACAGCTGGACCGATTAAAGAGAGTAATTACGAAAATTCTGAAATTGTACGATACAGCAAATTCTTTTGTCCCATCTCTCTCTCTCTCTCTCTCTCTCTCTCTCTCTCTCTCTCTCTATATATATATATATATATATATATATATATATATATATATATATATATATATAAGAAAGGAAATGAATCCGACAATATGAGTATGAAAAGGTGGACTAAAAACATCACACAGTGCTGTTAAAGAGAAAATTATATTATAATATGTTAAAAGAGAATTATATAATACTAGCTAAAGTACCCGGTCCATGACCGGACTAAAAAAAAAAAAAAGAGAAAAAAGTGGTGACTTAATTTGGCGGACCTGAACTTTTGGAACCCCACGCCCTCTAAAATTTTCGTTTTTAATTATTTTTTTTTTCAACGGATTATTATCGATTGCAAACCAATCTATCCGATTGTAAAAAAAAAAACTAAAAAAAGTTATTTATTTTCGAGTTTTCAGGGGTGCTCATTTCCCCGTATAAGTTTATAGTAAATCGAACCCCCATATCGAAACCGCTCTATCTTAACAGTTGGGCTGAATTTGCACTAAGGTATCAAAATTAAGGTGACACAGAAAAAACAGAACCCACAAATTTTTTAATAAAACTGTTAAATTCAAGTAGGGGGGTTAGGATTTGGGGTTAGGGTTAGGGTTAGGGGTTGGTGTTGGGTTGGTGTTTAAGGTAAGTTTAATGGGAAAATAAAATAAATAATTTGGGTTCTGTTTTTTCTGGGCCACCCTTTGACACATTTGCGCCAGTTTCCTTTCGAGCAGTTCCGATATGGGGGTTCGATTTACTATAAACTTATACGGGGAAATGAGCACCCCTGAAAACTCAAAAAATAAAGAACTTTCAAGAATTTTTAAAAATCTGATTGATTGGTGTGTAATCGATAATAATCCATTGAAGGAAAATAAATATTTAAATAAAATTTTCTTTTTAGCGGTTCCGATAAGGGGGTTCAATTTACGATAAACTTATACGGGAAACTGAGCACCCCTGAAAACTCGAAAAATAAATAACTTTTTTGAATTTTTTTTTACAGTCTGATAGATTGGTGTGCAATCGATAATAATCCATTGAAAGAAGAAAAAAAAAAAAAAAAAATTTTAGAGGGGTGTTCCAAAAGTTCAGGTCCGCCCTTAATTTTAAAAAAATCTGCCTATTTATTTATCATTAGAATTATGATAAATTAAAGAACACATTTTCTCATTCAAGTTACGTACATTAAAATCATTTTTATTTTATGTTTAAGGTAAGAACATATCATACACTGTTTTGTTTATATACGAAATGTTAACTACATCGTATTTTTATTATAATTTTTGTTTTATTTTTTATTACAATACGAATACAACTATGTTTACTTAGTTACGAAATAAGTAGTTATAATTTAACTTCCTATTTTTGTAAAAGGCTTTTTCTTTCTAAAATTCTTTTGTTTTTAATTTTTTCGTATATATACAAAGTTGAGTTATATTATATTTATTAAATAAACGAAATAAAATTTATTAAACAATAATAAGCGCTTATTATTTATTTAATAAATAATAAGCGCTTATTATTGTTTTTTTTACTTCGCTCTTTCTTACCAAATAAATATTTGTAAGATAGATTATTTCATTTCATTTCTAACTAAATTAATATTTTAAAGACAGGAATAAAAAGATTGCGATATGAATAAGATTTGATTTTTCGTTAAAACATACTTTTGCTGTCCGAAGCAAAATAATTTTTTTCTAACTCGCTATAAAAAATAATTCAATTGATAAAGACTCGTACAAATTATAAATTGAGCAAGATTATTTTCTCTTCTTTTCACGAAAAGTTTCACTGAAACTCCAGTTTGAAAATAATAATAGTATTTGGGACAAATTTTAAATTCAGTTTTTAATTGCTTGATAAGTTAGAAATAGATTGTAATTTATTTCTTTGAATTTTTTCTACATGACAATTCAAATCTAGTTCTTAACGATAAAGAGAATGCAATATCTATTTTTGCTTACATTTTAAAACGTCTTCATTAGTTCTCTAAACTATTAAGACTTTTTTTTTAAAACCATTAGTATTAATTACAAAACAACTCGTTTTATCATTTTTTTTTATTTACATTTATACAACCCTATACTGGTGACTGATTTTTATTGACATTTAAAATCTTATTTAAAAAAAATGTAACCGTAAACTTGTGTTTTGAAACAATTTTCATTTTTCTACAATTTTTTGTGCATGACAACAATTTAAATTAAGTGTGTGTACATTGTACAATAAAAGTTAGTTTCAAAAACATACGATAAATATAAATAAATATTTAGAAAGATTATAAAAAAACGAATTTATTTTACGTTAAAATTTAGTTTGTCGCTAACATTTTCATTGTTTCTTTCTTTCTTTATTTATTTCTTTCTTTCTGCTGCTAAAACAGCCAGGCGAGTCGCTAACATTTTCGTTGTTTCTTTCTTTCTTCTTTCTGCTGATAAACAGTCAGGCGAGCCTCAGCTGATAGACCAAGTATTAGCAGCAGCAGCAGCTATGCTATGGCTTTCGAAAAATCGTTTGATTTTTGTTTGATTAATCGATTAAATCCCTTAATCAGTAAAAATCAATAACCAAATTTGGAATTTTTCTTAGTTAGAACGATATCAATGTGTATGCAAGATTTTGAATCTGAGTGACCTCCCGTTTTTTTGTTATACGTCGACACGTACATACCAAAATCTCTGTTTTATATATTAGATATATATATATATATATATATATAGAGAGAGAGAGAGAGGGAGAGGGAGACAGACACATACAGAGACAGACAGACAGACAGACAGACAGAGAAGGACAGGAAAGGAGGGACAAGGAGAAGGATAAAGAGATAAGGGGAGAGAGACGGGGAGAGGGAGAGAAGCGAGAAAGAGAGAAAGAGAGAAAGAAAGAGAGTGAGAGAAACAGAGATAGATAGAGTGGAGAGAGGGAGAGACAGAGACAGATAGGTAGATCACGCAAGACAGGATCTAAGAAGGACTGACGAACTAAAAGATACGCCGTGAATGATACCATCAACTCTCCAGCAGAAATTTCAAGGTAAATTAAAGCTGAACCGAACAAGGAGTGGAAGTCGTACAGTGTCCAGACGATTTAGCGAATTCGATTGAAATCTTGTTCTTCAAGAACTACTCAACCAATCATAAGTTAAAAAATAGCCCCACTTGAATATGCAGGAGAACATGTTAGATAACCCTTCGCTATTCTGATCGTTTCTCTGCTTTCTTCACCAAGTCTGTTTTGGACGATGGTCTTTGTCACTTCTGTCGGCCATTTTCTGTCGGTAAGAACAAACTCTAAAACGTCTTTTGCGTACACCTTTTTATCTAATTTAACTAAGACATCTTTCCATTTATATATAACCCAACTACTTCGGGCAGTTGGCGTCATCTTAAGGAACATGAATGGCCAACGTGTCCGCCTTAAAATGTTGGTTCCAACTTTTTACCCTAACATCTCAGCACCAACTTAGTGTTATATACAGTCACTGGACCCCACAAAGAAAGCGGAACACTTGTCTATACAAAAATATAGAATTATATTTCTATTCCTTGATTGTGTCAAGACTAAGAGTCGTCGGCAGAGGTTGCACATTCACTGGAGCCTTCAGGAGTTTTGACTAAAAGCCATCTCAATCTCGAACTGCCCAACCCAGATTTCTAAGGACTTTTTATAATTGTTCAAATCACAGGGTCACGCCTCTTTGATCGTGACACCTACGCAGTTTTTCTGTAGACACACCTCCTCGCCTAGGCGGCCTGTTTTCATTGGTTATAGGCTACACTTACACATTTTCTGTGCCTACGCAGTGTCAAATGTACGCCTGCATTTTTCTGGTTCCAAATGTCAGTTCAATGCGTTCCATGCCATATCTTGTTTTTGTTTTCAGGCCCATTCTTGACACCCACGCATTTCTTGCGTGCAGCCCTGGTTCCAGATGCGACCAGATAATATATTACATTAGTACCTCAACATATCGGAGCTAATTGATTAAATTTCGAAACTGTTCCTCCAACTTTCTCTTGTCGCCTCTTCACATGATTGAAATCATCCAATCCCTACGAAGTTATAAAAACAGACCTCAGGGGTTATCAGTCAATATCATATGACCTAATGTCTCTGAGTAAAATTTCTATTTCCCTTTGCAAATCTACACTACTCTAAAAATAATAGACACTGCTAATCTTGTTGTATACTGCCGTTGGATCTTTGACAAACAACGAGGACCACATGTATATATATTTACCAACCCCTCCGTACGAGCAGGATGCAACACAAGGACAATTTCTTAAGCGGATAGGATTCAACCAAAATAAAAAAAACTCACGTGTACAACATTGGGTTGGAAGATGGTAGATATTGATTAAAGATATGTTGTTTTTTATAAGGTAAATCTTTCTTTTGAAGGTTAATTTTTTAAATAAGTGTTTGTTACACACACACACACACACACACACACACACACACATATATATATAGGAATAATATCAAATATTTCCATGATAGGATTCAACCAAAATAAAGAACTCGCATGTACAACATTGGGTTGGAAGATGGTAGATATTGATTAAAGATATGTTGTTTTTTTAAGGTAAATCTTTCTTTTGAAGGTTAATTTTTTAAATAAGTGTTTGTTACACACCACACACACACACACACACACACACATATATATATATATATAGGAATAATATCAAATATTTCATGATAGGATTCAACCAAAATAAAGAACTCACATGTACAACATTGGGTTGGAAGATGATAGATATTGATTAAAAATATGTTGTTTTTTTTTAGGTAAATCTTTCTTTTGAAGGTTAATTTTTAAAAATAAATGATTGTTACACACACACACACACACACACACACATTATATATATATATATATATATACGACTCTAACCATATATATATTATTATTTAGATTTTTGCTTGAAGGTAATTACAATGCGTATATCGCATAAAATTCGATAATTATAGAAGATAATAATGACCAGTGAATTTCGGTAAAGAATTATTCGGTGTGTAGAACATCGTACAGACTGTTTCAACTTTATTAAGTCTCATCAGCGATGTATACTAACGATTTCCCTCCAAGAGAAATCGAAACCGGGACCTCAGCAGGATAGTCAGAAACCATACTGCTGCGGCCACGATACAGCACGGACAATCCTTGCGAAATTAACCTGTCAATGATACTGATACGTCTCTACCATATGAGGTAAGGGGACGTTGAGTGAATAATTTTTGGATGTTTGTTTGTTTTATTAGAAGCATTGTTGATAAAGTATATATTATTATTCATATTTTTTGCTTGAAGGCAATTACAATGCGCATATCGCATAGAATTCGATAATTATATAAGATATATATATATATGATAGACTTATAAATTAAGAATAATTTGTTTGGAATTGCATAGTTTCTATTATATTATAGCAAATGGTTGTTATTATTATTATTATTGTTGTTGCTTTTGTCACAAGATAAATGGAGTCTGCTTGAATCTTTCTGAGTTCCAACAAAGAAAGACGAACGTAAAAAGTACGAGAATTCTGTCAACTAAAATTTGATCTTCTTTTTTTTTGTATTTCCAAGTCGAAAGCATAAAAGCGACAAACAACATGACTTCATGACTGACTTTTTCTTTTTTCTTTGCTTGATGGTTTGCACTCGGATGACAGGAATCATGCAAGACATACAAGTCACACGAATCAGAAACGATTTGGAAACGCGTCGGGGGGTGGGGTGGTGGTGGTTTTGGTAAGGAGAGAGAGAGAGAAGAGAGAGAGAGAGAGAGAGAGAGAGAGAGAGAGAGAGAGAGAGATCAGTACGGACGGTGCCATGACTTCTCGTACAATTCCACTTACTTGAAAGTTTAGAAACTAATTTCCCGAGAAACATTTCCGGAAAGTCGATATCTTTGGTATCCTTTCCTTCGTTTGATACATTCCGAGATTTTTGAAGGGAGGGGGAGTAGAGGAAGTTGTAATTAATAGGGGGGGGGAATCTCATATAAGTAAACTCTGAAGTTTTTGAACTGTTTACATTGATTCCTAAGCCGATGGTATATCACATAAAATGATACGGCAATTGCAATGGTATTAAGTAAGTAAAGTCGACGGGGCGGCCTAAAGTCGGTATCAGCCAGTCAGCGAGGGAGTCTATCCCCTTTTCAATAGCACTAGACCAGGGAGATTGTTTTTTTAGCATCTGAGTAGGAGCGCCACACCTACCATCAGCTCCTTACTTTACCGTACAGATCCCTGTGCTACTCATACGCTGAGTTGGCGAGCACCGGTATCGAACTAGGAACCTTGTGGTTTCTAGCCGAACGCTCTACCGACTGAGCTAACCCGGATTTTCAAATCTACCCCATGATCAGTAATATACATTCTTAAAAAACAAAAACAACAAAGGAAGCGCGGTGGTGTACTGTCGTAGGAAATGGACTCGTCGACCCGAGTTCAAATCCTGGACGAAGCCAAAGTTCACATAGCGCTTATACCCTTGGGAAAGGTATGAATCTAACTATTCTCCCTCCAGCTATGGGTAAATAGTTGGGCAGACTGGGCTCTTTAACCTTGGTTAGGCGACCAGTCTAGGAGAAGAAAAAACTCTGAATTCAAACCTCTTAAATCTCCGCTTGAGGTGGTCACTACTAGAATAGGCTCAGTCATACTTAGTGATCTATTTCAATTTAATTTTTCTTAAACAACACACACTCTTTCTCTCTTTCTTTCTTTCTTTCAGTGGGTAATTGTATGAGTGAGTGTGTTTACATATATTCTCACTTTCTTTTACTTTCCTCTGTGAGTGCATATAATCTCTCTCTCTCTCTGACTTTCTCTCTCACACACACCTACACATACACACACACACATATATATATACATATATCTCTCATTATAATGGAGATTGTGTGTTTTTCTGTCTATAACCGAAACTATATTACTACTCAAGTCACAATTCTCTTAGTTATTGACATCACATTCTCAATGATTTTATTTTTATCTAAACCTCAATTATTAATAAAATTGTCTTACATTATTAATACTGTTAACTATGTCTATATACTGACAACATGCAATTATATTTATATATACAACAAAATAGCGGTTTAGGCTAATTTGCATATTAATATTAAAAAATCGAATTTAATAAATATGTGCTTAGTATTATTGATTTCTAACTGTTTGGTTTTATTTTAATGAATATAAGCAAAAATCTCTTCAATGAATCTTAAATGAAATCCATTAACAAGATAAAATAACTGTCATTTTATTCTTTACTTCCTCTTTTAACTAAATACTTAAATTAGAAAAAATAACAATGAAAGACGAGAGTGATGGAAGAGTAAGTTTCAGTTGTTCCATTTTTTATTATACTCTCTCTGTTTCAAATCTTTTATTATACTCCCTCTGTTTCAAATCTTTTTATCTGTATTCTTATTTAGTTTCATTAGCCTTTCTAATTTAATACAATATTTTATTACATTAAAACTTAAATACTTGCACCCGAAGGGTGCATATATTTGCTAGTATATATAATATTCTGAATATCAGTATCACCCTGAAGAACCTTTAGGTGAAGCATAAGTAGTACTGTCTGAATCAAATTAGTTTTTTAATATTTTTCTCTACTTAGTGTATTGAGTACTTTTTACATATTGGCTTAGTTGACTCGTTCGGTTGCTTTTTCTTTTTGTCGGTCATTTCGGTGCAATTTACATTTTTTTTCAAACTGCACGAATGATTCGACTTTTTCTTTTTTGCATTTTTTTCTCTAATATTTGAAAAAATATCTTTATTTGCAAATTGGATTATCCGATTTTTTCCACCGTCCGAGTTATGAAATAAAGATATGATATATATATATATATATATATATATATATATATATATATATATATATATATAATCTAATGAGTCAGACGAACCTACTATTAGTTTCGCATAAAATAGTCAGATTTAGCCCTGAAGAGCTTTATGCGAAACTAATAGTAGGTTCGTCTGACTCATTAGATTATCTTTATTATTGGCTCTACTTAGGTATCGAGCACTTTTTACTTATTAGCTTTCTCCTAGCGGTTATATGAATATATATATATCTTATATACATATATATGCATATAAATTGTTTTTTTCTTTTGGCCAAATACTGTACCAATAGATTATTTTTTGTTGGTACGAATATCTTGGTCCTTTCTTTTTTTCAAATTTTTTTTTCTTCCTGGTTGATGTTTGGTAGTATATTTTTACAATCAAACTTTCTGCTGTTTTTTTTTTTTTCTCTCCGCAAGGATCTACCAACACGCTTGGTATATTAAATTATATACATATATATATATATATATATATATATATATATATATATATATTAATGAAGATTCCGTGTCTGTCTGTAACCAAAACTACGTCACTGCTTATATCACGATATCCTCAGGAATTGCGTAAGTTTATCAATGAGTATTTAATTTATAGTCAAAATCATTAATACATCGAATAAATCTTATTTGTTTACGATGTCTCTGAAAATCTGAATTAGATCTGCCTCGAAACAGCCCATGTTTTTAGTGTGGTGTGGCTAATTTGCACACTGGTTTTAACAGAACCGGGTTTAATAGATGATTTCTTGGTGTAATTGATCCCTAATATCATTGTTTTATTCTCCAACGTATTAAAATCAATCCTGTGAAGGGTTTTTACATAGAAACCAATAAAGATATAATTAAAATAAGTGTAATCAAGAACCCCATTGATTAACTGTGCAGATACTGGATGACGTAAGTGGGGCTTGCCAGGAGCGATGACCTATAGGGATGGGTAGCGCGCGCGAACAAATCAGCTGTACGGCCACTTCCCTCCCGTCTTACAAACCATCCAAGTAAGACGAACAAGGCATGATGGTCACTAATGGAGAAGAAGGCATGAACTCATTAGCAACGTTATCCAGTAGATTTCTACATACCAGTGTTGGCCGACCAGCAAAAACTTACATTGATCAGCTCTGTGCGGACACTGGATGCCGTCTATTGGACTTGTCTAACGCGATGACCAATGGGTGGAGAGAGAGAGAGAGAGAGAGAGAGAGAGAGAGAGAGAGAGAGAGAGAGAAAGAAAGAAAGAAAGAAAGAAAGTGAGAGTTAAGGGAATCCGTGCTATCAACACTTGATGATGAAGATGAGAGAGAGAGAGAGAGAGAGAGAGAGAGAGAGAAGAGAGAGAGAGAGAGAGAGAGAGAGAGAGAAAGAAAAAAGTGAGAGTTAGGGGAATCCGTGCTATCAACACGACTTGATGATGAAGATGATGATTAATCATGAAATAAAGGTCAAATTGTAAATAGAAAAACAGAAACGCAGCAAATAAAGCCGACATTTAAAAATCTTACATTAACAAAATGTGTTGTTTTATGAAAAGTCATCTCCTTTGTAAACAAGATGGCGTGCAATTTGTTTTCTTAAAACGAAACTTTTAGCGCAAATTTCACTTGATTACAGCAAATAATAAAACAAAAACAAAACGGAAAAAAAGAAGAGGAGTCTGTAATGAGATTGCGTATGAGAAATGAAAAAGCAAATGGGGTAATTTAAACCAGAAAAAAGTGTTGCACACAGCCTTATCAGAAACATTAAAGGAAATGAGTTCAAATTAAACGGAGTGACCTTTTAAAAAAACAAGAGAAAAATTACATTTGTGATAGGCTGGTTGTTTGGGTTTTACGGCATTTTCATGCCGAAGACATTTTTGGTTATTTCCTATAACTCCAACCTAAAAAAAGGGGAACCATTCTGAATGAATTTTATAGATTATTTATTTATTTATTGATCTACTAGAAAAAAAAGAAGACGGAGTTAAGGTTAGGGTTAGGGTTTAGGGTTAGGGTTAGGGTTTAGGGTTAGTTTAATGGGAAAATAATGGGTAGATTAATTAACAGATAAAATTCATTGGTTCAAGTGGTTCCCCTTTTTTAGGTTGAGTTATAGGAAATAACCAAAAATGTAATAACCACATTTCTTTTATTCATTCTCGTTGGGTATTCAATTTTTAATTCGTTTTTAAACATTATTTTAAACCCATTTTTAAAATCTATTTAACCAAATTAGGAGACCCTAACTCCTGGTCAAGGTGGACCTGGGAGTAATGGCAATTAAGGGGTACTCCACACTCCCAAGAACTCCAGAATTGGAACCTCACCATGAGATGCAGTTTAGCGTCATAACCAGGAGACACTGTAAAAACATAAAAGATGAGATGAAGATGATTTTTTAAGAGACGAGCAAATTATTGCGGAATATTAGTTAATGGATTCCTTAAAGAAATATGAGGATTTTAATTTGAAAATACGACGGGGTTTATAAGTCAATTACTTCTATACAATAAAACCCTTGGATACTGCTGGAGAATTGAGGACGAACACATAGGTGACGTTCTCCTGAGTGCGCCTATACATGGACACACCAGTATAGGCTGACCAGCAAAAACCTATGTCAATCAGCTCTGCATGGATTCTGGATACCGTGCGAAAGACCAGTCAAGAGGGGATGACCGATAGGGACGGATGGCGAGAGAGAGAGAGAGAGAGAGAGAGAGAGAGAGAGAGAGAGAGAGAGGGATACATAGATAGAGAGAGAGAGAGAGAAGGAGAGAGAGGGGAGAAAGATACAATAATATATATATATATATATATATATATATATATATATATATATATAGAGAGAGAGAGAGAGAGAGAGAGAGAGAGAGTCCCGGAATTCGTGCTGTCAGCGCGACCTGAAGATGATGATGATGATGATGATGATGATAGTAAAAAAGGGAGTATTAGAATATATTTGACAGACTTCATTTTAAGCATTAATGCTTGTGCATAAAGTGAAAAGAGCCACTCGTTGTGCAACGGTTATTGTCGAAGGATAATAAACCCTATACTAAAACCTATAAAAACCTATAAAAAACAACCCATTGAAAATAAATAAATTAATAAAAAATAAAAACGAAAACAACAACAACAAAAACCCCAAAGAATATCAGAATTTAAATGTGGTGCTCGTAGTGAATTCTGTTGAATCTTGCGCCACTTAGTGTCGTGAATTGATTCTATTCCGAGCCAGTCTGCTACGTATTATGATGTTTTCTCGGGGACTCATATAATTTCCCAGGTAATTAAATTCGGATGAAGAAGACAACAACAAATATTGAAGATCAAAAACATATATTTAAAAAGGTACAAAAAATTGCAAACTTAATGGCGTTTGAGACAAGACTTATCTGCTGGTGGTGAATGGTATAGGGAGCACTGGAAAAAACCTTGTGGCGTTATTTTCGGATTTGCCTGGGGAGTTGTCTGCCCGTTTAGTTTTGCTGGTTCCCGCTAGGGGCCTTTGATATTTAAGCGACTGGTTTGAACGTCTCTCTCTCTCTTTGTCTGCCGACCTACGAGACACCACTATGGGTTAGATTCTGTCTACCCCCTTCTCGTTGGGGCTTCTGCCCTTAACACTGGCCACTCACTGCTAGTAAGTCTCGTATACGATATACGACTATCCTTTAGTCATGTATCCGTAACTATGTTTTTATGTACATTTATGTATCTCTTTGATGCCTAAATATCGTGTATTTTACCATTCATGAATGTGTCATTATCTCTACTCTTGTATATATATTTATATTACTTATGTATGTATGTTTGTGTACACCTCTATGTATTATGTTCCCTGTTGATTCTTGTGCTGTATATAAAATGTTTTGTCTATCAACCTTTGTCGGAGTTTTATCTTCAAGTATTATCACTTTAATTATTACAACGTCACACGGTGTACTGCTCAACACTATAAGTGACTTTTATCCTAGCATTCAATTTAGCCGCCAATATCGTATATTAAGGATTCGCTCTCTGGTGCAAGGGGCAGATAATTTATCTATAATTTTTCCGATAGTATTTTCTCGATTGACTGATTTGTTGTTTTTTTGTGCATTTTTATTATTTATTTATTTATTTGTTTATTTTTGTGATGTCTGCCAGAATGCCTGATAATTTTTGCGATGACTGAACAAAAGGAGCTTAATGCTTTTTTTGTGAGATGGTGGGGAGGTGCTGCTGAAACTCGAATGTTTTTAAAAATGAAGATTTAGGCAAAACACAGGTGTACAAATGGCATTCACGTTTCAAACGTTGTGAAATGTCTGTTAAAGATCAACCACTATCTGGCCGACCTTCAACAAACCAAAATAATAAAAAAATTCTTGAAAAGGTTCTCTATGCTGTCAATAAAGGTCGCTGTAAGGGAGTCCTCGTGATGTATTGTAGGTTAAATCGAACTTAACAAACCTAAACTCCACCAACGTATTCACCCTACCGAAAGAAAAAAAAATACCCCAAAATCAGGGCTGGACTGCAACGCCGTAGTAAGCCAGTTCGAAATAGTCGTCGGGGTGCGTAAAGTCGGTATAAACCAGACAGCGAGGGAGTCTATCCCCTTTTCACTAGCGCTAGACCAAGGAGATCGTTTTGGCATCTGAAGTGGAGTACCACACCTACCGCCAGCTTCTCACTTTACCGCACAGATCCTTGTACTACTGAGTAGTAGGCTGAGTTGGCGCCAATTCGAAATACAGTCGTAATATTAGGTTCACTTTCTGATTAATAATCTTGTGAAAGGTATGAACTCCCCAACCCCCCAGCTATGGGTTAAATAGTACCACTACTGTTCTTATACGAAGATGGCTTTGGCATTGAATAACCAATAAAGGTTGATATGCCATTAAAAAAACACCCAAACCAAACCAAACTACAGCTAAATAAGTAAATGAGAAGAATAAGCGTGTGATTAATTACACATACACCACATTGATTTTATTATTAGGGTGGTCTATTTAATTATAGTCATACTGTCATAGACGCGTATTTCAGACGAGTATTAACGATATAAACGAGGGTCAGCAGAAAAGTTGATAGGCTGATCAAGATACCCTCATGGAATGTGACCAAAATAATGTCTATTTTCTAATATAGCCCTTCCGCTTTGCGATCCACACACTTCTTTAATCGGTGTTACAGTGCTTGGATCCCATTAGTAAAAAGTCATCAATTGTAGATATAACGCCATCATATGGACTTTTCAACCCACCCTCGTATATATAAGTTAAACCTAATGAGTCGGATATACCTATTAATAGTTTCGCTTGGTAGCTCATATATATATATATATATATATATATATATATATTTATTTAAGAATGGAAATGAGTAACCTACTCGAGTTTCATCGATAGAATACCCGTTACAAGTATATTTATTTTTCATTTATATATTTGTTTACTTATTGATTTACAATTTAAATAAATTATACTACTTTACTTTAAATAACAATAAACACCGCTTACAATTTTTTGTTTAAATTTAAATTTAATATTATTATTTTAACTCTATTTTTTAATTTACTCAATCAGTTTTAGTGTTTATTATTAATTTTAAATCATTTTAAATCTTTTTATTATTATTTATTTGCAATTTAAATAAATTACACTAATTTACTTCAACATTTAAAACAGTAAACACCAGTTATAAACGAAATCATGCGGCAGCAAACCGTAAACTTAAAAATTTAGGAAAAAAATATATATACCTTAAGACTCAAGTATTAATTTAGCTAAAATATTAAATGTTAAATTTTAAGATTTTAAAATTTTAAATTTCAATAAATAACCCAAAATAATAAAACCAAAAATAATATTTCAATTATCCAACTATCTCTTTGCTTTACATAATTCTAATTTTAATCCCAGTTAAAATAAAAAATCAAATCCGTGTTTTATATAAACACTGTTCCCTGAAATTTTTTTTTTTAAATTTTAAATTTTAACATATTTTTTCACCTTTATTTTCACTTTATTATTTATTATTATTATTTTTTATTTTCCACTTTTATTTTTATTTTTATTTTTATTATCGTAACATACACAACCTGTATTTTTTTAAATACTCTCAAACTAAATTAAACTAGTTATTAAATAATTTTAAATTTTCAACTTTTAACTATTAATACGACCCATAACATATCTTTTATTAAATAATAATTGAAAAAATAATTCCCATAAATTAATTCAAATTTTTAATTCAATAATCAAAAACCGTTCCTGATCTATGAAAATGTAAACAAGCGTTCCTCTACTGAATTTAAGTCCCATTCCAACGGGCATGTTTATAACACCAAAGATGAATCGTAAACTCGATTAATTTAAAAGTAACCCTGAAGAATCTATCGATGAAACTCGAGTAGGTTACTCATTTCCATTCTTAAATAAATTTATGCTCTACATTGTATTGAGCACTTTGTATTTGTTTTTTCTCAACCTTAACCTCTGGATATTGTGCGCTTCCAACGATCGTTCTTATACCCACCGGTAAGTTAATACTTATACATATACAAATATATATATATATATATATATATATATATATATATATATATATACATATTTCATACATTTATATTTTTTTCTTTTGGTCAAGTGTTATAGTATTAATCGATTATTTTCGGTTGGTACGAGCTTCTTGGTCTTCTCTTTTTTCATTTTTTCCCCAGGTGATGTTTGGTAGTATATTTTTTGCTATCAAACTATTTGCCGTTTTTTTTCCTACCGCAAGGGTTTAACAATAAGTTTTGTGGTAGAACGTTCGGCTAGAAACCACAAGGTTCCTTGTTCAATATCGGCCCTCGCCAACCCAGCGTATGAGTAGCACATTTATCTGTGCGGTAAAGTAAGGAGCTAATGGTAAGTGTGGCGCTCCACCTCAGACGCAAAAACAATCTCCTTGGTCTAGCGTTATTGAAAAGGGGATAGACTCCCTCGCTGATTGGCTGATGCTGACTTTAGGCCACCCTGACGACTTTACTTACTATATATCTTCTATTATCATACTAAAGCTGAGATTTTGAGCTTTCAAGCTTTTTTGCTGGTAACCTTGATCACACGAAATTTGTCCTAAATTATTCCTTAGTTTTAGGATTACTAAATGTTTGAAAAAAATCCAGTTTAATTGGTTCTAATTAGTCGTCAATTAAGTCAAAACCTGACCCGTCTCTGTCTATACATTATACATAACTCTCTTTTTTACTCTCTATATGCCAGTGAAGGGGCATGAAAGGGATCACATGTAATAGTTTTATTACTAAAAAGGCAGCAGTTAACCCCCTCCCAACATCCTCTAACTCTAGAGTCGCCTCTTCGCTTATCTTACATTATACATAACTTTTCCTCTCTATATAAGACTAAAGGGGAGAGGAACAACAAACTAGGTCAATTCATTGAAAAATCCGTGTTTTTTAAATACAATTCTAACCCCCACGTTTGAAAATAATGTGCCAAAACTCAGGGAAATATTCGATTTTAATTAAATTTTCAGTGTTGATTTAGCAATGAATTGATTTTTATTTTATTTTAAAACTTTCTGATTTTTTTCAAGTCACTTAACTTTGACCTCCCTGTTTTGGGGGTGCAAAATATCGGCGTGTATACATGTGATTGATACTATTTTCTGCATAAATAAAAAGACTTTTGGTACTCTTCGCGGAGAACCGTCCCGGCCCCCTGCCTAAAAAAATGCTTGCCGGTGGCTGCTGTAAAAAAAAAAAAAGGAAAAAAAACAAAAAAAACACCGGCTACGATTGAAGTCCGTAGCCGAAGCGGTGTTACTTGAATAAAAAACTCGGGTTAGGGTTTGGGTTTGAAGTTGGGTTTTGTATTTAGGGTTAGTTTAATGGGAAAATAAATAATTTGGGCTTTTATTATAACCCAGAAAAAACAGAACCTAGACATTTTGTAATAAAACTATTAATTTTAACTAGGGGTGGGGTTAGAGTTTAGTGTTGGGGTTGGGTTTTCGGGAAAAACGCCCTAAGTTGGTTGTTTTTTTTTTTTATTTTGTTTTTTGTTTTTTGCAAGTGACACCGCTTCGTCTACGGACTTCAATCGTAGCTGGTATTTTTTTTCAGCAGCCACCGGCTAGCGTTTTTTGAGGCAGGAGGCGGGACGGTTCTCCGCGAAGAGTACTGTTTTTTTTTGTTTTTTTTTAAAGAATCTGCTAGAGTAGTAAATAAGTACCGAAAATCGAAAAATAAAATGAAAATAAAAAATAAAAAATAATTTTCATAGTATCATTTGGGTAATATTTGCTGAGTTCTGTCCTGGAATCCTGCCTCAAAAAATGGTAGCCAGTGACTGCTGAAAAAAACATCAGCTACGATTGAAGTCCGTAGCCGAAGCGGTGTAAAAAGATAGAGTTAGGGTTTAGGGCTAGGGCTAGGGTTGGGGTTTGTGTTTAGGATTAGTTTAATGGAAAATAAATAAATAATTTGGGTGACCCAGAAAAAACAGAACCACAAATTTTGTAATAAAACTTAATTTTAACTAAAAGGGGTTGGGTTTGGGTTTTCAGGGAAAAACGCCCTAAGTTGTTGTTTTTTTCTTTTTTTTCAAGTGATACCACTTCGGCTACGGACTTCAATCGTAGCTGGTGTTGTTTTTTCAGCAGTCTGCGGCTAGCAGTTTTTTAAACAGGAGGCCGGGACGGAACTCTGCAAAGATTACCATTATTTGTATTATTCAGACTATTGTCAACATCTTCATTGTTATCTGTACAGCGTTTCGGTCGATGTGCCCTCTGGCCTTCTTCAGGTATTTCTTGTCGGACACAGGAACCTTCTTGTAATAGGGAGCCATCACGCAACTTTGAACCTAACCCTTTATTCAGCCCACAGGGGTCTCCTGTTCTCATTCCACTTTTGAAAGCTCAAAATCTCAGCTTTAGTATAATAAGAGAAGATATATTTATTTGGTGGTTTGTTTTGAAAGCTATCACAATGAAAGTAAGGAAAAATAAGATACCTATGATGTTGTTTGTTATCTCTTCGACAGAAGATTTCTGAAACTGTCGAAGAGATTTTATCTCGAAATATTGAGAATAAAAATTACAGGTTAACAAACAACACCATAATTACCTTCTTTTTCTTTACATTTGCATTGCGATAGCCTTCAAAACCAACCACCAAACCAATATAAACACAATGCTTCAAGCAAATTATAAAAAAATATATTATATACATATATATATATATGTATATAAAAGATATGTATATAATATCACATTAATCGAAAAAAAAAAAAGACAAAGAATAAAAACATTTGTCAAATTACTTTATTTAAAAAGATAAGTGACATCATTTCCTACTGGTTTGGGATCAAATGTCCTTTTTTGGGCAATTGAATGATCAAGAGAATATTTTTCGTGTTTATCCAGTTTTTTTTCACGTATTAATTTGCTGGGATATAAAAAAGAGTCAAATGAAACGGTAAGAACATCCAGGAAATTTTGAAGTCCTTGTTCCCTCAATTGAAAGTATTTCTAGGAAGGCAGTAGAGATGGAAAAGGGTTGGATCTGTCATGACTTCAGACTGTGTGTTGTTTAATTGGAATGCCAAAATGAACTCTGTGGGAAGTTCACTTGGTATACCAGGGTTAACGCAGTGTGTGTAACATTCACTTGACATGCCAGGATGAGTGTGGGAAGTTCACCTGGAATACCCGGATAAACACACGAGAAGACTGTCGGCCAATCATCATTCACCATTCCTGGTTCAACTTTGAGATGAACAAATAAGTGTTCATATTTATTCTGTATTCTTGGATAAAATGAGAGGCAATAAAATTCATTCAATAAACTTGAATGTACTTGCTATTTCCTCAAACAGGTAGAAAGGACCGTTTCTTAATTTGCTATTAGTTTTTTTCCTGGCTGTAATTAGTGTACTGATTACCGTTTATTTTTCCTACTTTTTTTCATTTTTCGTTCTTTTTGAACAAACCAAAAAAGACGGAATAAGTTCTTTATGTCTTTTTTCCCCATTTTTTTCGTTTTCTTTAATGAAACCAGAAAAGATGAACAGAATTTCTTCAGTCTTTTGTTTTTTATTTTTTCATATTCCTCTCTTTTTGAACAAAACCAAAATAGACGGAATAAGTTTTATTATGTTGTTTTTTTTTTCATTTTTCGCTCTTCTATAACAAATCCAAGGAAGACAGACAGGTGTTAATTGTATGTTTTTGTTTTGTCTTTTGAATTTTTTTTTCGTTTTTTGTATTGAGCTTGTCTTTTTCATTTTTTTTCATTTTTTTCGTTTTTCTATGTTTTTTCTTCAATTTTTTGCTCATCCTAAACAAAACCAAATAAGGATTAAGCTTGTTTTTTTCATTTTTTTTGTTTTTTTGTAATTTTGTATTTTTTTTTCAATTTTTGCTCATCCTAAACAAAACCAAATAAGGATTAAGCTTGTCTTTTTCATTGTTTTTTTGTAATTTTTTTTCAATTTTTCGCTCATCCTAAACAAAATCAAATGAGGATTAAGCTTGTTTTTTTCATTTTTTTGTTTTTTTGTAATTTTGTATTTTTTTCAATTTTTTGCTCATCCTAAACAAAATCAAATAAGGATTAAGCTTGTTTTTTCATTGTTTTTTTGTTTTTTTGTAATTTTGTATTTTTTTTTCAATTTTGCGCTCATCCTAAACAAAACCAAATAAGGATTAAGCTTGTTTTTTTCATTTTTTTTTGTTTTTTGTAATTTTGTTTTTTTTTCAATTTTTTGCTCATCCTAAACAAAACCAAATAAGGATTAAGCTTGTCTTTTCATTGTTTTTTTGTAATTTTTTTTCAATTTTTCGCTCATCCTAAACAAAATCAAATGAGGATTAAGCTTGTTTTTTTTCATTTTTTTTTGTTTTTTTGTAATTTTGTATTTTTTTTCAATTTTTTGCTCATCCTAAACAAAATCAAATAAGGATTAAGCTTGTCTTTTTCATTGTTTTTTTGTTTTTTTGTAATTTTGTATTTTTTTTTCAATTTTGCGCTCATCCTAAACAAAACCAAATAAGGATTAAGCTTGTTTTTTTCATTTTTTTTGTTTTTTTGTAATTTTGTATTTTTTTTCAATTTTTTGCTCATCCTAAACAAAACCAAATAAGGATTAAGCTTGTCTTTTTCATTGTTTTTTTGTAATTTTTTTTCAATTTTTCGCTCATCCTAAACAAAATCAAATGAGGATTAAGCTTGTTTTTTTCCTTTTTTTTTTTTTTTTGTAATTTTGTATTTTTTTTCAATTTTTGCTCATCCTAAACAAAATTAAATAAGGATTAAGCTTGTTTTTTCATTTTTTTTTTGTTTGTAATTTTTTTTCAATTTTTTGCTCATCCTAACAAAATCAAATGAGGATTAAGCTTGTCTTTTTCATTTTTTTTGTTTTTTGTAATTTTGTATTTTTTTTCAATTTTTTTCTCATCCTAACAAAACCAAATAAGGATTAAGCTTGTCTTTTCATTGTTTTTTTTGTTTTTTTGTAATTTTTTTTCAATTTTTTCGCTCATCCTAAACAAAACCAAATAAGGATTAAGCTTGTCTTTTTCATTGTTTTTTTTTTTTGTAATTTTTTTTCAATTTTTTGCTCATCCTAAACAAAACCAAATAAGGATTAAGCTTGTTTTTTCATTGTTTTTTTGTTTTTTTGTAATTTTGTATTTTTTTTTCAATTTTTTGCTCATCCTAAACAAAACCAAATGAGGATTAAGCTTGTCTTTTTCATTGTTTTTTTTTTTTTGTAATTTTGTATTTTTTTCAATTTTTCGCTCATCCTAAACAAAACCAAATAAGGATTAAGCTTGTCTTTTTCATTGTTTTTTTTTTTGTAATTTTGTATTTTTTTTCAATTTTTTGCTCATCCTAAACAAAACCAAATAAGGATTAAGCTTGTCTTTTTCATTGTTTTTTTTTTTTGTAATTTTGTATTTTTTTTCAATTTTTCGCTCATCCTAAACAAAACCAAATAAGGATTAAGCTTGTCTTTTTTATTGTTTTTTTGTTTTTTTGTAATTTTGTATTTTTTTTTTCAATTTTTTGCTCATCCTAAACAAAACCAAATAAGGATTAAGCTTGTCTTTTTCATTTTTTTTTTTTTTGTAATTTTGTATTTTTTTTCAATTTTTGCTCATCCTAAACAAAACCAAATAAGGATTGAGCTTGTCTTTTTCATGGTTTTTTTTTTTTTTGTAATTTTTCTTTCAATTTTTTGCTTATCCTAAACAAAACCAAATAAGGATTAAGCTTGTCTTTTTCATTTTTTTTTTTGTAATTTTTTTTCAATTTTTGCTCATCCTAAACAAAACCAAATAAGGATTAAGCTTGTTTTTTCATTGTTTTTTTTTTTTTTTGTAATTTTGTATTTTTTTTTTCAATTTTTGCTCATCCTAAACAAAACCAAATAAGGATTAAGCTTGTCTTTTTCATTGTTTTTTTTTGTTTTTTTTGTTTTTTTTCAATTTTTCGCTCATCCTAAACAAAACCAAATAAGGATTAAGCTTGTCTTTTTCATTGTTTTTTGTTTTTTGTAATTTTGTATTTTTTTTTCAATTTTTTGCTCATCCTAAACAAAATCAAATAAGGATTAAGCTTGTCTTTTTCATTTTTTTTTGTTTTTTTGTAATTTTGTTTTTTTTTCAATTTTTTGCTCATCCTAAACAAAATCAAATGAGGATTAAGCTTGTCTTTTCATTGTTTTTTTTTGTAATTTTGTATTTTTTTTCAATTTTTCACTCATCCTAAACAAAACCAAATAAGGATTGAGCTTGTCTTTTTCATTTTTTTTGTTTTTTTTGTAATTTTGTATTTTTTTTTCAATTTTTTGCTCATCCTAAACAAAATCAAATAAGGATTAAGCTTGTCTTTTTCATTTTTTTTTGTTTTTTTCATTTTTTTTTCAATTTTTCGCTTATCCTAAACAAAACCAAATAAGGATTAAGCTTGTTTTTTCATTGTTTTTTGTTTTTTTGTAATTTTTTTTTTTTTTTTCAATTTTTTGCTCATCCTAAACAAAACAAATAAGGATTAAGCTTGTCTTTTTTATTGTTTTTTTGTTTTTTGTAATTTTGTATTTTTTTCAATTTTTCGCTCATCCTAAACAAAACCAAATAAGGATTAAGCTTGTCTTTTTCATTTTTTTTTTTTTTTTTTGTAATTTTTTTTTTTTTTTTCAATTTTTTGCTCATCCTAAACAAAACAAATAAGGATTAAGCTTGTTTTTTCATTGTTTTTTTGTTTTTTGTAATTTTGTATTTTTTTTTCAATTTTTTGCTCATCCTAAACAAAACCAAATAAGGATTAAGCTTGTCTTTTTCATTGTTTTTTTTTTTTGTAATTTTGTATTTTTTTTTCAATTTTTCGCTCATCCTAAACAAAACCAAATAAGGATTAAGCTTGTCTTTTTCATTTTTTTTTGTTTTTTTGTAATTTTGTATTTTTTTTTCAATTTTTTGCTCATCCTAAACAAAACCAAATAAGGATTAAGCTTGTCTTTTTCATTTTTTTTTGTTTTTTTTTATTTTTTTCAATTTTTCGCTTATCCTAAACAAAACCAAATAAGGATTAAGCTTGTTTTTTCATTGTTTTTTTTTTTTGTAATTTTGTATTTTTTTTTTCAATTTTTTTTGCTCATCCTAAACAAAACCAAATAAGGATTAAGCTTGTCTTTTTCATTTTTTTTTGTTTTTTTTTCATTTTTTTTTCAATTTTTCGCTTATCCTAAACAAAACCAAATAAGGATTAAGCTTGTTTTTTCATTGTTTTTTTTGTTTTTTTGTAATTTTGTATTTTTTTTTCAATTTTTTGCTCATCCTAAACAAAACCAAATAAGGATTAAGCTTGTCTTTTTCATTTTTTTTTTGTTTTTTTTCATTTTTTTTCAATTTTTCGCTTATCCTAAACAAAACCAAATAAGGATTAAGCTTGTTTTTTCATTGTTTTTTTGTTTTTTTGTAATTTTGTATTTTTTTTTCAATTTTTTGCTCATCCTAAACAAAATCAAATAAGGATTAAGCTTGTCTTTTTCATTTTTTTTTGTTTTTTTCATTTTTTTTCAATTTTTCGCTTATCCTAAACAAAACCAAATAAGGATTAAGCTTGTTTTTTTCATTGTTTTTTTTGTTTTTTTGTAATTTTGTATTTTTTTTTCAATTTTTTGCTCATCCTAAACAAAACCAAATAAGGATTAAGCTTGTCTTTTTCATTTTTTTTTGTTTTTTTTTTTTTTTTCAATTTTTCGCTCATCCTAAACAAAACCAAATAAGGATTAAGCTTGTTTTTTTCATTGTTTTTTTGTTTTTTTGTAATTTTGTATTTTTTTTTCAATTTTTTGCTCATCCTAAACAAAATCAAATAAGGATTAAGCTTGTCTTTCATTTTTTTTTTTTTTTTTTTTATTTTTTTTTCAATTTTTCGCTTATCCTAAACAAAACCAAATAAGGATTAAGCTTGTTTTTTCATTGTTTTTTTTGTTTTTTTGTAATTTTGTATTTTTTTTTCAATTTTTCGCTCATCCTAAACAAAACCAAATAAGGATTAAGCTTGTCTTTTTCATTGTTTTTTTGTTTTTTTGTAATTTTGTATTTTTTTTTCAATTTTTTGCTCATCCTAAACAAAATCAAATAAGGATTAAGCTTGTCTTTTTCATTTTTTTTTGTTTTTTTTTTATTTTTTTTCAATTTTTCGCTTATCCTAAACAAAACCAAATAAGGATTAAGCTTGTTTTTTTCATTGTTTTTTTTTTTTTTGTAATTTTGTATTTTTTTTTTCAATTTTTTGCTCATCCTAAACAAAATCAAATAAGGATTAAGCTTGTCTTTTCATTTTTTTTGTTTTTTTCATTTTTTTTCAATTTTTTCAATCCTAAACAAAACAAATAAGGATTAAGCTTGTTTTTTCATTGTTTTTTTTTGTTTTTTTGTAATTTTGTATTTTTTTTTCAATTTTTGCTCATCCTAAACAAAACCAAATAAGGATTAAGCTTGTCTTTTCATTTTTTTTTTTTTTTTTGTAATTTTGTATTTTTTTTTTCAATTTTTTGCTCATCCTAAACAAAACCAAATAAGGATTAAGCTTGTCTTTTCATTGTTTTTTTGTTTTTTGTAATTTTGTATTTTTTTTCAATTTTTCGCTCATCCTAAACAAAACCAAATAAGGATTGAGCTTGTATTTTGAATTTTTTTTTTTTTTTTCGTTTTTTTATTTTTTATTTTTTTTTCAAAAGGAAGACATTTTATTTTTTTTTCAAAAGGAAGACATTATCACCAAAAAGTTCAAATTAGAAATGTGAAATTCTGCTGAAAAACATTAGATACACAATAATTGAAAAAGATTGTTTTCTGTGAACAATGCAAATTGACTTTTTTTTCGATAATTCGTACTAAGGGCTATATAATAAACACCATGCCCAGAGGGAGACTGAGGGCTAATAAGCACCATGTCCTTCTGACCCGTCCGTATTTCTAGGTAGTACAGCTGCTTCATTTAATTGAGGAATCAGACTCTAATAAGCACCACCCTGTCAGACTGAGGGCTAATAAGCACCATGTCCTTCTGACCCGTCCGTATTTCCAGCTGAACATCCCTAGAGGGTCATCAGACTGAGGGCTAATAAGCACCATGTCCTTCTGACCCGTCCGTATTTCTAGGTAGTACAGAACATACCCAGAGGGTCATCAGACTGAGGGCTAATAAGCACCATGTCCTTCTGACCCGTCCGTATTTCTAGGTAGTACAGCTGAACATCCTAGAGGGTCATCAGACTGAGGGCTAATAAGCACCATGTCCTTCTGACCCGTCCGTATTTCTAGGTAGTCATCCCTAGAGGGTCATCAGACTGAGGCTAATCAGCACCATGCCCTTCTGACCGTCCGTATTTCTAGGTAGTACAGCCGAACATCCCAGAGGGTCATCAGACTGAGGGCTAATAAGCACCATGTCCTTCTGACCCGTCCGTATTTCTAGGTAGTACAGCCGAACATCCCTAGAGGGTCATCAGACTGAGGGCTAATAAGCACCATGCCCTTCTGACCGTCCGTATTTCTAGGTAGTACAGCCGAACATTCATCAGACTGAGGGCTAATAAGCACCATGTCCTTCTGGCCCGTCCGTATTTCTAGGTAGTACAGCTGAACATCCCTAGAGGGTCATCAGACTAGCACCATGTCCTTCTGACCCGTCCGTATTTCTAGGTAGTACAGCGAACATCCCTAGAGGGTCATCAGACTGAGGGCTAATAAGCACCATGTCCTTCTGACCCGTCCGTATTTCTAGGTAGTACAGCTGAACATCCCTAGAGGGTCATCAGACTGAGGGCTAATAAGCACCATGTCCTTCTGACCCGTCCGTATTTCTAGGTAGTACAGCTGAACATCCCTAGAGGGTCATCAGACTGAGGGCTAATAAGCACCATGTCCTTCTGACCCGTCCGTATTTCTAGGTAGTACAGCTGAACATCCCTAGAGGGTCATCAGACTGAGGGCTAATAAGCACCATGTCCTTCTGACCCGTCCGTATTTCTAGGTAGTACAGCCGAACATCCCAGAGGGTCATCAGACTGAGGGCTAATAAGCACCATGTCCTTCTGACCCGTCCGTATTTCTAGGTAGTACAGCTGAACATCCCTAGAGGGTCATCAGACTGAGGGCTAATAAGCACCATGTCCTTCTGACCCGTCCGTATTTCTAGGTAGTACAGCCGAACATCCCTAGAGGGTCATCAGACTGAGGGCTAATAAGCACCATGTCCTTCTGACCCGTCCGTATTTCTAGGTAGTACAGCTGAACATCCCTAGAGGGTCATCAGACTGAGGGCTAATAAGCACCATGTCCTTCTGACCCGTCCGTATTTCTAGGTAGTACAGCTGAACATCCCTAGAGGGTCATCAGACTGAGGGCTAATAAGCACCATGTCCTTCTGACCCGTCCGTATTTCTAGGTAGTACAGCTGAACATCCCTAGAGGGTCATCAGACTGAGGGCTAATAAGCACCATGTCCTTCTGACCCGTCCGTATTTCTAGGTAGTACAGCCGAACATCCCTAGAGGGTCATCAGACTGAGGGCTAATAAGCACCATGTCCTTCTGACCCGTCCGTATTTCTAGGTAGTACAGCTGAACATCCCTAGAGGGTCATCAGACTGAGGGCTAATAAGCACCATCCTTCTGACCGTCCGTATTTCTAGGTAGTACAGCCGAACATCCCAGAGGGTCATCAGACTGAGGGCTAATAAGCACCATGTCCTTCTGACCCGTCCGTATTTCTAGGTAGTACAGCTGAACATCCCTAGAGGGTCATCAGACTGAGGGCTAATAAGCACCATGTCCTTCTGACCCGTCCGTATTTCTAGGTAGTACAGCTGAACATCCCTAGAGGGTCATCAGACTGAGGGCTAATAAGCACCATGTCCTTCTGACCCGTCCGTATTTCTAGGTAGTACAGCTGAACATCCCAGAGGGTCATCAGACTGAGGGCTAATAAGCACCATGTCCTTCTGACCCGTCCGTATTTCTAGGTAGTACAGCTGAACATCCCTAGAGGGTCATCAGACTGAGGGCTAATAAGCACCATGTCCTTCTGACCCGTCCGTATTTCTAGGTAGTACAGCTGAACATCCCTAGAGGGTCATCAGACTGAGGGCTAATAAGCACCATGTCCTTCTGACCCGTCCGTATTTCTAGGTAGTACAGCTGAACATCCCTAGAGGGTCATCAGACTGAGGGCTAATAAGCACCATGTCCTTCTGACCCGTCCGTATTTCTAGGTAGTACAGCTGAACATCCCTAGAGGGTCATCAGACTGAGGGCTAATAAGCACCATGTCCTTCTGACCCGTCCGTATTTCTAGGTAGTACAGCCGAACATCCCTAGAGGGTCATCAGACTGAGGGCTAATAAGCACCATGTCCTTCTGACCGTCCGTATTTCTAGAACAGCCGAACATACCCAGAGGGTCATCAGACTGAGGGCACCATGTCCTTCTGGCCCGTCCGTATTTCTAGGTAGTACAACTGAACATCCCTAGAGGGTCATCAGACTGAGGGCTAATAAGCACCATGTCCTTCTGACCCGTCCGTATTTCTAGGTAGTACAGCTGAACATCCCAGAGGGTCATCAGACTGAGGGCTAATAAGCACCATGTCCTTCTGACCCGTCCGTATTTCTAGGTAGTACAGAACATCCCAGAGGGTCATCAGACTGAGGGCTAATAAGCACCATGTCCTTCTGACCCGTCCGTATTTCTAGGTAGTACAGCTGAACATCCCTAGAGGGTCATCAGACTGAGGGCTAATAAGCACCATGTCCTTCTGACCCGTCCGTATTTCTAGGTAGTACAGCTGAACATCCCTAGAGGGTCATCAGACTGAGGGCTAATAAGCACCATGTCCTTCTGACCCGTCCGTATTTCTAGGTAGTACAGCTGAACATCCCTAGAGGGTCATCAGACTGAGGGCTAATAAGCACCATGTCCTTCTGACCCGTCCGTATTTCTAGGTAGTACAGCTGAACATCCCTAGAGGGTCATCAGACTGAGGGCTAATAAGCACCATGTCCTTCTGACCCGTCCGTATTTCTAGGTAGTACAGCTGAACATCCCTAGAGGGTCATCAGACTGAGGGCTAATAAGCACCATGTCCTTCTGACCCGTCCGTATTTCTAGGTAGTACAGCCGAACATCCCTAGAGGGTCATCAGACTGAGGGCTAATAAGCACCATGCCTTCTGACCGTCCGTATTTCTAGGTAGTACAGCCGAACATCCCAGAGGGTCATCAGACTGAGGGCTAATAAGCACATGTCCTTCTGACCCGTCCGTATTTCTAGGTAGTACAGCTGAACATCCCTAGAGGGTCATCAGACTGAGGGCTAATCGGTACCATGTACGTCTGTACTGAACATACAAAGATCATTAACTTGTCCTGCCTTTTTGAAACTCTCTTCTAAACTGTCCAATAATTTATCCCCCCCCCCAAAAAAAAAAATGTTCACAGTAGACAAACTTATTCGATTGTTGTGTATCAACTAATTTTCAACAGAAACTGATAAAATTCAATTAATTATTTATAGATGGAATATTATTTCTTGCTGATCTCTTCATGTGATTCAAATCGTAATGTAATTTTTTAAAATTTAAAAATGAATTTTTTTTATTTCAGTTTGTCTCTGAGATCATCACAATTTTTAAAATCTCTTAATTCATTTAAAACCTTTTTTTTTTCCGGATAGAATTTTCTGAACTTAATTCTATTGAAGAATTTATATTTGGTAAACAAGTTTGGCTTATCTTGTTGATATGTTCATGTGGCTGATAAGTTTTTGTTAACTAAAAGTAAAGGGAATTTTAATTTTCAGTTTGTCTCTCCTGTGAGATCATCACAATTTTAAAAAGTTTCTTAATTTCTTCAAATTTACTTTTTTTTTTTTTTAGATAAAATGTTTTTTGAACTTATTTCTGCGGAATATACAGAGCCGCTATTTTTCTATTCACATGTTTTTATGATATTTCATGTCCTTCTTATCTGTCCTCCTGAATTTCCATTTTCTAAATTCTCATTGTCTGTTTTAATTGCTTCGTTAATTTATTAAGTCGTTATTATTGTTCTGTTATTCAAATGATACACTCATCGTATGTAGTCCTGTTTTTCTTTTTCTTTTCTTCTGTTTTTGTCAGAGTAAACATATTTCTGTTGATATGGCGCTGAAAAAGATTTAAAAAAATAAATAGAAATAAAAACTAAATTATCGAAATAAATCATAAATTAAATGGACACGGAGACACCAATTCAAAGTCTGAACTAGACCGTTTGCATTTTACATAGCGCTAATTCTCACGGGAAAGGAATTCAGGTACAAATGCAGAATAGCGTGCAAGAGATAATATCATTAGAATCGCATTTTACCTTTAAACAGTATTAGATTAGGGAAACCCTCGATGTAGCCTAACCCTAACCCTAATCCTAACACTGATCCTAATACTTACCCTAACCCTAAAACTAACCATAACACTAACCCTAACCCTAATCCTAGCGTCTCAAAGGTTTCGAGTATTTTCGTGAAATGTAATGCTTTTTAGACGTAATCTAATATTATCTCTAGCGCGCTATTCTGCATTGATACCGGTATTCATCCAACTCTTCTCTCTCCAACAGGACAATAAAAAAACTCTTAATTCAAACTCGTTAAACTCCACTTAAAAATTGACATTGTGTCTCATACTGCGTTGTTAGCAAATACATAAATCATTAATTAACAGAAAAATAAAATAAAATATATTACCTTTAGTTTTGAACTTCAACACAGGATGTTTGCACCGTTATATTTTTAAAAATCTTTCTTGGCATTACGTTGCAAACAAAATGTCTTGAGTTTAATTTGGTCTTCTTCCCTAGACATGTCTTCTTCTCTTCAATTTCTTTAGAAAAAAAAATCTGGCCGCAGTCTTTTGCTGCTCTGTTACCAGAAACCTTGTGGAGAGGGATTTTCCATTGCCCTATAATAATGCAAGTAAAAACAGAGACATTTTTAATTATCATTCCGTGTTAATTGATTCATTACATTGCTTTATTTCTTAGTTTCTAACATGGCGACTTTATTCATTTGTTATGACGCGGCGCTCGAGTTCTGCTAATCCTCGCTGGATTGTTTCATACTTGTGACCTTGTGTCAAATCAAACCTATAGAGTAAATCATTTTTACTTCTGCAAAAGTTGGGTGCATGCAACAAGACTGTGTGCGAGAATGAGGGCTATATTAGAATCTACCCACCCTGCTCTTGGTCCCTGCGTTCTAGCCCTCGTGCCGGGAACCCAACCCTAGATAGCCCCAAAATTCTATAAAACTGTAATCAAGAAACCACTGGCAAAGCCTAAGCATACACCATAGGTTTTTTTTTAGTTAGGTGGCTGAATTTTCAGTTCTACCCAGGTTTTTTTCTACTTAGGACGTATCCAGGACTCCCATTTTCGCCAAGTTTTTGTCCTAGCCCCGCACCTTACGATGTAGAGAGAGTTAGCAGAATTTTTTTATAATCCAACCGTCCTATAACCATTCCATATTTTACCTAGACCCTACATTAAGTCGGTAGTACTTGTTTCCAAAGGAGAAAGGGAACCCAACTGACCCACAACTTTTTTTTGTGTTGAATGTTTTTCGGGTATAAATACAGAATAGCATGCAAGAGATGATATAATTAGAATCGCATTTTACGTATAAATAGTACTAAATTACGGAAACTCCCGAAGTAGCCTAACCTTAGCCCTAACCCTAAAACTGACCCTAACTCTAACTCTAAAACTAACCTTAACCCTTACCCCAACCCTAATCCTAGTGTCTCAAAGGTTTCTGACATTTCCGCGAAATGTAATGTAATGCTTTTAATACGTAATCTAATGATATCATCCCTTGCATTAGTACCGTTTTTCGTTTCTTGAGGATTTTTATGTTTAGTTTTACCCCCTCCGCCCTCTTATCTGATCATTTCATCTGTATTTATTTTTGTAAATAAAATTTTGATTGTGTTCTGTGTTTGTTCACTCGGGGTATTCGAAGTAAGTTTAAGCCATGGAGAGACTGAGATATTTTATTGGAAGCAGGCTGCAGAAAAAAAGACGTAAATATCTATTTGTATGGATCGGTCAGTAAATGTACCAAACCAAATAGAACAATGAATAGCAAAGACCAGATTTGTCACCCCACCCAACAAACATAAACCTCGGGCTATAATATGCTCGGGGTTGTACCACGCTTTTGTATCTATTTCGAAATAAAAAAAACAGCACCGAGAGAGTTTTTATTTCGGAATAGGTGCGGTAGCCCGCCTGGTCCAAATACATCCCTCCTGTGGTCAAACTAAACAAAAATAAATTTGAAATATCTACATAAAAAAATCCTGGAGCTCTGAGTACCCCTTCATCGCAATTACTGCCAGGTACACTCTGACTCGGAATGGTAATACCTGTTAGGGCCCCATCTATGACTTGAATAGCAAACCCTCAAATATTTTTCTATCATGTATGTGTTAGAAGGTAGTAGCTGAGGATCTTAATGTCCTATGTATGCCGTTAAACTGCATCTAATGGTGAGGTTCAATTTTGGAGACATGGGGGAGTGTGGAGTACGTCTTCATCACAATTACTCCCAGGTCCACTCTGACTCGGAGTGGTAGTATCTGTTAGGGTCACATCTATGGTTTGAATAGAATAAATGATTTAAAAAAACGGGTTTTAAAGGACTGAGTTTAAAAATATATTTGAAGACCCATCCAGAATGAAAAAAGGAAACGTCTTCGGCATAAAATAACCCAACAACGGTTGACATACTGTAAAATCCAAGTAGGTAACGAACCAACCAACTAAACTACATAAATAAATATTATGTAAAACAAAAGCTAAATTATCGCAATGAATTTTGAGTTGATTTTAAAATTAAAAGAAAAATAATTACCTTATTTTAACCTTGACACACGATTTTTTAAGCTTATATTATTTGTTCTCGTTGTAAACATGTAGGTGATGTTCCTTTGCCAATGAGATGTATTTTGTTCTGTCTACATGGTGTTGGTTTCATTAAAAAATCTGGTCTGACGTTTTTTTTTCTCTCGACAGGGTAATGCGGAAGTTTTTAAAATTCCCCATGCTGCGTGGATAACGAAAAATAACCCCGTTCAAATGCTTCCTTTTTTTTTTTATTTCTGTCTTTTTCCTTTATTAATAACGCCACGCGCTAATGAGACGTCATAAATGACGTCATGTTTTCTGTTACTATCTATTGCAATATCTAAATAAGGAATTTTTGTCTAATATTAAACCTAAATAATTCAACTACCCGGGGGTCCGGCGAGCTTCGGCCGCTGGACCGGTGATGTTAAATAATAGCGTCGATCCCAGGGGGCCATCCCCCAGGCAACACCTGCCCCTCGATTTAAAGGGCAGGCTGGGTTTATTGCCCAGCGCCTGAGGCGCCCCCTTTGAGGGGAATGCCGACGGGATCGACGCAATTTTTCACCTGCCACTCCATGAGCTTCGGCTTGTGGTGTCCCACATAAATAGGGCCTTGTGCCTGACCCGTACAAGTGGGGTACGTGGAAAATATCATTAAACCTAAATAATTCCAAGCGCCCATAAATTGATGGTAAAAACGAAAATGTATTATTTTTGTTTTTATTTTACTTTTTCCCTGTGGGCTGGGGCTCTAGAATACACCGACTGCACCTCTGCAGAGTGAAAAAATAACCCCAATGGCGGTCACATGCGGATCGCGGCTAGCGACCCGTGATGCTTAAGTACGGAATCCTTGTGGCTGAGCAATCAATGACATGCAACTCCATTTTAGCCCTTAGGCTAGACTGGCGGTCGGAGAAGCCACCTCCAATCAATCGGCTAGTCATGTCAAGCCCTAGCACCTATATGAGTGTTCCAACTCTATTGCCGTTATGGCAAACCCTCAAATATGTTTTATCATGTCATGTGTTACAAGGCAGTAGCTGATGATCTTAATGTCATGAGTATGATGTTAAACTGCAACTAATGGTGAAGTTCCAATTTTCGAGCTCTGGGAGGGAGGTGCGGAGTATTTCTTCATCGCAATTACTCCCAGGTCCACTCTGATCCGGAATGGTAGTACCAGTTAGGGCCCCATCTATGTCTTGAATAGTAAAATGAGTTTTAAAAAAAACCCAGGTTTTAAAGGACTGAGTTTAGAAATGTTTTTGAAGACCCATCAAGAACGAAAAAAGAAAACGTCTTTGGCATAAAATAACCCAACAACGGTTGACATACTTTAAAAAACAAACAAACAACGAACTAACCAATTAAAGAGAAATGAATTTGAAATATCTACATAAAGAAATATGTAAAACAAAAACTAATTTATCGCAATGAGTTATGAGTTGATTTTAAGATTAAAAGAAAAATCATTACCTTATTTTAACCTTGGCTCACGATTTGTTTAGTTTATATTATTTGTTCTCGTTATAAACATGTAGGTGATGTTCCTTTGCCAATGAGATGGATTCTGATCTGTCTACATGGTGTTGGTTTCATTAAAAAAGATGGTTGACGTTTTTTTTTCTTTTTTTTTTTTTTTACATGGTGATGCGTTTTTGTTTTCCAAGATATTTCGAACGCCATTTCGACTTCATTTGGCTTCGTCCATTGTTTGAAAATTCAAGATGCTATTTTCTTGTTTTCACTTCAATATTAGGGTCTTTGATGTTCTATTACAATTTTAGTAATAGACATAAAGACCGAGGAAGTCTTTAAATGTCACCATGCTGCGAGGATACCGAAAAATAACCCCGTTCAAATGCTTCCTTTTTCATTTCTAATTCCCAATAAAGCGGCACGCGATTGAGACGTCATAAATGACGTCATATTTTCTGATACTTTTAGAACACAAATATATATATATATATATTGTGTTCTAAAGATAGGTCTTCCTCTATTCTTAAATGGTCAGATTTATAATATTACAATATCCAAATAAAGAAATTTTGTATAAAAATAAACCTAAATAATTCCAAGCGCCTATGAATTAATTATAAAAATGAACATGTATTATTTTTGTTTTTATTTCACTTTTGCCCTGTGGGCTGTGGTTGTAGAATACACCGACTGTACCTCTGCAGAGGGGTAGGACCTAAATGGGGCCACCTGTGATGCTTAAGGACGAAATGCTGATGGCTGAACAGTCGCTAAAATGCAACACTCTACTTTGGCCCTTACTTAGGCTAGATGGGCGGTCAGAGAGGATCCAACGGATAAATCATCGGGTCACGTCTAGCACAACCACCTCCATTGTTCTCCGGACCGTATTGCTCTTATGGTCAACCCCCAATCCCTTTTTATCGTATATGTGCTAGAAGACAGTGTCTGAGGGTGTTAGTGTCCTGGGTATGAGATTAAACTGTATCTAGTGGGAAGGTTCCAATTCTAGAGCTCTGGGGGTGTAGAGTACTCATTCATTGCCATTATTCCCAAGTCAACTCTGACCCGGAGAGGTAATACCCTTTAGGGTCTCATCTACGGGTTAAATAGATAATAAAAATGAGTGTTAAGATGCGTTTAAAAAGAATTTGAATATCAAATAATCTATCTATACATATATAAAGGGCAGTTGTGTGTATATGTATGTCCGGAGGAAACTTCGAAAATAAAACAATTAACGACAAAGTAAATATATATATATATACATAAATATCACCAGGGCTTGGTTTTTGAGCAAAAATAATAAAGATTTGATTTATATTAGTGAAGATAATTAAAAAATAAAATTTTACTGATAACAGCATAAATTTTTTTTTGGCGTTCAATATTTTGAATAGTAGACATTAACGTTTCTTTGCAGAGTGGCTGGATCAATGCAAGGTCTTTTTTTTTTTACATAGGGATTTTAATTGGTCATTCTACGAGGATCCAACTCATGATTCAGTAATAATGGATCTGCAGGACTAACTTTAAAAAAATCCCCCTCTACCAAGTCGACACCGGGTAGCCGCTGCTAGTATATATATATATATATATATATATATATATATATATATATATATATATATATATATATATAATAAATTATTAAAATATCTATTTTAATTTTGATTGGAGATACATGGTGTAATGGTTATCGTCGTAGGAAATGGATACGGCAAACCAAGTTAAAATCCAGGACAAGGCTGTTTACATTTTAGATAATACCCTTGGTAAAGGTATGAATCCAACTATTCTCTATTATATATATATATATATATATATATATATATATATATATATATATATATTATGGGATTGAAGATAGTATCATGTTTTATCATTTTTGGTCATTAATTTAATCTCGCGAAACGCTCGTCAATTTAAGCTACTTTTATCACATAGATAAAGAGAGCGTACTCATAGTGTGACATGTTTTGTGAGTTACAAAGTAATAAATATGCATACACACACTGTCACACATGCGTACAGGTATTTGCCTCTCATCCCACTTATGAGGGCGTGACAGAAGAACATTTTTATGTGGGCCCACCCACAAGCCGAAGCTCATGGATGATAGGTGGGAAAAATTGCGTCGATTCCGTCGGCATTCCCCCTCAAGGGGGCGCCTCAGACGCTGGGCAATAAACCCAGCCCTGTCCCTTTAAATCGAGGGGGCAGGTATTGCCTGCTGGGATAGCTCCCTGGGATCGACGATATTAATTTGTAAAGATCCAGGGCCGAAGCCACTGGACCCCCACCCCGTTGGCGGGTTTACATACTGTCACACATATGTACATAGGGATACACATACGTACACATACACACACATATAATGTCATAAAACATTCCTACTTATTTTGATTCTTACAAGTTCGCGATTTTAGCCTTGTGCCAGGCCTATCTATCTATGTAATGATGTGTATAGGAAAAGCGAGAATACCAGTCTCTGTCCCGCCCTGTCAGCTGGGGTTGCAGAATACACGGACTGCACCTCTGAACACCCAACCAATGGGTCCAGCATTTGGTCGTGGCCGGAGACCCGTAATGCCTGAAGACAGGACTGTGGGTACCGAACGGTCTGTAACCCGCTTCGATTAATACTTGGGTTAGACGGGCGGCTGGAAAGGCCAAACCGATCAATTGGGTGCTCACGCCAAGCCCTAAAAACTATATGATTGTCCCGATCGTTTTCTTCAAATTTCTCTTATGGCAAATAGCAGTCCCTTTTTATTATAATGTGTACTAGTAATGAAAATGATTACTACCAATTTATTATTACACATGAAAATAAAGAAATCATATATATATATATATATATATATATATATATATATATATATATATATATACGAGTACTGCTTCAACGTTTCCGTTGGAGTAGTATATGTAATTTATCCAAGAGTACTCAATACTTCATAAAAAAGTAGAGCTATAATACTAATAATTGTGAAAAAATTATGGGTCTAGTGTGGTTTTGATCTTTTACGAGCATAGCATTAGCTCAAACCACCCGACCTATCTAATGCCAAATAGGGATGAATAATAGTAGTTTCAACTTAGACCAGTACAATGTAGGCTCCAAAAGAGATCATAAAAATCGAAACCGCGGTACCTCCATATGTTCCCCAATTATTATTAGTATATATATATATATATATATATATATATATATATATATATATATATATTTTAAAATAATAATCAACCGACGTAATTTGCGGTCCCAAAACATAACAGCAAGAAATGTCTTCGCATAAACACCAGAAGAGAAGAATTATTAGCAACCTGATGATGGCAAAATAGCCTAAAACCTGGGTAGTTGCCTATGGAAAACAATTATATTTAAAAAATTCAACAAATAAATTATACACACACACACACACACACACACACACACACACACACACACACATATATATATATATATATATATATATATATATATATATATATATATATTAAATAACTCACAAGGTTTGATATACCGTTAAGCATCAACCAACCGAAACCAAACCAGTCTTTATGGAATAGAGTCAAAATGACAACAATCAGCAGTGAAGAATAATTACGTTGAAAGAATAAACATACTTACTATATTCAAATCATTAGATCAGCTGACCGAGCATAGACATTAACATTATATGTTAGCTGCAAACTATAAAAGAACAAATGATGAATTTTAGGTTAAAAAACATGACTAAAAATAGGAGTGTTGATAATATTCAGCGAGTTCACCGGAAGGCCAGAGGCCAGAAGAATACCCCAAGAACTCAAGAATAGAGAAACCGGATGTGACGTTTATGGTAGGGAAACATGTATTTTTTGAAGAATGTTCTGCTTTCTAAAATGCAGCAAACATCCGTGGAAAAGCCGAAGATACAGTGGTTTAGATTCATTATGATGATAATAATAATAGTTACAAATATAATAGAAGCAGATACCATCATGCAAATAAAGATGAAAGGAAAAGTTTAAAAAAAGAATATCTCAAGAAAACAAGAAAACTCCTAGAAACCAAGCTCTGCAGCAGAAAACTCATTAAAGGAATAAATACTTGGGCCGTCCCCATTATGGGCCGTCCCCATTATGGGCTTTAAAATGGACAAGAGAGGAACTCAGACAGATTGACCAAAAGACTAGAAAATTACTGACAATGCACAAAGCAAGGAAAGTGTGACGCCAGCGGTGACGTAGTTTCGGTTACAGACAGACAGCTACATAATATTCATTATGATAAAATAATAACGTGGAAATTAATCTGAACGAAAATCTCCAAAGACCTATGATTAAACTAATCAAATTTAAATTTCTGTTTAAAGGAAAAGAAAACGTAAAACGTAAGAACTCATCAAGATCTTAAAATTTAATTCCACAGAATTTTTTCGGTAAGAAATTTCCAGAGGAAAATTATCTTACTCATTGAAATCGTAGCCAATCCCGAAAATTGGAACGCTAAAAACTAGGAACAACACAAGCCCTTCCCCTTTTTTTTCTTTTTTTTTTTTTGTACACAGTTCTTGTTTTTAGATCATCACGCGTGGTTTTATTTTTTCATGGGATGGGAAGAAGAAAAAAAAAGGGATCTAAAAGTTCGAAGACTATCAGACAAGATTGAAAGAGATTTATACTGGTGCCCTAAAGAGGATTGCCGTTACAGTCACAATATATTTTTTTTTAATGCCGGGAATGGTAGGTAGCTTCGTTGTAGGTATGTTAGTATAATGTCATTATATACCTTTCTTCATTGCGTAGGGTCTGTCTGTGAAAAAAATAAAAACGATAAATAAAAAGTGGGAAAATAGGTTAGAGAGATTGTGAGAGAATCTATGGTGACAGTTAATCTCCACCCGAGGGTTTTCTTTTTGTTTTTAGTTTTAATGAAACACTGATAACAGTGTGATGTCTTATCGGCAAATTTCTCCAATTCTGTTTAATCTAAATGGCTCGTGTTCTATTTATGAAAGTCGCTAGAAGTTAACTTTGGGTTAAATCGAACTTAACGGACCTAAATTCCTCCATTGTATGTCACGCCGTCGAAAGAAAAAAAAATACTAAAAATCAGGGAATTAATTGAATTTAATGAAATTTTCAGGTTGATATATTAAAAGAATAAAAGATATAATACACCAATTATTTTATCTAAAAACTTTTTTTCATGTCAGTTAACTTTGAACCACGTATCTTTGAGGCGTAACACAGATTCTGAAAGATACAGTATGCAAATCACCCACACCTTATGCTATGTAAACCTTTATTTATTATTGATATATAAGACTCTTTGCAGGACTTTCAATGAATTCGTAACATGGGCTGTTATAATGAGTTGGTTTCTTTGTTTAATGGCATATCAATCTGCGTAGGGTATTTAATGCTAAAGCCATCCTTGTAGAAGAACAGTAGTGGTACTATTTAATCAAGCTGGGGAATGAGATGGTTCATACCTTTCCCAAGGGTATTAATCCGAAAGTGAATGTAATTTCAACTCGTTTACAACGATTTTACGGTCCAGCACATTAACCCCTTCACCATGGGTACTTACTTCCCCGTAAATTTATGGGGACAAATTATTGTCTCGTGGGGTCGAAAGAAGCACGTAGAGATTTTACTGTCCGTATTTTTTCCCCGAATTCCTGATGGTAGCCATTTTGAAGAAAATAAAAGGACCATTATCGATTAGCTGGAATTTTCCAATAATCACCGGCCTATTGTTTTGCTGCTTCGATTTTCAAATGAGACAAATTTTATTAGTCGATCGTGTAAAAGCAACGAGTGGTATTTTGAGGTGGTAAATAGTTAACGAATGCCACACAGGTAAGACGACAAGGAAATCAAGCAGGTGAGTCCTTCATTAGCACCTGCTCTTTTTATTTTTTTATTTATTTATTTTTTTTTTTGCTGGAAAAGCTTCTTTCTTGTTTACCACCACGCAAGTGTCGGTCAGACAAGTCTGGTCGGTAAAAACACCTTCCATCACAGTTTAGAACACAAGAACACATCAATTCATTTGCGGCACTCCAGGTGAGACATTCTAATTAATTTACCTTTAGGTTGATAGGTGTATTTATATTGTTAATAGAAAAAAAACCTAGTTGAAAAGAAGAAAAAAAAAGGTGTAAATTTAGTTCCATATTTCGCTGTCTTTCTTTCTTTCTTTCTTTCTTTCTTTCTTTCTTTCTTTCTTTGTCTGTATCTCTTTCTGTCTGTCTGTTTCTTTCTCTCACTTTCTCTCTCTTTCTCTCTCTCTCTCTTTCTCTCTCTCTCCCGCCACACACACACACACACACACACACATATATATTATATATATATATATATATATATATAAAATTATTCATTAAGCTCAGATTAATCTGCGACAAGACAACTACGTAAAGAATGAACCTACAGTATAAGTAGTGTGGTCAATAAGACACGTTTTCTAACAACATCTTTCAGGCAAGAGACCATATATATATATATATATATATATATAATTATATATATATATATAATATATACGTGTAATCGACTGCCATTAATCAATATCTTGATTAATCCAGTAGATTTAACCCTGAAGATCCTTATGGGGAAACTCGAGTAGGTTAATACCGTGTACCTTTATGATAATAAATTTGCTCTACTAACGTACTGGGCACTTTATATTTGTTATATCGCTGCCTTATCTTTGGGAAACTTGAATCAACTAACCACTGTGACCATTTTCACAGATAAGTCTCCTTTTCCCACGAATACGATATATATTAGGGTAGCAAAGACATGAAGTCAACGGCGCTGGCCTTTTTTTATTAGCTATCAAATAAATACAACTAGTGTGCTCTACTAGTTTCCAAGAGGTTAATATTAGATTAAATACTTTGCTATGAGGAAAAGGAGGTTGGAATGAATCCGACAGAATGAGGTAAAATATGAGAAATGAAAGAACAAAACTCAGACAAAAATGTGTAGTATATTTTGCTGGAGTATTGAACTCGGCGTCTTCAGCTTTTATTGAATTATCAGGATCATACAAGTGTTTTATAGAAGGGGGTGTAGGTAGGTAGGTGGGTAAGGTTTGTGGTGAGGGAAAGATTTGATTGGTTATAGGGGAAATCTTTGAGGAAGATGAGAAGGAAATCAGATGGGAAGAGAGTTGGGGAGGTTCCCCCTTCTATAAAACACTTGTATGATCCTGATAATTCAATAAAAGCTGAAGACGCCGAGTTTAAAACTCCAGCGAAATATACTACACATTTTTGTCTGAGTTTTGTTCTTTCATTCTTCATATTTTACCTCATACTTTTCTATATTCATAAGTGAAGAGTGCTCAATATCATTGAAAGATCATTTATAGTATAGTAAAGACATGAAGGGAATGGCGCATACTCATATCAATAATATTGAGCATGCTTTAGATATAAATATAGCAAACTATATTATTATTAGTAGTAGTATTAGTATTATCTGCGTTATTCAGACTATTTCTTGTCGTAATCGGGAGCCATCACGGAACTTTGAACCTAACCCTTTATTTAGTCCACGGGGGTATCCTGTTCTCATTCCGCTAACCATAGCTGGGGTAGGAGTTGTGTTAATTATTTTTCTAACTGCCTTCACTCAGGATTGAACTCGGGTTCCAGAGATAACTGTCACTTAGAACTGTCTTAACCTAACTACCTTATCCACTAGGCCATGTGTCCAATTGAGAAGGTTCCCGTCCGAGAAGGTTCCCGAGTCCGACAAGAAATACCTAATGGTTAGCGGAATGAGAACAGGATACCCCCGTGGACTAAATAAAGGGTTAGGTTCAAAGTTCCGTGATGGCTCCCGATTACGACAAGAAAGTTCCCGAGTTCGAAAAGAAGGTTCCCGAGTCCGAGAAGGTTTCCGAGTCCGACAAGAAATACCTAAAGAAGGCCGGAGGGTATATCGGCCGAAACGTTGTACAAATAACAATGAAGATGGGGACAATAGTCCGAATAATGCCGATAATACTAATCATCAAGCCTCATCTCAAACATTCAGAGAAAAAATATAAACTCCTCAATTTGGACTTACTTTCTTTAGAAGAGAATACAACAGTTTTATTTTTGTTTTAATCGCTAGTTGAAGTATCTAAGATTTCCTGAAATCATTTTTTTTTCTTTTCTGATGTTTCATTTCCAACGGTATTTAATCAAAGTACATTATACCACTTCCATATTTTCTTTTAGCTATTATCATCAATTGAATATATAAGCCATGTCATTTTCATCAATTTTCTATCAATATATATATATATATATATATATATATATATATATATATATATATATATATTCAAATGACCAGATAAGTTGGTGGTGGGAATGATTCTATTCTGTGCCTTTTCTTTCATATATAAATACATATATAAAAAATGTTGTTTTTTAAAAAATTACATATAGATACATTATATTTGTTTTTAGTTCGCTTGAGAGCTCAATGTATAATAATTTGATTATTATATGCAGAGCAATATTTCTCAAAATGAGAATTTTAGTTGAAATAAATTTATAACTGCCAACATGAACGAGTTTTAGAATTTTCAAGTTTACACACACATATAGTCCTGCATAGACACCGTATCACGTCTCTATAAGTGGCTCGACATTCACAAACTACCTCCAGGTGGGATGGAAACCCGATTGATTTATCATCAGTCAGGCTTCTTAACTACTCGGCCATCAGCATCTACAGTGTGTGAATAGAATTTTAAACACTTTGTTCATTCGTTTGTATCAGGAGGATCTTTTTGTCACGAAATCATCGATAAAGTAATTGAACGAATATTTCAATGCTAAATCAGTCAGCATTGAAATATTCGTTCATTTACTTTTCAATTATTTTCTTTGTAAAATCGAAACTAACAAAAATCAGATACTCAAGGGCCATCTTGTTTTGGTTGTGGGAATCTGATTAATATTTGCTAGAATACAACATTAATAATTTTGTATTTTGAAAGGTTAACTAGTGCAATATATGAACGGGGTTCAAGAAGTCTATATCACAGAGAAGTCATACACAATTCTTTAGCAGAAACAACAAGTTCTTTTACAAATTTAGATTCCAGTAATAGATTGCTACCAGAATCGGAAACAAATTTAAGCATTAGGACCATATGACCTTTAGGCACCCCTTTTTGATCTCGATTCAAAAGGACATATTTTCATTTACACCGTCAATAACCGGTTGTTTGTTAGGGGTTAGGGTATAGGGTTAGGGAATAGGGTTAGGGTTACAGTTAGGGGTTAGGGTTAGGGGTTAGTTTTATAATTAACAAAAACTCAGAATCTCAATTCAGAAGGACATGTTTTTCATTTACACCGTCAATATCCGGTTGTTTGTTAACAGACGATTTTTAGATTTTTTTAATTATAAAACTAACCCCTAACCCTAACCCTAACCCTATACCCTAACCCCTAACCCCTAACCCTAACCCCTAACAAACAACCGGATATTGACGGTGTAAATGAAAAACTCGTCCTTCTGAATTGAGATCAAGAAGGGGTGCCTAAAGGTCATATGGCCCGCGCATTTTATAACAGATAAGACCCCCCACACACACTAAAATGGCTTCAATTATTCTTTATGTTTGTATCGTCTAAGAGTCAGTAGACTATCAGGATGTCATTAATAAAAGTAAATTCGGCGGAGTGGTATCTTGTCAGTATCAGTTGGAGAGCGAAGGAGTCTATCTCCTTTTCATTAGCGCTAGACCAGGGAGATTGTTTTTGCGTGTAAGATATAGCGCCACAATCAGCTCCCCACTTTACTAAGACGTACTACTGATGCACTGAGTTGGCGAGGGCTGGTATCTAACCTAGCCTAATTTGTAAAGGTCTAATCATCATTATCATCCATCATCATAATAATCATCATCATCATCATCAAGTCGTGCCGACTGCACGTATCTGCATGACTCTTCCTCGCCACTCGTTCCTATTGGCCAACGCTCCTAGAAGATCATCTGCACAGCATTCAGTATCCGCGCAGAGCTGATCGATGTAGGTTTTTCTGGCTGACCCACACTTGCGTGTCCATATGTAGGTTCTCATAGGAGAACGTCACTTATGGGATCATCTTTGCTTCTCAAACAGTGTTCAGCATGTCTTTTTCGTCTTACTCGGAGGGTTTGTGTGATAAGAGGTAAGTGGCCGTAAAGCTGCTCTTTTCTGTGGCGCTGCTTCCAGGATCTGTTCAAGACAACATGCAGCGTCCTTGTACATTTAACATCTCACTTTTTCTCCTAGAATTTCGTTAGAGTTCAAGTAGTGTAGCTATACAGTAGCACTGACCCGACTACAGCTTGAAAGAATTTTTGCTTTATATTGTCAGAAAGATCAGATTTTAGTATTAAATGTAATGATTTATTAACTAAAATGTGAATAACTATATAATTTACTAGGGAGTAGCAAAAAAAAAACGGATACTACGAGTTTTAAAAGCGAATTAAGAATAATTAAATATATTATTTAAGGTTAAACTTTGTCTAAATCAATAAGTAGTAGCATAATAACCAGCATTAAAAAAAGAAAAATATAATTACATATGCAGTTTATTTTTAAAAGATTTAAAACTATTTGTTTTGGTCAATTTCGACAATATCCGCTATTTTGGCTGTTTTTCAACGCTTGTTTACAATTTTAACGTAACATTTGGGATGGAAAAAAATTACCAAAAATCAGGTAATTATCCGATTTTAATGAAATTTTCAGTATTGATTTATCAATTAATGAATTTTATAATGCATCAGTTATTTTATTTCAAAACTTTAATTTAGTATTTTTGCTATGAAAAATTAATATATAAAATTCATTTAAAATATGAAAATCCTGATGTTAAGTTTAAAATGTTATATTTTTAGATTCTAAAAATAAATATCTACTTAATGCAAACCTTATTTTAGTCAAACAAAGTATACGTTTTGAAGAAAAACTTGATTGAAAATGTACCCACTCCCCTTTTTAAGCTGAAAAAACATCGATGTATAATGTTTTCTTTTATAAAATAATAGCCAATTAAATAATTATCGAAATGAGTAAAAAAGAAATCTCCCAAAAATTAATTATTTATTATTTTTTTACATTTTATTTTTCGATTTTCGGTACTTATTTTCTCATAGAAGCGCAACCGTAAAATTTTTTTTTTGTTTCTATTCATAACTTCGGTCTTTTATCTCATTATTTATACTGTAATTAGTATCAGGTAAGGACCAACTCGAAAAAATTTTACGCCCACAGCATAAGGGGGGTCAAAATTAAGTGACCTGAAAAAAATGAGAAAGTTTTGAAATAAAATAAATAATGCATTATAAAGATCATTCATTGATACATAAATACTGAAAATTTCATTAAAATCCGATAATTTCCTGATTTTTGGTAAATTATTTTCTGTAGCGGATGTGGGGTTAAAGTCATTTTGTCAAAAACACATATTGGCTCGGTTTGTCAGTCCCTATAATTTACTTAGCGTTGTATAGTCTGGCACAAAGCTACTGCATTAGAGAATCCAGGGAAGAACGAAATCATAAACAATGATGTAGAGTTCAAGTAGTGTAGCCATACAGTAGTACTGACACGACTACAGCTTGAAAGAATTTTCGCTTTATATTGTCAGAAAGATCAGATTTTAGTATTAAATGTAATGATTTATTAACTAAAATGTGAATAACTATATAATTTACTTAGCGTTGTATAGTCTGGCTCAAAGCTACTGCTTTAGAGAATCCAGGGAAGAACGAACTCATAAACAAAGATGTATAAGATTAACTTACAAGATTATTAGTTGTATTTTAGTCTCTACCATTAAAACACATCATGGTCAAACGAACTGATTTCTTGTTTAAAATATAAAGAATAGAGATTATTGTTAATGAAACCTTTAGGCTAAAAGTCGAGGCACCAGTGTTTAGTCCGGTTCATCTTTCACTGAAATGTCAGAGTCAAAAAATAACAAAAACTGAACGAATAAAAAGATTTCCTGTGGGAATAACACTGGAGGGGTTGTTTCGACATCCGGAAGTTCTGTTGACTTATCTCCCTTGCTGATAAACTATCTTCCTTCAACACGTGTTTTGAGTCGCTTAATAAGTCATTATGGCTACAAGGAAAAATATGTTTTATGTATCTCTAAGTTGGGATCTATATCAATAGGTCGTCTGTATGGCAACTTGTAAATGATATTCCTAAAAAAAAAACTCTCTATCCATTCAATTATTCCCCAGAACCTTGAAAAGGGATGCTAAAAATGCTCTCTCACTCTCTCTCTCGTTATATATATATATATATATATATATATATATATATATATATAGGCTAAACTTGCAAATTGGTCGGAAAATTCAAACGGAAAGTTTTTTAGTGGTCCCCCATGACAGTTTAACTACAGTCTACGAATGAACTTTTTGCGAATTGGGTTACGGTTTAGGGGTTTGGGGATTAAGGTTGTTTTTAATTATGTATTGCTTAAAAAAAGAACCCAAAATTACTATACATTTAATTAACCATTGAAATTAATTATTGAACCCAACGGTAGGGTTAGTATTGCAATGTATAATTTCAATTAAACGTGATTTAAAAAATATATTTTTCAACGTTAAATGTATAGTAATTTTTTTAAGCAATACGTAAAAAAAACAACCTTAATCCCCAAACCACTAAACCGCAATTCGCAAAAAGTTCATTCATAGACTGTAGTTAAACTGTCATGGGGGACCACCCAAAAACTTTCCGTTTTAATTTTCCGACCAATTTGCAAGTTTAGCCTATATATATATATATATATATATATATATATATAGTGTGTGTGTGTGTGTGTGTGTGTATGTGTTTGCGAGAGAGAGAGAGAGAGAGAGAGAGAGAGAGAGAGAGAGAGAGAGAGAGAGAGTAAAGGGGAAGAAACAGTTTTACTCTATTTGTCTCTCTTCGTCTGTTTCTCAGCGTCTCTCACTCTCCATATATATATATATATATATAATATATATATATATATATATATATATCTGTGTGTGTGTGTGTGTGTGTATGCAAACGAACTCACGTTCGCACTCACACCAGGCACATTTGTTGGTTGTTGGTTGGTTTATTGATTTTAACGGCATATCAACCCATCCAGGGTTATATCATGCCTAGCGGTTGGGGTCAGGCACATTTGTGTGCATACATCTGTGTATGTGTGAGTGTGTGCATGTATAGTTTGTTAGTGTATTTTATATAGGTATTTACCCAACCCATTCGCCACGGTTAAGATGTAACACAAGATCACAAAAATGGAGCATCTAACGAGGATCGAACTCACTATTCAGTAGTAATAAATCTGCGAGACCAAATTGTTAACCATTATACTATGACGGGACGCCCATATTTACCCAATCAGTTCGCAACGAGTAAGATGTGACACAAGGTCCAAAGTCTGGGGCATCCAGTGAGGATCGGACTCGATATTCAGTAGTAATGGATCTGCGAGACCAGCTAGCTAACCATTACTCAACGACGGGATGTCCTTATTTACCAAACCCGTTCGCCACAGGCAGGAGGTATTTTTCCAACCGTTCGTCGCGGGGCAGAATGTGACACAAGGTCACAAGTATTGGGCATCCAGCGAAGATTAAACTCGAAATTCTTTAGTAATGGATTTGCGAGACTAGCTTGCTAACCATTATACCATAATGGATGTCCACTTTTATATTTCATGTAAGTATATCAGCGTGTATATGCGCACGCGTGTGTTTGTATTGATCAAGTCCCTCCGCCATGGGCAGGATGTGGCACAAGGCCAATTTTTCAGCAGAGCCAAGCCGTTTTTAATCTAGATGTTTTTTTTTTAAATAAATAGACCGGTTACTGTATCATGTTAAAAGAGCCTAGTCTGTCCTACTATTTACTCAAAGCTGGGGAGGAGGGGGCGAAGAGATTTATTCATGCTTTTATCAAGGAAAATGCAATGTAAACAAATTCGTCCAGAATTTGAGTTTGGCACGTCGTGTCTATAACTGTTATGCAAAGCGCGCATCCACAGTGTGTGAGTGTTCGAATTCAGAGTTCTCCTTCTAATCTGCTTGCCTTACCAAGGATAAGTAATAATGGATTTGCGAGACTAGCCTGCTAACTATTACACCCCAATGGGATGCCCCCTTTTATATTTCATGTATGTCTATCAGCGTGTATATGCGCACGCGTGTGTTTGTATTGATCAAGTCCCTCCGGCATGGGCAGGATGTGGCACAAGACCAATTTTTCAGCAGAGCCAAGCCGGTTTTAATCTAGATGTTTTTTTTTAATAAATAGACCAATGTGCCCTACTATTTACTCATAGGGGCAGAAGAGATGGATTCATGCCTTTCCCAAGGGCATTAGCATGAAGTGAAACACAAACAGCTTCATCCAGGATTTGAACTCGGACTGCCGATTCCATTTCGTATGACGATAACTGTTGCACAAGTGCACCTCCTAGATGTGAAATAACATTTATATGTCCATCACATCATTTATTTGTGTGTGTGTGTGCGTGTGTGTCTGTGTGTGTGTTTGGAAATAGAATGTGTATATCAGCGATTAATTACTTTTCAACTCAAGCACAGAAGTTGCACCTGTATTATAATAAATAAAAAACAGTTGCGCAGTATCAACATCACTCTCTCTCTGTCTCTCTGTCTGTCTGTCTGTCTGTCTCTCTCTCTCTTCTTAGCAGTGACAAAGACAGGATCACATTGTTGTGAAGTCAAACATCAAGAAGGATTAAGATCATTAATCTTCACCCCTCACCTCTGCTCCAAAAAAATACTTGAAAAAATTATGGTTGATTTATGGTTACATCAGACTAAACCAAGCTCATCCCCCCATATATATATATATATATATATATATATATATATATATATAGTCGAAAGAGTCTGTACGATATTCTACACACCGAGTGATCCTTTGCCGGGATTACACTTTTTCTTATAGAAAATGAATTTATATAAGAAAAAGTATCGAATTTTATGCGATACATGCTTTGTAAATGCCTTCAAGTAAAAGTATAATATATATATAGAGAGAGTAAAGAGTGCTCAATATCATTAAGAGTGCATCTATATCTAAGCTAGAGTAGCGAAGACATAAAGCCAACGGCGTTTCGTATCTGATAGTTTCTCGCCTATGCCTATAGATTTTCAAACCAAGTGAATTATCTGTGTCCGTATTTTTCCTTATATGCTGTTGTATGGTGCAAAAGGGGAAAGTGTAAAACACTTGAGTCATGGTGGGAGGGTTAGTTTAGTTTGTGGGCCATGATGAGAAATCTGGTTTTCTTTGTGTGAGATTCTAGGCAGAGCGATATAGTCTAGTATTGTATCAATTTCACGATTTCAACTTATGCTGTCTACTTAATTTTCTCGACTTTTATACTTTCCATATTTATTTAGTATTTTTCCTAGGGATTCTTTTTTTCTCAAAAGAACGATCAGTTTTTGCTGTATTTTTATTTACCATACCACTTGTTGCTACGGTGACAACAGGAGGAAAACATTGGATTAAAAAAAAAACTGAAGCTGGAATACTTCGTGACACTAAGCATAAGAAAAAAATCTAAAATAATCAGAAAAAAACAAAAACTATTTGGTTCAGCCTGCCAACACCAAAACCTTCCTCAAATTAATTGACAAATACTTCGACAAATGCAACTTAAAGGAGTTATTTCATAGAAATTTATTTCAAAGTGAACTATTCTTGTTCTAAAAATATGTACAAGATTATTTCTGTTTATAATGCTAACCTCATCGATTCCAACAGCAATTACTGGTTGTAATTGCTGTATCAGTAAGAATTGCCCTTTAAACAGCAAATGCTTCACTGACAACGTAGTATATAAAGCTTTTATCAGTTAGGGAAAAAAAGAAGAAAAATCTATTTTGACTCTGTACAGAATAGTTTTGAATCTAGATGGTACTCCCACAAGATAAGTCATTCCAATAGAAAATATAAGAACAACACTGCCTTGTCTGGATATTATTGGTATATAAAATATAAAGTAGGTGTTTTTCTTGCCAATTGCGATACAACATTCGGTAATTGTAAGAAACAAGTTTAATAATGTTCTGGAGACATACCCAGTTGATGAATATTAAAACCTAGTCACCTCCCATTTAGAAGCAGCAGCTGAATGTATACCAATCAAACCAAGAGCCAAATATGGAAGTCAAAAGCAGTTAGAGAAAAGCGAGATACCATAAAAATGCACCCCTACGCAATAAAAAATAGATAAACGCCAATGTGCAGCAACTTAAGAAAACTCAGATAGAACTAGCTAGAATATACCAAAAAGATCAAATAGAATACATTCAAGGCCCTACGTAATAAAAAATAGACAACGCCAATGTGCAGCAACTTAAGAAAACTCAGATAGAACTAGCTAGAATATACCAAAAAGATCAAATAGAATACATTCAAGGCCAAATAAATAAAATCAGAAATTCGGTAGAAGATAGCATGGTAGACAGTAAACGAGGATAATGACAGGAAAAGTACATAGAGACCAAAACTAAAATCTGCCAGCCAAGAAGATAGATTTCTAAAGTGGAAAGAACACTCAAAGAATCTTTTTGGAAACCCTCCTAAAATTACATATGAACATACTCAAGAGATCATTAATTGACAACTAGACATCAAACTAGAACACTTAACGAAGAATTTCTAAAAACAATCAAAAGCGGAAAAGTTGCAGACGTCAATGAAATACTTTTTGAAGTGTGAAAGACAAGGAAATTTAGCAACGTACTTCTTCAATTATGCAATACAGTGTATAAACAATACACGATAGATAAATGGACGAGAGGCTGAAATCCTCTTCCTGGAGATACATGGCCTCGGAATCACTACCAACTACAGACGTAGAGCTCTTATTGTTATAATTGCTAAAGTTTATAACGCCATGATTCCCAAACGCATCAAACCTGAAGTCGAAAAAAATCTTATGAAAAATCAAAATGAGTTTCAGAAAAATGGATCCACAAATCAGATTCTGAGAATTCGTCGAATCTTCGAAGGAGTACGAGCAAAAAATCCCGAGGTAACACTACTGTTAGTAGATTTCTCCAAGGCATTTGACTCCATACACAGAGGAAAGATGGACCAAATACTTCTAGCATATGGTAAGAAACTGTTACGGGTATAATAATACAAAGACACGAAAGCAATGGTTTATTCACCTGATGGTGACATAGATAGGAACAAAGTGTAGAGTTAGCATCTGTGAAATACCACGGTCATCTTAAAAACCATAAGATGTAAAATATGAAGAAAAACAGTTAATGTTTAGACGTGTATAAAAATCTATCAGTATTTGATATTATTTTATTTCATTTAATCAGTATATTAATGAGTATTTTAATTCTTGAATTCTACAATTTTAATACAATCTTTTTTTATATAATAATTCGATTTTATCGGCAGGGCAGAGATATACTTAACTCTTAACATTACAGAAATTACTGACAGACAAAGAAAGAAAAAAATAACAGGAAAAGTCATTCTGTTCATTATATAGATAGATAATACATCAAGCGTGCGTGAACACACACACACACACACACACACACACACACACACACACACACACACACAGATTAAAACACCCACGCACACCTACACACACATATGCAGCACACACATATACAAACATACACATATACAAAATAGGACATAAGCATGATAATTTCATCTTTGCTAATACTGTTTATTTGTATACACACACATACACACATATACATATATATATTTATCTCTCTCCCTCCCCTATCTCTCCCTCCCTCTCTCTCCCCCCCTCTCTCTCTCTCTCTCTCTCTCTCTCTCTCTCTTTCTCTCCTCTCTCTCTTTCTGTCACTGTGTGTTTCTTTTTCAGTCTGTCTGTATGTCAGTCAATATGTTTCTTTCTGTCTCTCTGTCTGCCTCTATCTTTGTCTCTCTGTCTGTCTGTCTGTTGGTCTATCTGTCTTATTCTCTCTCTCTCTCTCTCTCTCTCTCTCTCTCTCTCTCCTCTCTCTCTCTCTCTTCTCTCTCTCTCTCTCTCTTTCTGTCTCTGTGTGTTTCTTTTTCAGTCTATCTGTCTGTCAGTCAATATGTTTCTTTCTGTCTCTCAGTCTGCCTCTATCTTTGTCCGTCTGTCTGTCAGTCTGTCGGTCTATCTGTCTTATTCTCTTTGTGTGTGTGTCTCTCTCTCTCTCTCTCCTCTCTCTCTCTCTCTCTCTCTCTCTCTCTCTGTCTCTCTCTCTCTCTCTCTCTCTCTCTCTATATATATATATATATATATGTATATATATATATCGACATGTACCCTCGCATATATGTGCACATATCCTGATTGTAGAGATGAACTTTTTTTCCCCTAGATAATTTAGAGCATTAGAAGCAATTATCAGAAGCGGCGGTAAAGGTCTTGACTTATTTTCCCGCGAAAATTGGGTCAGATTGAAGTATTTTTGGCTTCCTGTCAGTCAGCAACATTCCTTGCAGGCGATTTTACAATTGCAGTAATACAGTTCGACAAGTCAAGTTTCTTTAACAAGTAGACAGCAGCGTCTTTTGATTTGGCGCAATTAACTTTTATAGGAAGCCGAATCAGTCGGTGGCAAGTCGTTGTATTAGTGGCAAATAGGAAATAATTGTGTTCTTGGTCAACTAAAAGAAAGACTATGGCGTCTACAATCCCCAGTTTAAGACAGATTGAATCCGATTGGCTCAACAGAAGGAGAAAAAAAAACTAATTGCTCGTAACAAGACAATTAAGAAAGAATTAATTTGGGATCTTCAGTTTTCAGCCTCTTTTAATATTCCTTGTCTGTTTGTTTGATTCGGTAAGATCAAGGCCATCTGGATATGTTTGATGGTTTCATGGGATGCCATTCATTTGCCGTCTTCTCTTTCGTCAATGACGTGAAAAAATAGTGGATAGATTTATCACTCGTAGAATTAAAGCGGTTCTTTTTTTATGCGAACTTCTGCCGAATCTCAATTCATATCGTAAATCAGCAGAAAGAAATCCAGCTTTTATTTGAAAATATGTTCAATGTTAGAAGAAATGTGTGCTGAATCCCGTACAAAGAATTCCTAGCAGTGCTTATCCATCTATCTATCTATCTATCTATCTATCCATATATATATATATATATATATATATATATATATATATAAATGGCAGTTGTATGTATGTATGGGCGGGGAAATATATGTCCGGGGGAAATTATAAAAATAAATCAATTAACGACTAAGTAAATATATATACACATTCACTATGACAAGAGTTTGCTTTTTGTGCAAAAATAATGAAGATTTTATTTATATTCCTAAAGATATTTAAAAATTAAGATTTGAATAGTAAGAGATTTTAAATTGGCCTTTCCGTTCACACTATTTTGTTGTCAAGACAGTTAATAGTCAAATTACAGCAAAAATTGATTTGACTTTTGTTTACTACTTTTTCAAATGTTGACAACGGGTTTCATTCCTAATAATGGTATAGTGAAGACAGTCTTTCTAACAAAATAATAGATCTTTGGTAACACATCACTCAATAAGTCCCGTGGACTCACTGGAGTGACGGGTCTTACCTCTCTGCATAGGTACAGTCGACCTATCCTATAGCCCAAGGATCACCAAACCTTTTTCACGGTGGGCTGGATAATTGAAAAATAACGAGCGCGAGGCAAATTATTATTGTGTTCAATACTTGCTAGCCAGAATGAAAGCTCTGAGAAAAAGATGTAAAACAAAATTTATCTTTTCATGTTATATTCATGGATGAGTGGCGTAAGATGCACAAAAACAAATTTAACCAACATATTTATTTTCAAAACATTATCAAAGAACACAACATTAGCAGAAAGGTTTAGTGAAATTTGTGAAACTGAAGTTTGCCTTTCAAGATATCGTCAATGTTTCGTTTGGAATTGCTACATCCAATCAAGAGAACTTCTTTTAAATGTTTATCAGTTAATTTTGTTCGATGGGTTGATTTCACATATTTTGAAAAGGTGGTCCATATAAAATGCCTTCGCGAGCCGGATCCGACCCGCAGGCCGTAGATTGGTGATCCCTGCTATAGCTCTAGGCGACAGAGCGGGATTCAGATTCTTTAGCTTTGAAAAGGAACAAATCGGAAACCTTTATTGCACCAGACTCTACATTCCTATAACCACACCCATAAACAATTTATGATGTTAATTTTCAATTTAGCTACCGTGTTGTAAGACATAAAACTCTTTCTTATTCGGGTTGGCATTTTTTTGGGAAAGTTATTTCAGTAATGTCACATGCAACAATGGATTCAATCATCTTCAATTGGCTAGTCTCGCTATGAATAATTCAACACTTGATTATCTAACAAACTTAATGTACTTAATAGTCGATAATAAATTATTGATTTATCAATACCCTTTTTGCATATGATATTCTGAAGGTAAAAATACTAGGTATCCCGCATAAAGAACAGCAAAGCCTAAGAGCGTTGTGTAAAAATGTAGCAGGGTCAGCTGAAAAGTTCATAGGCTAACCAAGATAGATAGGGCATATCTACCGCCCATCCCACATATGAGGGTGTGATACAAGGACATTTATATGTGGGCCCAACCACAAGCCGAGACTTATGGGTGGTAGGGGCAAAAATTGCGTTTATTTCGTCGGTATTACTCATCAAGGGAGGTGGATGCCCCAGGCACTGGGTAATAAACCCAGTCCTGCCTAACCAAGATAGATACGTTCATTTTTACCAAACCCTCCGTCCTGAGTAGGATACGATACAATGTCAATTCATTAAGCGGGGTTTAGCAGACTTGGATTCGGAATTTTTCTTCTGGACTAATTGTCTAACCAAGGTTAAAAAGTCCAGTCTGCCTAACTATTTACCGTTATGTAAAATGCAAACAGCCTCGTTCGGGATTTGAACTCGTCTCGCTGTGTCCATTTTCTACAACGATAACCATTACACGACGCGTCTCATTGTAGGTAAGTAGGTAGGTAGCATGAATAAGTTTAATTCTATCAAGTTCATAGACTAACCAAGGTAGATAAGTACATATTAACCAAACCCTCTACCACGAGTAGAATGCGACTCAAGGTCAATTTCTTAAGCAGAGTTTAGCAAGTTTGGATTCATTTTGCTTCTCTCAGACTGATGGTTGATTGGTTGGTTGTATTTTACGGCATATCAACCCTTTTCGGGTCATT
>CM042156.1:47523591-47528591 GCA_023376005.1 Doryteuthis pealeii | reverse complement strand
AGAAATGTATTGAGGGAATGAGAGAGAGAGAGAGAGAGAGAGAGAGAGAGAGAGAGAGAGAGAGAGAGAGAGAGAGAGAGAGAGGGGAGAAGAGAGTGGAGGAGTTAGATAGATAGATAGATAGAGAGAGGGAGGGGGAATTCAGAAGTTGGGAATGGAGGAAGAGAGAGGTATAGAAGGGAATTAGAGAAGGAGATGGGGACAGAGAGAGGGAGAGATATATATATATATATATATATATAGAGAGAGAGAGAGAGAGCGAAGTGTTTTGTGTTATAGATAGAAAACCCGGTGATTCAATTGTGATTCAATTTGGGTACAGTAGAATTAAGAAAGATCTTTTGTATGTACTGAGGTTTTTAAAAGCATTAAAAAAGAAGCCATTTCTAATAACAAATGCTAGTGTCTGTGTGTCATATTTTTCAACTTTACTCTTAGGGGCCGTACCCCAACATATAATACCATTTTTTTTAATCAGACCAACCCCATGTGCAAATTAAAAATATTCTGGACCAAATCCAGAACCGCTATCCTGAAATTATGGATTCCCAAGTTTTAACGACTGTGATTGCTTTCGGCGATTTTAACTCTAATCTCTATAAAAAAATGCCAGTGCCAGTGTCTCAGGGTGTCACATTTTTTTTTCATCTTTACTCCTAGAGGCTATAAGCCAGCATATCGTACCATTTTGGAATCAGGCCGAATAGGAAATCTAAAAAGGTTGTTTATCATGCAGCTTTGTAATAAGTTCCAAATTTAAAAAAGTAAAGTTGGCGGACAGCGAGGGATTCTATCCCCTTTTCGCTAGCACTAGACCAGGGAGATTGTTTTTTGCTGAAGTGGAGCGCCGCATATACCGCCAGCTCTCCACTATCACCACAAAAATCAGATTATCTAGTCTGTGCTATTCATACGCGGCGGAGACCAGCATCGAACCAGGAACCGTGCGATTCCTGGCCGGGTGCTCTACCGACTGAGTTAAGCTGGCCTCAAGTTCCAAATAAACAGATTACATTATTGTTTCGATGAAAATTGTTAATTGTTTGAGAAAAAATTGTTTAATTGTTAAGTATCTGGTCGGCATCCTTAGTTCCAGATGTAGTAAGTAAGTAAGCAAGCCAATAAGAATCCGGTGTTATAGTATTCTTTGTAAGTCCGTCGTCCAAGATGGTCCGAATAGCAATGAGCCAAGGTTAAGAATCAGACTAGTATAAATACAACAACAGCAGCAGCAGCACTGCCAGTGATTGGACAATAGGAATCCTCGGTGGTCACGTGGTAGTCAACGAGTCTATATTTAGGAGTAGGCATCTTTCACACGCCTTATATACCAAAATATTCCAACAGTAATTACCTGTCTGTTTTGATGTAAAGAAAAAAACTGAAACAAATTGAAAGACTTGTCAGAACATCTTATTATAATGGAGATTGTGGGTTTGTCTGTCTGAAACCGAAACTATATTACTATACAAATCACAATTCCTTTGTTATTTACACCACATTCTCCATGATTTTATTTTTATTTAAAACCCAATTATTAATAAAATTGTTTTACATATTAAGTCTTTTTGACCATATCTACATTACTAATAACATGCAATTGTATTTATATATACAACAAAATAGCGGATTACAGTGAATGGTAAGGCTAATTTGCATTTGATCTTAAAAATTTGATTTCAATAAATATATGCTTAGTATTATTGATTTCTAATTGTTTTGGTTTTATCTTACTAAATATAAGCAAAAATCTCGGAAATAAATCTTAAAAGAAATCGATTAACAAGAAGAAATAACTGTAATTGTTATTCTTTACTTCCTATCATAACTAAATAGTTAAATTAGGAAAATTTAACAAAGACAGACGAGCGTAATGTAAAATGATGGAAGAGTTAGTTTCAAAGTTGTTCTATTTTTCAATCATACCCCCTCTGTTCAAAATCTTTTTACCTGCATTCTTAATATTAAATACTGGCACCCGGAGGGTGCATTTATTAGCTAGTATTAATAAAGACAAATAAATATTTGTGTTTCATTTTTCTACATAAACTCATGAATAATATATATTTTTCGAATCTAATTAATAGACCAATTCAGTATTTCTATCTTCCGCTACTTGATATTTTTTATTGATTTATTTACATCATATCTTTTTTGTAGATAGTGATTGGTAGATGCGATATAAGTCTTTCGATTAATTATGTTATGCTATCTGACACTTTGTTAATTTAATTCATTTGAATTATATCGTTCTTTTGAAGCTTTCCAAGATAATTGAATTCGAATGCCCATCGTTGCATATTATTAGCTTCGGCTTTTAATAAAATTTAATATGAACTCAATGCATGAAATGTCATTTTAGGCCGTCCAATCAAAATCCTTCGCAAGATCTAGCTTAATTGTTGCCCGATGGTGTGCCTTTTAAGCTAATTTAAAATAACTTCTTTTTGATTAGTTTTGTGAACAACGTGTTTTTTTATTTTAATTTTCCTACATTATTATCTGTTGGACTATAGGATGTACGCAAAATCGCCACTTTTATTTATGAACTTTTCCAACAATAGCAGGTAAATCCTGGAAAAACTAGAATTAATGATCTTGTTTCATATACAGGAAGATTCTAATGACAAAAATGTCAACGTGAGAAGTGAGAAAGATAAGAGAGAAAATATTGTTTTTTTGTTGTTAAAAATATATCGTCTAGAAAAGTAAAAAAAAATTTAAAACTGAAAGAGGACAAAAACACCTAAGAATTTTCACTCACTATCATTTTCACTTATTCACAAAATGGCACAAATGTACTAGAGAAATAGAAAGAACAAAAGGTTGAATATGCTACGATAATTTCACTGATTGTTTGTAGATCTTAGCAGAATCCTTTTGAAAAGGGAAGAAATAAATGATAACCTTTAATATTTGATAGTTTTACTCTTCATTCCCATTCCCATTGATGATGTACAAAGTCTACATATTTAGTATTGTATAGCATAGTATGTACACTTCATTATCTTTTGGTATGTGTGGTAGTAATCCCCTCCTTATACTTTGATGACCAGACAATGTCAGGTAGGCTTAAAACCGTGGATTCCGAGGCCATGCTCCAACCCATAGAGTCCACTGTGATTCATCACCTTCACAACCCCAGAACTGCCGAATTGTGCCTCAGGTTACCAAAATATTGCAAAACTTTTGACTCACCCTAACAGAAGGGCAAATTAAGCCCAACAACCTTGGTTAGGCAACCGGTCTAGGAGAAGGAAAACTCTAAAGTCAAACCAGTTGTACTCCACTTAAAAGTTAACTTAAATCTTGCCCACAAGAGAGGGGTTGGGTTGGGTAAATACAAACATAACAAAAATGAATAAAAGAATAAAAAAATAAATCAGTGGCGACAGTAACATAGAATAATTAACACAGCTTAACACCTGTATCCCAGCTATGGTCAGCGGAACGAGAACAGGACACCCCCCGTGGATTGAATAAAGGGTTGGGTTTAAAGTTCCGTGATGGCTCCCGATTACGACAAGAAGATTCCTGATTACGACAAGAAGGTTCCCGAGTTCGAAAAGAAGAACCGAGTCAGACAATAAATACCCGAAGAAGGCACATCGGCCGAAGCTTCGTACAGATAACAATAAGATATGAGGATTATAGTTCAAATAATCCAAATAATACTGAATTTTTGAGATGAGGCTTGATAACAAGCCTCATCTAAAATATTCAGAGAAATTTTAAAAAATAAATAAAAAAATGAATAAAAATCAAATAAAAAACTAAAATGAAACTCGGCCAATGCAGCAGCAATTGACACAACACAATTATTTAAAAATAACTAAATGACAACGTTTCGCTGGCAGATTTTGAATCAAATAATTATTTCCATGAATCTTTTTTTCTACACCTGAAGATCTAAAATTAAATATCTGTTGTAATTTTATTTATATCTTATTTAACTTTTTCGTTGTTACAAAAGATCCAAAATAACAACAATGGCGGAATAGTAACACAGTTTCGTCGAATCAAGAAAAGAAAAGAATCAGATTATCTTCAGACATTATTTAGAATTTTTATTAAATGAAAACCAAGAGAAATGAAAATGAAAAGAAATATTAATAAAAATCAATAACGACAATATTTCATCAAATAAAAATTCAAGATAAAATTATGTGAAAAAAAAAATTAATATCCAATATGGCGCTACCCAGAAATTTGGAGAGAATAAGAATTTTTTTTTATTTGTTTAGACTGAATTTTCTGTAGGGCTTCGTCACTGGGATATTATCATTTTTTTTATCTAATGGTTTAGTTTGGGTTGGTTTCTTTTTTAAAATGCATATCAATCTTCGTGGGTTATTTAATGGTAAATCCACCCTTGTAAAAGAACAGTAGCGGCATGAATCCAACTATTATTCTCAAGCTATTATCCTCAAGTATATATATATATATATATATATATATATATATAACTGTTTTGTGTTCAGCCAATCAGCGAGGGAGTCTATCCCCTTTTCCCTAGCGCTAACCAAGGAGATTGTTTTTGCGTCTTAGGTGGAGCGCCACATCGACCATCAGCTCTTACTTTACTGCACAGATCACTGTGCTACTCATACGTTGAGTTGGCAAGGGCCGGTATCGAACTTGGAACCTTGTGGCTTCTAGCCGACCACTATACCGACTGAGCTAACCCGACCCAAGATCTTCCATTATTCGAGGTCTAAAAACTTTGGAAAGTTGAAATGTTGGCATATATCCCCTAGAGAAGTTATAACACTGTCCGCTGTTTAACAAAAGTATTTGCTCCAGGCCAAGCACAAATATTCAATTATAAAAGTTATTTTTGGGGAAAATGTTTGACATTTATAAATACTTAAAAATTGAGACAGGAGACAATTGCTGTGAATCCCCAACAACACCGTAATTTACAATTAGACATATGATCAATTGAAAACCAAACAGGAACAAAGAAGAGGCAAAGTAAGAAAGAAGGAATCAAAGCGAAA
>CM042156.1:47506091-47521091 GCA_023376005.1 Doryteuthis pealeii | reverse complement strand
CGGACGAACACGTGCATATTATAAATGTAGCAGTTGTTTCGGTAACCTGAGATATAATGTATAGAATTTACAAAACAAATACATCAAAACTTTCATCCATTCTAATGGTTACATATATTTCAATATTATGACTAGTTGTTTATGTAACTGGTCATATCACGGATAAGATTTATTGAACAAATAGCTCAAAACTTTCATTAATTCTAAGAAATACATATATCTTGACATATGGAGGCGCATGTCGTGTAGTAGTTATAGTATAGTATAGGCAGGGGAACCGAGTCCAAATCCTGGATGAAGCTTTTTGCATTTCACCTACGGCTAATACGCTTGGGAAAGGTATGAATACAGCTATTCTCTCCCAAGCTTTGGGTAAATAGTGTGACGGACGGGGCTCTTTAATCTTGATATTTCAATCGGTCTAGGAAAGGAAAACTCTAAATTCAAACCTTATAAACTCCGATTAAAAATTGACCTTATGTCACATCCTGCTCGTGCGGAGAGATTGGATATATATATATATCATCATCATCATGTCGCGCTTTCAGCGCGGATATCCATGACAATCTCTCTCCATCCGTCCCTATCGCTCATCATTCTCGGGAGATCCTCTATGCAGCATCCCGCATCCGCACAGAGCTGATCAACGTACGTTTTTGCTGGTCGGCCCACACTGGCTTGTCCATGTGCTGGCTTCCACAGGAGGACGTCACTTATGAGTTCGTCCTTGCTTCTCCAGCAGTGTACTGCGTGTCTTGTCCGTCTTACTCGGATGGTTTGGGTGATATGTGGTAGGTGGCCGTACAGCTGTTTTCTCGTAGGGTGCTGTTTCCACGTCTTGTTCATGATCACCCGCAGAATTCTTGTGCAGCTCCCATCTAGTTTATTCTCTAGTTGCTTAGTTAGGGTCCAGGTGGTGCAGCCATACAGCAGTACTGACACGACAACGGCCTGGAAGAACTGTCTCTTTAGCTTGTCTGTGAGATTGGACCTCCATATGATAGATAATCTATTTATAGCTGCCCATGCCTTTCCTATGCGTGCATTAACGTCGTTTTCTGTGGAGGAGATGTTACTGCCTAAGTATCTAAATTGTTCTACAGAGTTTAGGAGTTTGCCATCGATGGTTGAGATGTCGCTTTTGTTTTTGAAAGACATGAACTCAGTTTTATCAGAGTTCACGTACAGGCCGACTTTTAGTGCTGCCTTTTCTAGGCTGTGTAGTAAGGATTCGGCTTGTGCAGGTGTATTTGCGAGTAGTGCCAGGTCATCAGCATAGTCCGCATCCGTAATAGTATGTGCGGGATATCGCCTGCTTCTTGCTTTTTTTAGTATGAGGCCTTTTTCTTTTATGGGATCTAGTGATGTTCTGAGTACGTAGTCTAGGCATATGATGAATAAATATGGCGCTAGTGTATCCCCTTGTAGGACTCCGGCGACAATGTCAAAGAAGTCTGTGTCGCCATCTGGTGATCGTACCATATATATATATATATATATATATATATATATATATATATGAGGAAATATATAGGAAAGGTGAATATCGAACACAAACAATCAGTTCGATTAAGATTTCGTCTCTTACAGTTCAGAAATTTGACCAGAATCACTTCTGATGAAGTTTCTAAACTAACAGAGACGAAATATTAATTGAAATGATTGTGTTCATTTTTATTATATAATTCCTCACATTTTGTCTGATTTCTCTTAATCTGTTATTTTCTTCATATATATATATATATATATATATATATATATATATAAGTAAAGAAATAACAAAAGACTTAGAGATTTAGCGTTATAGTCTATTTTAGGGAGCTTAGACAAAGTGTCTAACTCTCCCGACTCATCAGATGCGAATGATGAATTCTTTATTACTTTAAAGGCATTTGAAAACAGATTTCTATTTTTTAATTTTTTATTTTATTTTTAAGTCCATCAGCTCCTTACTTTACCGCACAGATCCCTGTGCTACTCATACGCTGAGTTGGCGGGGACCGGTATCGAACTAGGTACCTTGTTGTTTCTAGCCGAACGCTCTACCGACTGAGCTAACCTTTTCTAGTCGACGAAGCAGTAGGCTTCAGAGCCCAATTAGCATATTTGATTTTGATATTCATGATTAATATATAAGAGTAACAACCAACTAAACCTAAATTCGCAATAGTTAAATTACATAATAGACAAATGAATGCTGTTTTCTATCGATTACTTTTAAGATGTTGTTTTGGAAAAGTGTCTAAAGACTTTTCTGAAGAATGATCTATACACTGAATCGTGAAGTGTCTGCTACTTAACAGAATAAAAGTGTTGCCTACAACTGTGTCATTGGAATCTGAAGAACAGGATATATGCATCAAGAATAGATTCTTGTAAATTTCGTTATGAGATGGATTACTTCATGATTTAAGAATGAGAAGAACGGTAATATGAGTTGAGGGGAGTCAGTAAAATTAGTGCGGGGGTGGGGGAAATAGAAGGAGGATAAATATGGGGAAGTGGTACAAGCGAGGAGAAAAGGAATTGAAGACGATTGAAGGTAAGACAAAATTTTAAAGAAAAAGAAAGAAAGGAAGAAAGAAAGAAGGAAGGAAGGAAGGAAGAAATTAAAGGAATTGAATACGATTGAAGGTAAGACAAAAATTTTGAGGAAAAAGAAAGAAAGAAAGAAAGAAAGAAAGAAGGAAAGAAGGAATAAATCAAAGAAGGGAGGAAGAAATGAAGAAAGGGAAAACGGAAGGAAAGAAAGAAAGAAGTGTAGGAAGGAAGAAAGAATAGAAAAAATAAAAACGATAAGAAGGAAGAAACAAAGGAAAAAGGAAGAAGAGAAGGAAAATTGGAAGAAATAAAGAAAGGGAAGAAGAAATAAGTAAATAAAGCGAGAAAGAGATGAAGGAAGGAAAGAGTATGGAAATAGAAGGAGGATAAATATGGGGAAGTGGTACAACCAAGGAGAAGAGGAATTGAAGAAAATTGAAGGAAAGACAAAACTTTGAGGAAAAAGAAAGAAAGAAAGAAAGAATGAAAGGAAGGAAGGAATAGATAAATGAAGGAAAGAAGGAAGGAACAAAGAGAAAATCGAAGGAAAGAAGAAAGAAAGAATGAAAGAAAGAAAAGAAGGAAAGAAGAAGAAATAGAAAAATAAAAAGATAGGAAGGAAGAAAGAAAGAAAAGAAAGGCAAAAAGGAAGAAGAGAAGAAAAATGAAAGAAAGAAAGAAAGAAAGAATGGAAGAAAGAAAGAAAGAAAGGGAAGAATAAACAATTAAAGAAAGAAAGAGATGAAGGACAGAAGGTGTGGGAAATGGAAGGAGGATAAATATGGGAAAGTGGTATACATGAGAGGAAGAGGGTTGAAGGTAAGACAAAACTTTGAGGAGAAAGAAAGAAAGGAAGAAAGAAGAAATGAAGAAAGAAAGAAAGGGAAAATGGAATGAAAGAAGAAAGAAATAGTTAATTTTTCTTAAATGAACGATGATTAACATAAGTAAAGTAAAAGTAAAATTGGCGGGTATCAACCGGACTTAGAGGAAGTCTATCCTCATTTCACTAGTGGTAAACCAGAGAGAGAAGAGAGAGAGAGAGAGAGAGAGAGAGAGAGAGAGAGGAGAGAGAGAGAGAGAGACTCATGTGTATTTGTGCTGCCAGCACGACCTAGTGATGATGAATGGTTTCTTTAATGAAAAGCATGGATCCATATATTCTCCCCATCGCTATGGGTAAATAACAGGGCAGACTGGGCTCTTTAATCTTAGTTAAGTAATCAGTCTAGGGGAAGGAAATATATATATATATATATATATATATATATATATATTATATATATATATGGTTTTTTCTAGTATGATTGAAGCATTGTGCGTATGTGTAATATAAAGATTTTTGTACGTATATGTAATATAAAGATTTTTGAAGGCAATAGACAATGCAATATGTGTTGAAAATTATATTCATTTAACTTTTTTTTAAATTCTAAATATTTTCGGAATAAAATTCCATCATCAGAGTTATTAAAAGTACTAGTTGCTTTTTTTCTTAAAACAACAGATGATTACACCATCGCCGTGGGATAAGTACTATAAAAAAACACATCTAGTACTTTTAATAACTCTGATAATGGAATTTTATTCCGAAAATATTTAGAATTAAAAAAAAAAAGTTGAATAAATATAATTTTCAACACATATTGCATTGTCAATTGCCTTCAAAAATCTTTATATATATATATATATATATATATTATATATATATATATATATATATATATATATATAGTCTGTGTGTATTTCATATAGCGCTAATACCCTCGGTAAAGGTATGCATCCAACCACTCTCCCTTCAGCTATGGGTAAATAGTAGAGCAAACTTGGTTAGGCAACCAGTAGAGGAGAAGTTGAACCGCGTCTAAGAGTTTGTCTTAATTTACATTTTGTCTTTACTGATTAAATAAATCTTACTTTGTATCGGACAAGACTTTCGTTCCAATCCTATATTTTTCCGGTAATCAGAAAATCAAGACTATACTTCTGTGCCACAAACGTTCACCACTTGATGACGATTATTAACTCCTAAGTTGCCACAAAAACATTTCGGTGTTAATAGCATAGAATTCCGACAATAGAGCGGGTTTTTTAAGCAAGTAATGATAATTTTCCATGTCAGAAAACCAGACAAGAATTAGCCAAGACAGAAATTGGGGTAAGTAGAATAGTTTGTTTTTTTCTTAAATGAGCGATAATTAACATATCTCTAGCCTAAATACTGTAAACAGAAGAAGAAAAAGTGTTCCTCTTAAAAAAATAAAATAAAATAATCAGATCATTTACCAAATTTTGTTCTTAGCCGAACAATTTGAGAACACGAACAACGAAATATTTCTTCACATTTTAAAAATCTCATCAGGCGAGAAAAATGCTGTGGGTGTTCATTAGCGACGCCAGAATTATTTCTTTCGCTCCATGAGTTTGTTTTGTTGGAAGCGGTGTTAGTCTTGACTTTTACCCATGATGCAACGGAGCTCGAGGCGGTTAAGTTGTTGATATCATCGTCATTAGAAATAGAAAATGTTCTCGAAAATGTATTTGTCAGAAAGAGTCGACCATCAATTAAAATCGCTCCCAGAGAGCTCGACCGGGTTTTGGGAGCATATAATAAGTCATCCACAGACACCGAGTTTCGGCGTTTCACGTCTCATCAATGTGGCTAGACACAGCAACTACCCCCGACCAGGAACGAAACCCAACTGACTTTTCATCAGCCCGGTTCATTAACCCCTCGTCCATCGACAGCAGCCATTAAGGAGTGGTATTTTAACTGTTAAATACAATATATATATATATATATATATATATATATATATATATATATATATATATATATATATATATATATATATATATATATATATATATATATATATATATATATATATATATATATATATATATATATATGGGAGAAATTTGAGGAGGTTAATCCGACAATATGTGGAGAAAAGTAGACAAACACGGGATGTTAGGGAAACTGGATGTTTATTGTCGACGATGCAGCGTTTCGGTCATTTTGACCTTCTTCAGGACACAAATATAGTTCTAGCTTCAATGAAGGGCATTTTCAAAATTTCACCATTTTGAAAATGCCCTTCATTGTCTACTTTTGTTTGTCTACTTTTCTCCATATATATATATATATATATATATATATATATATATATATATGGAGAAAAGTAGACAAACACGGGATGTTATGGAAACTGGATGTTTATTGTCGACGATGCAGCGTTTCGGTCATTTATAAGTAAGGTCAGAGTTTATTCACTTAATATAAACGATAACAACAGTGTTTATGATTTATTCAAAACTTATTGTGTCTCTCTGTCGCTATCTAATTCTCCTAATTTTTTACGGGCATTATTCGAGATAGACTAAGAAATGTTTTATAATAATTTATCTACCACATCCGATAAAGAGTGAACTTTTTTATGCCGATTGAGTAGGTTTCTACTCAGCCAGCTTACCACAGGTTGGATGTGACACAAGATCTCAAATATGGGACATACAGCATACACCATTCAATAGTAATTGATCTGTGAGACTAGTTTGCTAACCATTACACCACGATATGACGCCCTAGGATAGGATGTGATACAAAGTCACAAGTATGGGGCATACAGCGACGATCGAACTCGCCATTCGGTAGTAATTGATCTGCAAGACTATTTCGCTAACCGTTACACCACGATTCGACGCCTTACGGTAGGATGTGACACAAAGGCCCAAATATGGGCATCCATCGAGAATCAAACTCTCCATTCAGTAGTAATTGATCTGCGAGACTAATATGCTTACCAGTACACCATGATATGACGCCCTTGGGTAGGATGTGACACAAGGTCGCAAGTGTGGGTTATCCAGTGAGAATGGATCTGCGAGACTAATTTGCTAACCATTACCTCACGATGGAATGTCTTTTTACGTTGATTGAGTAAACACCTTGTTTCAAATCAGTTTATTCGATTAAGTTTAATTGATTAGTATTAACTTGGTAGAATTTTTTTTTTAAATCCCTAAATAACGTTTGAGATACATAAGAAATAGAAGAAGGTATCTCTAACAATAAGCAATAATCACTACAATCCAGAGGCGAGAGACAGATAGTTACCAAACACCGTTGACTATATGTCTACGCTATCCTAACTTAGATATATGCGCTCTATCTCTGATATTGAGCACTTTATTTATAAATATAGCACTCTAGATTATCAATATATATATATATATATATATATATAATATATATAGAGAGAGAGAGAGAGAGAGAGAGAGAGAGAGAGAAAAGGGTATGAAAACACACAAATATTGTTAAAATGAATATATTTTTATATCATTTTCATTGCTAATATTGACAATATTTCGATTTATAAAAAAATCATCCCAGGTCATAATGATAATTATGTCCGTTTTTAGATGTAAATGTTTTTAATCCGGACTCATCGAGAGAGAAGCAGAAAATAATTTAAATTCAAACCGGAAACATTGTTTTTCCAAAAAACGTGTAAGCCATGCGGTCGCTTCGTCTTTGTTGATTCGCTGCGTGTTTCGCTAACGTAATGTACATTTCGCTACATTGTATTTCTTCAGTGTAACAGTTTTTGAAAGAAAAAGGAATACTTCAAATTCAAAAATTAGAAAAATTCTCTTTTTCAAAAAAGAAGAGTTTTAACCCGTTCATGGTATATATATATATATATATATATATATAAGAGAGTTTCATAATTTGCTTGAAGCATTGTGTATGTATTGGTTAGGAGGTTAATTTAGAAGGCCATCACAATGCAGTTTGGAATAAATAAAAAATAATAATACGGTAACAATGGTGGTGTGTGTTGACCTGTATTTTTTTTTATTATTTCTTGAATTTTCGAGGTAATACCTCTTTATCAAAAGAATTGAACTGAAGCAGTACAGCTATGGCATTTCTGTACTGCTTCAGTTCAATTCTTTTGATAAAGAGGTATTACCTCGAAAATTCAAGAAATAATAAAAAAAAATACAGGTCAACACACACCACCATTGTTACCGTATTATTATTTTTTATTTATTCCAAACTGCATTGTGATGGCCTTCTAAATTAACTTCCTAACCAATATATATATATAATATATATAATATATATATATATATGAGAAGACCGGCAGTTGACTATGCTGCTGTCTCCCTTCTTCATGAGACCGCTGTTCCAAGAGAATGAAAAGATGCTATACAAATTGGCATCAGTGATGATGCAGCAGTTGTCAGAGCGGGTCTGAAGGCAACCATGGAATTCCTAAGGGACTCCGGATCCTATCCATTTATTAGGTACGAGAAGTGGCTACCCGGCGTCGTATGTGTATAGGGGGGATAACAAAAAGTTAGTCTCGCTCATCCATTATTACTAATAACAATTTGGATCCTCGCTGCATGCTTTATAAAAATGCCCACGTAAAAAAGATTTGGTGGGATGCCAGGAATTTTTCTTCCAAATATAAATAAAATCTTCATTATTTTTGCGCAGAAAACAAACTCTGGTAATACCGAATGTGTATATATATTAATTGTTTTATTTTCGTAGTTTTCACCGGACATACATACACACAACTGACCTTTATATATGTACGAGATAAAACGTGACACGTTGGATCAGCTACTGAGCTCGGGGTAGGTAATTGAGATTAGGGAAAAGTGAGTTTGCAAATCGAAATTTTTTTTTTAATAGATACGGCCGAAAAAAAATATTAAAATCATTTTGTAAGATTTCTAAGAAAGGCAACGTTTGACCTAATTTAAACTACGAGTTGCTGCTTATAAAATCCAACATACAAATACATTTCAAATTCTTTCTCTCTCTCTCTCTCTCTCTCTCTCTCTCTTTCTCTCTCCTCTCCTCTCCTCTCCTCTCCAGAGAGACTAACATATATAACGAGGAGGTAATCAAGATATGCATAGAAAGGAAGAAAGTGGGAAAGTGATGATAGGCAGAATGTAAAGTAAGGGACAGGTCAGATTTTTACTTAATTGCAAATTACAACTAATTAGAACCAATTGAAATGGAATTTCTTTCAAACATAACTCAATCCTAAAAGTAAGGAATAATTTAGTATAACTTTCGTGTCATCAAACTAAACCGTAAAAAAAGCCTTTAGGAAACAAATGTTGATTCTCTCAGCTTTAGGTATTGTATGAGTTCGTCTTGTTTTTTCTTTAGTTTTTCTTTAGTGTTAGTGTGCTAATATCGGAGACTCGTGGGTAAGAAACAACTAAATACGTTTAACTCTCCAGCACCGAAAAACTGTAACAAAGAATACCCATTAAACCAGGTTATTGGAGCAGGAAGATTGTGTTAAAGAGGGCTAGCTTATCTTAAAATCATTTTTCGATATTGAGGCTTTATTGGAGCTTGAACCCCTATCTCAAGAGCCAGTGAGAAATATTCCACTATCTCAGCTATCTAGCTGGTTGTTGCGCGTTAGTTTATCAAAACAAGAAAAAACATCCTAAGAAAAGGATTATTTTACGCATCATTGAAAAGTATGGAAGACAACAGGTTAAAATAGCCATGGAATTCACAGGGAAGTTTTTTTTGCTTGGTTTGTCAAAACAATAAGAAAACATGACTAATCACTTTAGGTCTATGGCAAAATATGGGAAAACCAGGAATTCAAAAAATGCTTGGTATTTTTCTTTTCTTCCGAAGAATTTCGGTGGCGCCTCTCATCGACTTGTCAGCTATCAAGGGACCAGATCGGAAGAGTTTCGAGTTTGACAAAAAAAAATTGTTTATTTACATATTTTTCTTTTCCAGATAGAGCTGTAAGGTGTGGCACGTGACGTGGCGTGGCGTCATGCCTCCTTCAATAGACACATCTCATTTTGCAAGGAATCTTTGAGAAAAGAAACATGAACCAGTATTGAACATTGTCTGGTAATTGAGATGAAAGAAAAGAAGAAAGGGAAGGCGTTCAGTTTTTTAATGAGAATTGGAAATATTCCCCGCCTTTCTTATTCAGAATTGGAAACCGTTACGATTTTTGCGGCCATTCTTAGGCTTCAAGCGAGAGCACTCCTCATCCCTTGTGTTAAGCAGAGTGCGATCCTTAGTGAAGAAACCTTTGGTTGCTCCTTGGTATCCCTCAGTGTTGGGTATGATCCTTTGGTTGTTCCTTGGTGTCTCTTAGTGTTAGGTATGATCCTTTGGTTGTTCCTTGGTGTCTCTTAGTGTCGGGTATGATCCTTTGGTTGTTCCTTGGTGTCTCTTAGTGTTGGGTGATCCTTTGGTTGCTCTTTGGTATCCTCAGTGTTGGTATGATCCTTTGGTTGTTCCTTGGTGTCTCTTAGTGTTGGGTATGATCCTTTAGTTGTTCCTTGGTATCTCTTAGTGTTGGGTATGATCCTTTGTTGTTCCTTGGTGTTGGGTAAAATCCTTGCATCCAGCAAAGCCCCTCGTTGCAGCTCCGTTCATCAATGTCAAATTACGTACAATATCGGCGATTAGATAGTTAACTAACCACATATTCGAGCAGCTGATTGGCTGTGGTAACCACGCCAAGTTTAAGTAGTGGATTGTGGTGTAATGATTAGCAAGCTAGATTTACAGACTACTGTTAGTGAGTTCGATTGTCATTAGGCGCCCCATACTTCTGGCCTTGTGCCACATCTAAGCTAAGCTTAGTAAATGTTGTGGGGTTTTAAGGGATCAAATAAGAACAAAACGACGGGTAACAAATGTAGGAAAATGTATTAACAAAAGAGTAGACAATTACAGTACAGAGAAGTGGGAATTACGTCCGACGATAGAGTTATGAGCTGACTCGCATTGGCTTACTCTACAAGCCATAATTGTCCCTGTTACTTATAGTAACCGTCGGTGCATTCCATTAGTCTATAGGGTATATCACCTATAACAGTAAATAACTACAACAGAAAAGACTGCAACAGAAACGTTTCCCGCCTTTTCTTATTTGAATCAAATAGAACAATGCACTGACTGAGTGAGACATAGGCTCTCGCTCATGGCAGTTTTGACTGGGGGGGGGGATAAAAATCTCACGAAAAAAAGATGTCACTTTATGTTATACTAAAAACTATAAATGTCAGAAGGTAAGATGTCACCCAACATCCAAAGTTGGTTTCCAAACTCTATACATCAAATAATTGTTTGCCAACTCAACATCGATCCAGCAACCAGATTCGAGCCACTCCACGTAGCACAGAAAATGAGATAAGTACACGAAGCTTATTTCTACTAGCAAGAATATGTATCCTCCGGGCGTAAGTATTAGTTTTAATGTAATTAAATGTATTAAATTAGAAAGACTAACGAAATTAAATAAGAACGGATATAAAAAGATTACACTTACTTCAATTATATTTTAATTGGTTTCTATTTGTTTGTATCGGGTATATAAATGGCGAGAGGGGAGAGAGAGAGGAGAGGAGATGGATTCTTACTTTGTCCTGCTTTGTCGGCGGCCATCTTCTTTATGGCTTTCTTCTGGACTGACTTCTTCCTTCTTCTGGACTGGGTTGTCTGCTCATTACTTGGTTGTAATGATTAAGCAAGACTTTATTGGTTTTCTTTATTCTTTATTAAAAAGCCGTAGACCAAAAAGGTTTTCAACCGCGGAGTGAGAAGTTGGCATCTTAGGAAAGATGAACGTTACGTCTAGTCCGTTTGACTAACGGCCAAAATCTAACTACACTTACAGACGTAGTTCGTAGGATACCTACGAATCATGTACCACAAAGAAAATATTTCCATAGGGTTTTCCTTTTAGTGAAAATGAATGAAAATATTACCCATCGCAATTCGTTGAATCACTTATCGTAGATCTATATCAATAATTGGGAACGTTTAGTTTGTCTGTCCTCTCAAGACAACTAAATGGTTTGAGGAATGGTTTGGTTTGGGCTTCTTTACTTAATGGCATATCAACATTCGTGGGTTATCTTGTAATAACGTCCCAAGTGAGTCGTCCACCCGTCGCTAGAGCCAAAATACTACTGCTAGCTGTTACAATTTTCTCGAGAAGGTAATATTGTCACGCGCCTCTAGCCGTTGCCGTATGGTTATATGCACGCCCGATCTCGAGAGAATTTGCATACGTGCAATCTCGCTGGTTCGAAATCGGCCTTCGCTAAATATAGTGCATACAGCAGCCATATTTCCTTTCCGCGATGACCCTGCAAGCCAGACTCGTCCGCGCACGCTTTGAGCCTCGGGGTATGTCATTTTCATTACACCCACAGGTTATTTAATGCCAAAGCCACGGTTCTTAACAGTTTAACAGGTTTGAATTCAGAGTTTTCCTTCGACTAGACTCATTGCCAAACCAATATTAAAGAGCTCAGTCTGCCTTACTGTTTATCCATAGCAGGAGGGAGAATTGATTAAAAGATATAGTTGGTAGATTTCATTTCTGAAATGTGGATTTTAAACCTTAACATAATAAAAATGATGTGTTTGTCTGTAACCGAAACTATATCAACATTGACATCACAATTTCTCTTAGTTATTTACATCGCATTCTTCATAATTTTATCTTTATTCAAATCGCAGTCATTAAGAAAATTGTTGTATATAATTCATACTGCTAGCCTTATCTACACACTAATAACATGAAAAAACAAGAAAATATGTCAACGATTGACATTTAGAAAGGCGGCACAAAAGCGTTTCGGTTTTTATCAAACCATTAACGGGACTCAAATGGGCTAATAATCATAAATCATAAGAAAAGAAAATTATGAAAACAAGCAAATGCATGTGGGTCTTTGTTTATGATGTGAAAAGGCTCATCTCGACACTCGAAATGTAAGAAAGATGTAAAACGAAACGCCACCCAATGATAACATTTTTCTTTTCATATAATTTTTCACAATTTTCTTTCTTTATATATATAAGGGATGGAGCACTCTATAGCGGCCCTTACACACATAGAGATGTGTGTATTAAAAACAGTTAAAATCCCCTTCGCATTTTGAGGGTGACTATATAGCCTAGCGGTTAAGGTGTCTGACTGACACTGAACCGATCGGATTTCAATCCCGGCTGTAGGTAACTTACAAATGTCTAGCCACACTGAAGAGACTTGATAAGTCGAAACACGTGTCTGTGGATGACTATATATATATATATATATATATATATATATATATTATGGACTCTCTCGTCGATTTCCGACGCATGAGGGTTCACACATACAAAGAACATCCACACAGTGATTTGTTTATAGTGGTGAAGGCTTGTGTTGGACCATCCACACTTTTTGGCACAGTCGATAGGAAAGAATTGGTGCAACAGGGGTTGCCACGAACCCAATCAACGACCGACCTCGGGAATTTTGAATTCAGAGTTATCCCTTTCCTAGACTGGTTACCTACCCAAGGCTGAAGGGCCCAGTCTGCCCTACTATTTAAACCATAGCTGGAGGGAGAATATATGGATTCATACGTTTCCCAAGGGTATTAGCGCTATGTGAAATGCCAACAGCTTCGTCTAGGAATTGAACTCGAATCGACGAGTCCATTTTCCACGACTCTAACCACCAGCCCACGCGCCTCCATTATATATATATATAGCGGTCGAGCGTCCCACCGTAGTGTAATGGTCAGCAAGCTAGTCTCGCAGATTCATTACAACTTAATAGTGAATTCGAGCCTCACTGGATGCCTCACACTTGCGACCTTGTGTCATATCCTATCCATGGTGAACGGTTTGAGTAAATACCTACAATCAAGATACCGTTTTCAGCGTGAATGGGGAGGCCAATTTGTATATTGATATTAAAATTTGATTTTAATAGATATTTGCTTGGCATTATTGATTTCTAATAGTTTGGTTTTATATTGATAAATAAGCAAAAATATTTTATTAACAATAACCATTTTCTCTGTAAATGTTAAACTGACACCAATGATTGTAATGTAACCAGCCACGATCCATGTCTTATCCAATATAGAACCACCCTATCGGCGGGGAGTTAGAATACACCGACTGCACCTCTGCACAGGGGTAAGACTCCTCCAATGGGGTCACCTGGGGTTCCTGGGGTTTCTATTCTTCTTCGTTTTTTCTGTTACTTTCGTTTTTTTAGATCTCTCTCTCTCTTCTCTCTCTCTCTCTCTTTCCTCCCTCTCTATCTCTCTCTCTCTCTCTCTTTCCTCCCTCTCTATCTCCCTCTCTCTCTCTTTCCTCCCTCTCTATCTCCCTCTCTCTCACTCTCACACGCACACATTTTCTCTATCCCTCTCTCTCTCTCTCTCTCTCTCTCTTTTCCACTTTATCCGTGTTTTTCTTTCGAAATAAAATTCTCTCTTTCTCCAGTGCACGCACTCTCTCTCTCTCTCTCTCTCTCTCTCTCTCTCTCTCTCTCTCTCTCTCTCTCTCTCTCTCTCTCTCTCGCACTCACTCGTACTTTTCTCATCTTTATATTTGGCTTCTTTCTTTCATCTGTCTCCCTCGTGATGTCTCCCCGTGATTAACATCGTCCCAGAAAAGAGATAAGAGAAGCTGACTGAAGAATTGGAAATGAACTGAAAAGATTCCTAACCCTTAAAAGAGCTTCAATCTTTCTTTTTTGAATTCTATGCAACCAATCAATATGAACAGCACACTCTCACTAACTCTTTTTTTTTCTTTATATTCTTCTTCATCACCCATCTATGGGTTAAATAGAAAACATAAGTTTATAAACAAAATTGTATTATCCATTAAAAATGAAATTATTTCAAAACTTTGTCGGCATTAAACATTTTTGAATACCAAATTACCAATAGAAGTATTCGGCATAAAATAACCCAAGGGGTTGACATGCCGTAAAATCCAACCAACCAATCTTCTTCATCACTTCCTTTTCTTTCTTTCTTTCTTTCTCATTTCAATAACTTCTTCTGAATATTCCCTCCCCTTTCTCTCCTTATCATTAGATTTGGCCTTCCTCCTCTTCGCTCTCTTATCTTTCTATTCCTTCATCTCTTTCCATTTCCCCTCCCTCTCTTTAACTCTCTCATCGTTTTGTTTCCTTTCTCTTCTTCTCTTGACTCCTCTTCTTTCTCTTTCTGTTATGTCTCCTCTTTTTTTCTTTTCTCATTCTGTCTAGATTCACACACACGCACACGCACCCCCCACACACAAACGCTTGCATTTAGACATGCACACACGCACTTACACGCTCGAATCTACATATAAACACGCCCACACTCACATATTTATGCAGAGATGCAAAATTTGAATTTAAGCAAAGGTTAGCAAATTATTTTTAGAGACTGTTGCTACTGTAGTAAATCTGATCTTCATTGGGCTCACCATATTTATGGCCTTGTGCCAGACAAAGCTGAATGAAAATTTACAACATAGTCCAGTACCAATATAAAGAATTAGTGAAATAGATCACTAATTAGGACTGATCTTTCTCTAGTAGTGACCACCCCAGGCGGATTTAACAGGTTTGAATTCAGAGTTTT
>CM042156.1:47406091-47501091 GCA_023376005.1 Doryteuthis pealeii | reverse complement strand
AGGGTAGAGAATTCATGGGTTGATTACTGCAAAAACATGCACACAAATGACCCCTACCCCATACCCCAACCCTTCACTACACGCCCCTTCAACCCTACCCCTTTAAAAAATGGACTTGATTAACATTTAAAAAGAAAAAAAAGTTTATGCCTAGCAAATCAGAAACGCTATGTTAAAGGGTTTCTGCAGTTTTGTTTTTATAAGAAGGGCGCCTACCGCAGAGAAATGTTCAGCAAACTAGTCTCGTGTGCTATTGATCATGAATTCGACCCTGGCTGGTACTTCAACTGCTGAGGCATTGTGTCAAACTAGACAATGTTTAGACAATGTTTAGACAATGTATTAACGGAGGCGCCCTTGTGCAATGGTTATCGTTGTAGGAATTAGATAAGACGACAAGATAAGGTGACAAGATAAGGCGACTATATATCTATGTCAATCTTTTCATATCTACAAATATCTATATTTTTAAAGTATGTCTTTTTCACATATTTGAATATCAACAAAAGCCGAAACATACCAAGAGCAGAGGTTCGCAGGCTTTTTTCACTAATAATTTATTTTTCTTTAAACAAACAAAGGTCCTGACGAAGTTTTGTTTAACAAAGCAAAATACTGCAGCGTCAGCTTATTAAACATTACTCGTCAATGAAAATTGTGTTTTTTTTCATTTTTTATAAAATTACATATTGTCGGATTTACTTATTATATATTAAAAAGCTTGTTCATAAACCTTCCGGTCCATTATAAACCTGCAACACCCTTTGATTAAAAATGATTGTCGAAGATGCAATGTAAATGACACCATCCAAATTGTCCAAGATTCAATGTAAAAATGTGAATATAGATTATCTGGTATCGCTTAATCGCGGACTTCTTTTTTGTCCCCTTTTATTTCACCCAATTTTTAAAATGAAATATTCCAAATGGTCTTGCGTCGCTTAAATACCCAACGTAAAATTAAAATGAATTTTTAAAAAAAGAAGTTACGTGTTTGTTTTATTTGTAATATTGAAATTGGGAATTACGAAGTTATTTTTGCAATTTTGGTAGGATTTATATGTAATTGAATTGCAAATTATCGTTTCTCCTCTTGATTTTTGTTTCGTTTCGTGGAAATTCGACGGGTCTTGTTAGTTGAAAATCAGTTTGCCAGACGATAAACCAAGAGATTATGGCTGAGATAAGACAAAAATGGACGGATTCGTTGATGGATGTGAATGGATAACTGATTGTTCCTGGGGTATTTCGGGAATTTTTGCCAGGGCCAGAGGAAGAAATATTACTTGGAAGTTGGATGGGTGGAGTATCGTGTAATTTCCGAAATTCACTCCCTCACCAATCGCAACGGACTTTACCGACAGTGTTAATTCCCGCGGTTTTACCGGGCTGTAAAGGTTGGATGTAAGCCCAACGACCGGGTTATGTTTTCAGAATGATATATAAACATATTTATCATTTGTGAATTTAAAAGATGGTACGTGTTTGTTTTATTTGGAAGAGGAACAAGAAGAAGAAGAAGAAGAAGAAGAAGAAGAAGAAGAAGAAGAATTGCCAGAAAGAAAGAAAGGAAGAAGGATTGCTAGGAAGGAAAAAAGAAAGAAAGAAAGAAAGAAAGAAAGAAAAATTACTCGAAAGAAAGAAAGAAAGAAAGAAAGAAAGAATGAAGAAAGAAAGAAAGAATAATTGCTAGAAAGAAAGAAAAAAAGAAAGAAAGACAGAAAGAGAGAAGAATTCCTAGAAAGAAAGAAAGAAGAAGAATTGCTAGAAAGAAAGAAAGAATAAGAATTGCTAGAAAGAAAGAAAAAAGAAGAATTGCTAGAAAGAAAGAAAAAAGAAGAATTGCTAGAAAGAAAGAATAAGAATTGCTAGAAAGAAAGAAAGAAAGAAGAAGAATTGCTAGAAAGAAAGAAAGAAAGAAAGAAAGAAGAATTGCTTGAAAGAAAGAAAGAAAGAAAGAAAGAAAGAAGAAGAAGAATTGCTTGAAAGAAAGAAAGAAAGAAAGAAAGAAGAAGAAGAAGAAGAAGAAGAAGAAGAAGAAGAAGAAGAAGAAGAAGAAGAAGAAATTGATAATAAACTTTACGAGTAGAAGGAAGAAAAGGAAAGATAAACAAATACAAACATAAATTTATGCAACCAAACGCGTACGACTGAAATGAACAAAAAAACGAATCTAATTTTAAAAAAAACTACGTTGACATTTTCCATGTTTTCATAGAAAGAAAGAAAGAAAGAACACCGCATATTCCATGCTGTTTGTATTAAACACCAACTTCGAAATAAATTATCATCATGTATGTCATATAGACTGCTCTACATTGACCAATAATTGTTTAACCGTGGAACAATTTAGTCTGGCTGTGATGTGATTATTTCAATCTATTCTAGTCAAAATCGTCCCAGTGTCCGATTTGTACAAAGAGAAAAAGCATTAATGTATTGTGCCGCCGAGTGCATGAAATCAACGGCTTGCATAGCTCAGTCGATAGAGCATCAGACTTTTAAGGCGTATGCGGTGGCTGAGGGTCTTAGTGTCCTATGTATGACGTTAAACTGCATCTAGTGGTGAAGTTCCAAATCTAGAGCTCTGGAGAGTGTGGATTACCCCTTCGTTGCTATTAATTCCAGGTCCACTCTGGTCCAGAGTGGTAGTACCTGTTAGAATCCCATCTATGGGTTAAATAAAAAAAATAGTTTAAATGTGGATATCAAAAAAATGAATACCCAGCAAGAACGAATAAAAACTTCTTCGGTAAAATAACCCTAGGTTGACATGCCGTAAAATCCAATCAACCAACCATTCCTCCAACCAATCAACCAACCATTCCTCAACCTCAAACCAAACCAATCAACCAACCATTCCTCCAAACAATCAACTAACCATTCCTCAACCAACCAACCAACCAACCAAACCATTCCTCAACCAATCAACCATTCCACCAACCAACCAACCAACCACCAACCAACCATTCCTCCAACCTATCAACTAACCATTTCTCCAACCAATCAACAACCATTCCTCCAACCAACCAACCAACCAATTCCACCAACCAACCAACCATTCCTCAACCAATCAACCAACCATCAACCAACCATTCCTCCAACCATCAACCAACCATTCCTCCAACCAATCAACCAACATTCCTCCAACCAATCACCAACCATTCCCCAACCAACCAATCAACCAACCATTCCTCCAACCAATCAACCCCAACCAACCAGATTGTGACCTTGTGCCAAATTTTACGAAATGTCTATACTAACCATGGAATGTTAGTTATTTCTCCATGGCGCATCAACTCTTATATAGTAGTCATGTCGTACAAAGTAATATCTTTTATAACATAAAACGTCAAAATCGCTTTCACCGAAATGTGTGGCAATGTTTTACATTGAAATCCTTTTTGTTCTTTTCCGTATATTTGCGGAGAATGGCGGGGGAGGTTCAAACATTTCAGGTACTCACCTTCCGGTTCTTCTTCAGACTCGGCCTCTTGTGACTTCCTGTGTTTTAATGTTTTGTTTGTAACTGGAATCTCAGCCAGCGAAACGGGAAGTATTCAAAGAGAACGAAGAAAAAGAACGTTGGCTCCTTGAAAACCAAAGAACAACATTGATAAATGAAGGAGATATCAAGATGGCGTTTATCTCTGGCTTTTATTGAAGAGAAAGGAAAATGGCGGCCTGTTTTAATGAAGCGGCGGCAATGACTGGCCCCCATTTCTATGGTGACCACCCAAAACCGAATGCCAAAGAAAAATGTTTGCATTACGAATCTGTGCTATTCTTAATTTCCAAGTTCTAAAAAAAGCCACCAAACTAGTCGCTCCTTTTATAAAAAAAAGAAATATGCATCATAAAGTCAGCCATTAATATTCTTTATGTAACATTAAATAAATATATCAGCAACAGGAGAAATTTCGGTCGTTATTGTTTCTATTTAGATCATGACTCATCATCATCATCATCATCATCATCATGTCTCGCTGACAGCACGGATAACAACGATCCTCTCTCGCCAACCATGACTCTCTCTCTCTCTCTCTCTCTCTTTCTTTCTTTTTCTCTTTCTCTCTCTTTCTCTCTTTCTTTCTCTTTCTCTTACTCTCTCAACGTCAAATGAGATAAAATAGAAAATGATAAAATCTCGTTGCTCTAATTTCCCAACTGAGGAGAACATTCCTTGAAAATCAGCATTCATAATTCTAACTTTTCCCTGATCTGGGGTTTGTGGAAAATATCCAACTTACTCGGGCACCAAGCAAGTTATATAAATATCATCATCATCAATCATCATCATTTACCATGTCGTGCTGACACCATGGAATCCAATTACTCTCTCTCTCTCTCTCTCTCTCTCTCTCTCTCTCTCTCTCTCTCTCTCTCTCTCTCTCTCTCTATCGGTTATCGCCCCTGGCAGGTCTTCTGCACGACTGTTTCTCCAGTTGTATCCAGAATGTCTTAATTGGATGTTTTGTGGGATAGGGGTAAAGTGGCCGAAAAACTGCGCCTTTGTAGAGTGCTGCTTCCAGGATTTGTTCAAGACAGCACGCAACATCCTCGTGTAGTTCACATAATTGTGGAAAAACATTGCGAAAGCTTCATTTTTTTCTTTCATACCGTAAGCACAAAGTAGTGTGAAAATTATCGTGCATTGATTATCAAATTCCACCCCAATGGTAAAAGATCATCCCATCAACACGAACTGATCAAAAAGAAACTAGTCAGACAGGACACGTCTGTCATGTTTTTTATTAGCTCCATTATATTAAGAATTTGGATGATTAAATCATTCTATTTTAGTAAATTATCAGAAAATATTCTTTAAAAAAAAGATTGGCGAATCAAACTTGTTTAAGTTCAAATTCTTTGATTTCATTTAAAAAATACTTGTAGATTTTGGTAATTTCTTAAATTGAGTTCAGGTAATTTAAATGAAAAAACTACATTACCCATGAACATATTGGGTTCCTGTTATCCATAATGATATTTATGCACCTGTTTAGGAAGGATTTTAATTTTTTTTTTAAATTTTTATTAGCTCTATTATATCAACAATTTAGATGATATGTGTACGTGTGTACATCTGTGTGCACATGTGTGCATGTATTTCAGCTGATTAAATGGATCCATAAGGTTTATATTCTATGTGCTGCTATTAAGAATATGAGAGATATTATATTTCGCCCCTTTGAGTTTTCTCACCAGTGAAGATAAAGTGACAGCAAGTTTCTTTAACTCTCCAACTCTCTCTCTCTCTCTCTTTCCTCTCTCTCTCTCTCTCTCTCTATATATATATATATATATATATATATATATATATATATGTGTGTGTGTGTGTGTGTGTATCTGTGTGTGTCGTCGTCGTGCTTCTTTGGTGGTATATCTGGTGAGTGTAGTTCTCAGCGTGAATGGCGACACCCACCCACATTCCAGCCAGGCCAGCATCAGGAAAAAGAGGTCATCCAAAATCAATGACCCACTGACATACGGACTGACCATCGCATCCACAGGTATAAAAGCGCATAAACTACACAAAAACAGTCAGTCTAGATTATCTTGACAAAGGAAGGTTGAACTTCCGAAATATAGAATGAAATAAAATAAAATGAAACTTATAACTTAAACACCAACTGAGTTTCTTATTTATTTCACAGCCCATCCTTCATATATAATCCTCAAAAATAAATATTATAGGTATTTATAAAATACATATTTACAAATATAATATATTCACACTGAGACCTAGACTCACTATATATATATATATATATATATATATATATATATATATATATATATATATATATATATAATCCAACAGTCCAGAGAAGAATCTTCCTTACACAAGAGTTTTATTTTAAAAACAGTCGCAGTTTGAGAGCTCAATGTGTGCTCTTAATGTTAGTCACAGAGCAAATATATAAGTAAAGAAAAAACAAAAGACTTAGAGATTAAGCGTTATAGTCTATTTCAGGGAGCTTAGACAAATATTCTAACTCTCCCGACTCATCAGAATGATCTCATTCGCATCTGATGATCGGGAGAGTTAGACTATTTGTCTAAGCTCCCGGAAATAAACTATAACGCTAAATCTCTAAGTCTTTTGTTATTTCTTTACTTATATATATATATATATATATATTATATATATATATATTATATATATATATATATATAAATATATAAGTAAGAACTTTAGTAATATATAAATGCACATAATTGAACCAGTTCTTCTACGCAAAATAATTAAAAGGTTCTGGGAAACTAAAAACACTCAAACAACCACAATTAAAACCAGCTAGAATCAAGCAACACAGGAAGCTTTTTTTATTTTACAAAACAACTTTGTCAAAAAGGAACTGTGATATTGATGCCAACTTCCGGTCTTTGAGGTGCCAGATTCAAACAGACGAATCAGCTTTAATTGAAGACACATTCCACAATTAGTCGAGTGCACTTGTCTTGGTTTCTATTCTTTCATATGATTTTGGGTGGGCGTGTTATGTTCTACTAACTAGAAAAGGAAATTGCCAGGAAGCACAGGGTTTCTCCCCGACATTTTTTAAATAACAGAAGGTCAAAGGTTAGACAAAGATCATGACGGGTTAAATAGAACCTGAAGACATTTTTTTTTCAAGAAAAGAGACAATCGGAATTTGGATTCTTCAAAAGAATGCTGATAAGTAGCAGGAACTCTTGATAAAGATGGAAGATGAAGATGCAAGATAAAGAATTCCGAGGATAATTCTAAAGTTTGTCTTCATCTAGCAGCTGGCTAGCAGACGATGAAGTTTAGCGATAATATATATGACAGGCGATGGGACCTTCATCTTCTTTTTATTTTCCTTCTGTTTTCTTTATTTTGGTTTTCGTTTTTTTTTTTATTTTTCTTTTTGATTTACTTTTTCCATTTAGTTGTTTTTTTTCCTAATTCTGTTTTCTTGTTTTTGTTATTTTTCTGTTTGTTCATATGTTGCAATTTCCCTTAGTGTCTGCCATAATTAGTATTTCTTTACTCTTTTTAGTGTATTCTTCGAATTGTGTCCGAATAATTAGTATTAGATGAAAATACTTGAAACCGTATAACCGTGTGCAAATTATTTGCATTAAAAATAATTACTAGCTATAAGCCATAATTATTAATAAATAATTATTATGATCAGTTACTTGAAAACATACAGTTAGTTGTAAAATAAAGAAAAAAAGAAAGAAAAGATTTTTCTAGTTAATAGAACATAACACGCCCAATCAAATCACATAAAATATTACATATATATGTATATATATATTAGAGAGAGAGAGAGAGAGAGAGAGAGAGAGAGAGAGACAGAGAGAGAGAGAGAGAGAGAGAGAAACTATTAAACATGACTGACGTGTCCTGTCTGACTAATTTCTTTTCAATCAGTTCGAGTTGATGGTATGATCTTTTACCATTGGGGTGGAATTTGTTAATTTCAATATCAAATAACCGAATGTTAACATGACATGACCGATATATAAATTGATATGTTGAAAATACACATGCTTAATAATTATATTTATTAGATATTGTTGCATACTGAGGTTTTCACAGTACCAAATCGATATAATGTTGTATACCCTTTCTTACATCTTACTCTAGTTGTCTTCTCCTCTGGCCGGCTTTGGTTATATCTTCTAACATCTTGCGTCTGGGGTTGTCGTGGGGACTTCGGTCTGGTTTTCTGTTAGGGATTTCTCTTTATCAGAAGCCCTGTGTCATTGTTAGTTTTTAGGTAATAAACACAAGACTTCGATTTACGTTGATGTTACTTTATTTGTAAATCCCCAAACCAGACATCTGCGCAGATGACAGGATGCGCATAGAAATGCGACTTACACCTTCGAGCTCCTACCTGCTAACTGACTGAAACTTACTTAAAATCCTTAAACCGGAACAGGGTCTTCTATGTCTTCCGGTTCTCACGATTTATCCCCGGAAAGCAAGGTGAGAGTGAGGTCAAGCGCCGTCACTCACTCTCAAGGCCATCAGCTGCACTAATCGCCATTATGTTTTCTACACTATTGCCATAATTATTAGGCATCTAATAATTATGTAACAATATGACTCACACCTTGACAGACGAGTGCTTCAACTTACGAGTTTTCCGAGTAACAATCTGTCATTCGGTCGATTTTTTGCTTTGTGTTGAGAACTAAAATTTGAAGTATAAACGAGCTTATACGCTTATGTTAATAAGTTGTGAATAAGGTAAACCACTACTAGTGGTATAAGACTACTCAGTCAGCATAATACACCCGTATTTATGAGGATTGGGACATACCCATTAATGTTCGCAGGTAGAGTATATAATATAAGTTCACTAAAAATATTCAAGTTTTGCAAATTTATCACGTCAAAGGAAAATATTATTTATAAAAAAATGAACATTAAACATATTACAGCACATAATGCATGACATTCTAGTTTATTATGTTTTTATACAATACAGTGCTATTTTTCTTATAAAAAATAGTGTGTTTCTTTAGGGGGGCTGGGACAGATTAATGGCATTTCAGTTTATTTCAATGGGGAAAATTGATTCGATATACGAGGAAACTGAATTATGAGCAGAACGAATTAAACTCGTAAGTCAAGGTACAATTGTATTCATTTTTGCACTAATTTTCTTTCCTTTTATTTTGTTTCTTTTTTCCTTCACTTTTACATTTATTCTTTTTTTTGTTCTTTTTTGTTTTCTCCTCCTTCTCATTCCTTTTACATGTTCTGTTGATGGGGCTTAGAATACGCAGTCTGTATCCACTGCAGGAGGATGATACCGACCCAACTCTACTAAAAAGGGGTGTCCTAGGCATGACACTAAATTACATCCGATGGTGAAGCTCCAATTTTAGAGATATCAGAATGTGGGGTCCCCTTTTCTTGCCAATATTCCCAAGTCCACTCAGAGTCGTATTTATTGGTGAATTACAGGTGATTAAATATTATTCGTATTCTATAAAAACCTTATGAAGAAAAAACTGTTAAGAAATAACATGACAAAAATGTAAATATGAACGTCTAATGAACACGATTATCTAAGCTCTTGGTAAAAAATAACCCTAGACGAGTTGACATGCCGTTAAATTCAGTCAATCAATCATTATTCTCTTTTTTCTCTCTCTGTCTTTTTGGTTCTCATTTTCTTTCTTTAATTGCTTGTTTTTTTTTTCTTTCTTTCTTTCTTTCCTTCCTATTCTCTCTCTCTCTCTCTCTCTCTCTCTCTCTCTCTCTCTCTCTCTCTCTCTCTCTCTCTCTCTCTCTCTCTCTCTCTCGTAGCCTTGTTCCGTAGAGAAAAACAAACTAAAACAAGTAAGGGGGCAAAATCAGGACGGTCGCAAATTTTCTTATAATTTCTCCTCGCGTAAAGCAAAGGCAGTGGGGCTTTCGGACCTACCGACCCACTGATTTACTGGGGTGGAGAGTTCTATCAACTGGAGTTGTGGGATTTTAAGAGATAAAATGTCACTATTGACACTGCCCTCTCTCTGTCTCTGTCTCTGTCTCTCTGTCTCTGTCTCTGTCTCTGTCTCTCTCTTCCCGTCTTTTTCTTCTTTCTTTTCGTCACTATGAACTTGATTCTATGCCTAAACAAAATAGTCAGTCTGACAATAACCAATCGTTGAATTTCTCTTTTATTTTCCTTACGTCCATATGTCATTTCTTTTTGCCTCAGCTAAAATCATGTTTTGACTTTTTGTTGCTTTTAATTTGAACCTCAGATTTAGAGCTGAGTAGAATTCGGGTACATGGGTAGTGGCATTGAAAACCGGGTAGGTTAATGTATTTTTAGACGCACCGTGCCACTTGAAGGTTAAACCCCACAACGCCTGAGTTTTACTCGCAAGAACAAAGATCAAAGACTAGACAGCTGCACACACATACACACATATACAAATACATACACACACACACATGTACACGTATACAAATACACGTGCACATACATAGATAATACCCCCTACCTAAATATAAAGTACAGGTGCATAGAATCAAGTTCAGAGTGCCAACCCCACAGGCAAATCCCTTGATACCAAAAGCGCACAATTCAATCCTTTTAGCAATTTAAATGCCTTATTTATTTACCCATTTTTTTTTTACCAGCGACAGAATCTTTTAGTTGTCTTTTAGGGCGAAAGCCTTTCAATTTGTGCAAATAGGCAAGAAAGACAAAACCCGAATGCACGTGCGACGTTTCAATTTCTACGATTATCACAGAATTTTAAAAAAAATCAGGAAGCGCGGTGGTATATTGGTTAGAGTCACAGGAAATTGACTCGTCGACCCGAGTTCAATTCTTGGACGAAGCCATAGTTCACTTAGCGCCAATACCCTTGGGAAAGGTATGAATCCAACTATTCTCCCTCCAGCTATGGATTAATATTAGAGTTGACTGGGATCTTTAACCTAGGTTAGGCAACCAGTCTGGGAGAGGGAAAACTCTGAATTCACACCTAGGCACTACTAGAATAGGCTCAGGCCAACTTGGTGATCTATTTCAATTTTTAAATAATCATGAACTCAGCTTCTGTCAATCGTAGAGAATAAAATGAGTGCGAGACTACACAAGTCGTTCATTTTAATAACTATTCTAAACTCTCGACCCCCAAAGAGGAATGACGACACAAATGGAAATTAGTGGTCGTTGTCCATGCCAAACAGCCCATGAGGATTTGTTAAACTTAATTTGAAGATAGGGGTGAGCGGGTAGTGGCGTAGCTACCGTGTGCCAGTTGTGGACTCGCTCTTCTTAGATCCCTCCTCTACAGTAGGCATAAAAGGGGATTTTTTGCTGGGACGTCGGAGGAGGAGGAAGAGTTTGTAAGTCGTTTCTACTGTTTAGTGAAATCTGTGTTGTTTGGGCTGACATTTCTTTTGCGGAAGGAGTTTGTTACTCACAACAGAGTAGTAAAATTTTGTGTTTTTCCCGACTGTTGTGCGAGCCAACATACTTTGTTGAAGTTTCGTTCCCGAGGTTGCTCGGTTGCAGCCGCGCCAAAGGAGTTTGTTGCAATCTGCTGCTATCTTTCTGTAGTCTGTCGACAGCGGGTAAACCCAGTTAAGAGTTATTGCGAGAATTTACAATAGATTTCGTTTTGTCTTGATGGGCATGTTTGTTTAACAGCATATAAACCCTGCATGTATTGTAATAAGTAATTGAGATTTCTCTGAATGTTTGAGATGAGGCTTGATGATTACTATTATCTGCGTTATTCGGACTATTGTCCTCATCTTCATTGTTATCTGTACAACGTTTCGGCCGATGTACACTCCGGCCTTCTTCAGATATTTCTTGTCGGACTCGGGAACCTTCTCGGACTCGGAAACCTTCTTGTCGAACTCGGGAACCTTCTTGTCGTAATCGGGAGCCATCATGGTTCAAAGTTCCGTGATGGCTCCCGATTACGACAAGAAGGTTCCCGATTACGAAACATTGTACAGATAACAATGAAGATGAGGACAATAGTCTGAATAAGGCAGATAATAGTAAGTAATTGGGAGTTACCTCCCCTATTTTATGATTACCTCCCCTTTGGAGAACTCTCTAGTGAATACTAGATTATATAAACTCTCAAAAAGTGTACCAATTATTCTACGTAGAATAAAGCTTTCCGAAGTCTATCGGCGTTATATTTTGTCATTAAACTTATACACATATCCCAGCATCCTTTTCACTTTTCAAGATCATCTATTTATTACTGTTTAAACAGTTTTATTACTGTTAAGGTTTCTGTCTGGTTTAAAATTGAATATTTCTCAATAAGAACAATTTATTAATCACATCTGTACCGACTACTAAGAGCAATAAACTGCACGGTTAGATGGTAATGTCCTGACTGATGGGATAGGTTGACAGACTTTTTAAAATTCTTAAATTATAATATAATACACTTACGTGCCAAAAAGTCTTATTTCCTACTTTATGCATTATATTGCATAGATTTCTTATGGGTTTAAAACCATCTTTGCGAAAACGCTGCCAAACTAGTATAACAGCATCTAGCAGTAGAATAGAGTGATCTGCCCCTGTGTATAGTCAGAACAGAGTGATCTGCCGTGGAAAATCTATATGAAAAAAAAAGAAGAAACGGGGCAGCTATTTGCATTTCATTCTTGGTATTGGCGTGAGACGTCACACGCCTTTTTTTTTACCTTACACAGCACTTCATTTTGAATCTCCAGCTTGCCCAGTCAGATTGTAATATCCTGACAGGTGGGATAGGTTCAGACACTTTTCATAATTCTTAATTGATAATGAAATATTATAATTTTTAGGATTCCTTTAATTTGCCTCGTTATGTTCTTCTGTCACCGGACACCGATGTTCAAACAGCCTGTTGCATAATTGTATGGTGGCGTAGGGTTTTGACAACACCCTGTAGCGAGAATTCTAAGGGGCCAGAGTTTTCAGATCAGTGAATGGAAAACTACCGGAGAGTCAGAAATCTGTGTTGCATAATTGTATGGTGGCGTAGGGTTTTGACAACACCCTGTAGCGAGAATTCTAAAGGGATTGAAAAATACCAGCAACGGTTAATGGCCCCAACTGACCCCAGAAGCGAGAATCTCGCAAGTCACGTGAGAACTAGTTAAGTAATCAGTTGACAAACCAGACACCAGGCAGAGAGGATCTCTCTGCATGGGGCCGTTGACTCGCGCGCAGTGAAGGAAAATGGACAAGGTAGAAATAAACCTTTGATCAAAGTGATAACATGTCTTGTTAGTAATTATGCATTCCCTTAATAAGAAGCCCTTAATTAGAAGAAGACAAAGAAGATAGAGAAGAAATAAAGAAGAATCTAGACGATCAGATCATGGCTGAAATAGAAAGGAAGAAGAAAGAGAACTAGTAAGTAACACGACAATAACTATCTATATGTCTGTCTGACTCTCTATGCTGGTCCACTCTCTCTCTCTCTCTCTCTCTCTCTCTCTCTCTCTCTCTCTCTCTCACACACCACACACACACACACACTATCATGCGATGAACATTATTGTTTATATACCTGCAACATGAGTATATAACACAGCCAAATCACTAAAAAATATCTACAAGATATGCAAACAATTCCACTATCTACAAAATAATTATCAATATTAGCAATAGTAACGATTGATTATGCTACATGTACACCCACACACATACACGCACATACAGACTCACACACACACACACACACACACACACGCATGCACACAGATATATATATATATATATATATATATATATATATATATATACCTACGTATACACACACACACACAAACACAAACACACTCAGACACACACACACACACACACACATATATATATATATATATATATATATATATATATATTGGGAGAATATGTGCTTAATTGAAGTCGTACCTAATTTTTGAAAAGTAATTAATTGATAATTAATTAATTAGGCGGGCATAATTATTAATTAATTAATTTTCAAAAATTATGTACGATTTCAATTAAGCACATATTCTCACAAAAATTGTCGGCTAAAAAAAAGCCATATCAGAACACATCGTTTGTGTATTTACTTCTCATATATATATATATATATATATATATATATATATATATACTTCGATTGTATCAGAACAATATCTAAGCTCTAGAATAAAATTTGGTCGATTTGCCGTTAATGATGGCGATGTAACAAATTCAAAATCTATTAGAAAACAAGTTACCAAAGGTGTTTTTGAGTTATTATCAATAATAATTTTTAAACAATTACGGAAGATGGTAATATCACGTTTTATAATTGAACTATGACAAAAATAAAATGTTCACACCTGAGGAAATGCGTGCAGAAATGTAAAAAGAACAGTCTCCCCAACAATCACAACTAACAAAGATGTACCGATTGAACTGTAAATTTCTAAACAGTTTTAGAAGCATCGTCTTATAAAAAGAAACGGAACAAAATCCTTTAAGAATTACGGAACTAATGTTCAAAAAATTTCTAAACTTGAACTGTTTTTAAAAAAGTCTTCTTGTTCTTGTTTGTTCTTTTCTTGTTCTTGTTTTTTGTTCTTGTTCTTCTTGTTCTTCTTTTTCTTCTTCTTCTTCTTCCCAACCGGCTTCTTTATCTTTCAACCCTTTTTTATAAGTTTCTCTTTTCTTCTCTTTCCTTTTCTTTGTATTTTCTCGTTCCTTTCAATCTTTTCCTTAATTTTTCTTCCTTTTCTTTCAATCCTTTTCTTCTTTTTTTTTCTAGCTTTTCCTTTCCTTCTTTTTCTTTTTTCTTCGTATTTTCTCTTTCGTTCCAATATTTTCCTTCAATAATTTTATTATTATTATTATTATTATTATTATTATTATTATTTACACAGTGGGATGACTGCATAGAACACCAAATTTTTATCTCCAACTAAATACACAACTAGCCAACGGCAAGTAGGCTTAATTCCAATCAAAATCATTTTTTCTATTTAACCCATAGATGGGACCTAGACAGATTAACAGTGGACCTGGGAGTAATAGTGATGAAGGGGTGGTCCACACACCCCAGAGCTCCTTAATTGGAATTTCCCCATTAGATGCAGTTTAACGTCATTCCCCAGACACTAAGACCTCCATCTACCGCCTTCTAGCACATATATGATAAATAGGGTTGGGGTCTGCAATAAGGGCAATAGGGTTGGGACAATCATATAGGTGTTAGAGTATAACGTAACCAGCCGATTGATTAGAGGGGGCCTCTCCGCCTACCCATCTAGGCTAAGGGGCAACGTGGAGTGTTGCGTGTCATGGATTGCTCAGCCACTACGGTTCCATCCAAAGCATCACGGGTGTATTTGTTTGTGTCCTAGTAAATGTCATTTTGTTTTAATGCTCAATTCCTTCCCCGGCTAAAATTCCTCACGTTAGATTTGAAATTCTTCCGTTAAGAACCAACTGATCCCAGGTTGGAAATCTTTGATTATAAAAGATGATATAATGGTAAAAACCAACACAACGAAGAAGAAGAAGAAGAAGAAGAAGAAGAAGAAGAAGAAGAATGGAGGAGGAGAAGAAGAAGAATGAAGGAGGAGGAGAAGAAGAAGAAGAAGAAGAAGAAGAAGAAGAAGAAGAAGAAGAAGAAGAAAGAAGAAGAGAAGAAGAGAAGAAGAAGAAGAAGAAGAACAACAACAACAACAACAACAAGTAAATGAAGAACAAGAAGAAGAAGAAGAACAAGAAGAACAAGAAGAACAAGAACAAGAACAAGAAGAACAAGAAGAAGAATCCAGATAATTGCAAGGATAATAATATGATAAAGAAGTCAGGGAAAGTCTGTCTATAAAAGATGAACGCAAGATAAGATTTCTAAATTGTACCATTTCAATATGGGTGTTTTTTCTCTTTCTCTAAAGTTACTTAGCGTAAAATCGTAGGTTTAAGAAAACAATTCAAATATGAATTAACTCTAAATTACAGCAATGAACATTTTGCTTTTCATCAAAGGAATTAGAGAAGCACTTGTCAAGTAGGCGAGAAACAGGGTAGAAAAATGCAACAAAAAATGTTCACACGTTATATTAAATCTTCTTGCCTCTCCCGCCCCAAACCACACCCCTTTTTTTCATGCAATGTATTCTTGATGAATCGTATGTAGAAGATATGTAGAAACTAAATTCATTCCTGTTTATCATGTTACCAAATTCTTAGGATATAAAAAATAAAAATAAAATAAAAATAAGTATCACTGTTGTTTTCTTCCTTTTTTTTAAATACCGCCGTTTTTCTTACCCTCGTTGTGTGACCTCTTAACATTAATAAGAACAGGAAAATTGCAAGGATATCCTCGAATACAAGAAATACGAAAAGTGTGGGGGAGGAGAAATAGGAGGGGTGGATCTGCCTTCAGGCTTCCGCATTTACTACGGGTGTCTGGGTCGGTGTTCAGGCCGAGGTAAAATTAAGATTTTGAATTCTGATTTTCAAAGTGGGACATTTCATTTAGAGCAGTGGCCCCGAACCTTTTTCTATTCTCGCACCCTTAAAAGAGTTTTGCTCTGACCTCGCTTCCCTACACTTTATACTTTTGTTCAAAAATATAGAATGTGAATCCATACTACAGTTTTCTCAAAAAATCATATATTTCACTCTCTAACTCTAATATAGTATGTAATATGTTCTATTATTTTTGCAATCTGAGTCCTTCTGTTCAATTATAATTAACACGTGCGAGTAGTATGAGAGCCGCCGTGAATCGTTTAAAGTAGTCAAAGAGCTAAATGGTCACCCATCTAAGTATTGAATAGGTTTAATTCGCTGCTTAATTTCGGTGATCTCAACGAGAACCGGTGCTTTCAACGTGACTCGACCGTAAACCCAAACAGTCTAGATCAGTGGTTCCCAACCCTTTTTCTGTTCCTACACACTTAAAAGAGTTTTGCTCTGACCTCGCCCCCCTACACTTTATACTTTTGTTCAAATATATAGGATGTGAATCTATACTACAGTTGTATAAAAAGATCATATATATTTCACTCTCTGAATATAATATAATATGTAAACAATACTAATAATTAATATTATTTACAAAAGATACTAATAATATTAATTACAAAAGAAAAAAAGATCAAATTTGAACGGACGCTTCTTGCACCCCTTGGAATGATGCTCGCACCCCCAGACGGTGCAAGCACCCCTGGTCGGGAACCCCTGATTTAGAGCATTGGCACAGGATAATTTTAACAAACCTTAACAAGTATTCTAGCCGGCATGGTGTTTTAAATAGTTTCCTATTTTCCACCGGTATTCATGACCAGTGTTCGATCCCTGGCAAAAACTAAAATCTGAAATGTTGATTTTCAATGGAAGCATCTGGAAGATCAGTGTAATACAATCTTTGACACGAATTTATTGTTTGGTCTTAACCTTTGTAAATATTCTTCCAGACAGCATGGACTTACATTGATCAGCTCTGTGCGGATACTGGATGTCGTGAGGAGAACTTGTCAGGAGCGGTGACCGATAGGGATAGGTGGGAAGAGAGAGAGAGAGAGAGAGAGAGAGAGAGAGAGAGAGAGAGAGAGTCATTGGATTCCATGGTGTCAGCACGACATGGTAAATGATGATGATGATGATGATGATGATGATGATGATGATATTTATATAACTTGCTTGGTGCCCGAGTGAGTTGGATATTTTCCACAAACCTCAGATCAGGGAAAAGTTAGAATTATGAATGCTGATTTTCAAGGAATGTTCTCCTCAGTTGGGAAATTAGAGCAACGAGATTTTATCATTTTCTATTTTATCTCATTTGACGTTGAGATTTACATATTTCTTTTTTGTAAATATCAATACAGAATTAATATTATCTTCATTTTTTAATAACATAAAACATTACTATTGCTACTACTACTACTACTACTACTACTACTAATAATAATAATAATAATGATGATAATGATGATAATGATAATAATAATTTATGTCTTTTATTTCGTCTTAATCACAACACCGTTTTATGTCCATTAATGTGTGCGTGCGTGTAGGTAGATAGATTGATAGATACGAACACATAAATAGATAGAAATATATACAGTTTCAGACAAAACAAAAGAGGTATATTATACATTCATAATTTATCATATACACATTTGTATGCATACATGAATACATGCGAACATAAATGTACACATGAACGCCAAAGGATAAAAGAAAAATTTGGAAATCCCCTTCATTTAGAATTTATACAGATATTTGCTAAACTATTAATATCTCCGTGTCCCCAATTCTGCAATTCAATATGTCAGTTCCTCTGAGGAACTCTGCCCTCTATGGGGTCAGAATCCTGTCTTTTGCTCTCTGCATCCGCTAATTTAGTTGCTCAATAGAAGAAAAAAATGCCTCTGAGCAATTTTGTTCTACACTCGCGCTAGTAAGTGTGCGTGTATGCGTTATTTCTTTTTCAGTTAGAGACAGAATCTTTTTCCTCTTTTTACAAACGTAATTGTAGTCATTCCTGTGAATGGAGGCCCGGCTCAGTTTGGGTTTATTTGTTTAGCAATTTTACTCCTCTCGTCAAAATCTTCATAAACTGTTTAGGGCGACCCGACGTGTTGTGCGCCGGCATCGCTGTCTGTTCAGCCCTCCTCGTCGTCGTTATAAAACTGGTCAGGTTTTTGATAGTCTAGCGCTTTTGTCTGTCAGTCTTTTGATTACTTCTACCATCTGAATCTGCTAGCATCAGACCTATTGAATGTCTACAAGACCAAAGCAGGATCTGAAGAAGCAAAAAAAAAAGGGTTCCTTTTTGTGAGAGGATTCAGTATCCAAATCAACGTTCAGAGTTTTCATTGGCCAAAAAATTGGACGACATTTGAAAAATAGATATTTCACTATTACTTTTCTTTCTTTCTTTCTTTTTTTTCTCTCATCTTATTTTTCATTTCTTTTTATTTGTTTTGTTTTAGTTAAGTTTGTGCTTCTTCTCTTGTTCTAATTGTTACAATTTTTGTGGCCATCCTTAGATTTCAAGCGAGAGCACTCTTCAGCGGAGATCCCTTGTGTTAAGCAGAGTGTGATCCTGTAGTGAATAAACCTTTGGTTGTTCCTTGATGTCCCTTAGTATTGGGTATGATCCTTTTGTTGTTCCTTCGTGTCACTTAGTATTGGGTAAAATCATTGCGTTCAGCAAAGCCCGTCGTTTGCAGTTCCGTTCGTCAATGTCGAATAACGTGCAAATGAACGATTAAATAGTTAACTAACCACGTATTCGAGGTGTTGAGTACCCACCAACAATGAATAAAACAAAAACGCCTTCGGCATAAAATAACCAACCAACCAACCAACCAACATTTACTATAGACTCCAAGATTTATCATCTTCAAGTCATGCATATAGTTTCCCTTGTCTCTCTCTCTCTCTCTCTCTCTCTCTCTCTCTCTCTCTCTCTCTCTCTCTCTCTCTCTCTCTCTCTCTCTCTCGGGTATTTGCTATTTCAATGGCGTGCTGCCTCGAGGAATTGTTCAAGACAACATACAACAGGCAACATCCTTGTCTAGTTCCAATCTAGATTTTTTCTCCAAGCGTTTTGTTAAGTCCATTTGGTTCAACCATACAGTAGTACTGAAACAACTACATATTTTAGCTTAACAGAGAGATTAGATTTCCACGTGGTTGATAACCTGTCAATAGCAGCGCTAGTGAACTTTAATAATCCCTTATATCTAATTCCGAGTGGCACAACTATACAGTAGTACCAGCACAGCTACAATTCGGAAGAACTATTTAACGAGAATCTTAATGTCTTCCTTTATTTATTTATTTTTCTGTTACGCTTCAGAGAAATCATTTTATATTCATACATCACTGAAAAGATGTTATGAAAACATACTGAAATATATGTATATAAGTGTTTATCTTTTGTTCGGGTGGGAGGCACCTGTCATAGAGTTATAATTCATACTATTATTTTGCTTCTTTGGATTTACAACCGCCATGATTTTCTTCCTAAGATCAGGATGTAGTATCTGTTCTCTGTCACCAAACCTTCGGAACTATAATTAACTAGAAGTGGCTACCCGGCGTCACCTGGGTAGAGGGGGGTATTTTTAAAGAGTTAGTCTCACAGATCCATTATTACTTATCGCGAGTGAGATCCTCGCTGGTTGCCCCATAAAAATCCCCACAGAAATATATAACAATATAGTGAGAAATTTCCATCCAATAATTTACAATTTAAAAAAAAAGATATAAATGATGCAATTACTTCAATCTATCAATAATATATTTCAAAGCAAAAAAAAAAAAAAAACATGAAAAAAGATAAACAAAATAACATGCAAATGACTTTACCTTCTGTTACTTTTCAAATTTGAATTTTTAAATATCTTCCCAAATATAAATCAAATCTTCATTACTTTTGTTCCAAAATCAAGCCCTGGTGATATTTAATGTGTATATCTATTTACTTTGTCGTCAATTGTTTTATTTTCAAAGTTTCCCCCGGACATACAGATTCACACAACTGCCCTTTATATATATATATATAATATATATATATATATATATATATATATATAGAGAGAGAGAGAGAGAGAGAGAGAGAGAGAGAGAGAGAGATTATTCTTCTGATCGATAGTCTGTACTATTATTCTGCTTGTTTGTATATGCGACAGTTACCCTTTTCTACTAAGTATCATAGTGTGATATCTGTTCAATCCCCGTATCTTCTACGTAGAAATCAATTACACATTCTAATTGAGAAAGGCAGAGAGAGAGAGACAGACAGACAGACAGACAGAGAGAGAGAGAGAGAGAAGAGAGAGAGAAAGGGGGTTGGGGCTGAGAGAGATTAAAATGGCGAAACTGAGTCGTAGGAAAAATTACGATGGAAAGAAAGGAAGAAGAATGAAGAAAGATAAAGCGATAAAAAATAATATAGATAGATAGATAGATAGATAGATAGATGGGTGAATAGAGAGAGGTTTAAAAAGATTTGAAAAGAGAGAGAGAAAGAATATTAAGAGAGCGAGAGATAGAGAAATGGGAAAAGGGAAAAAGTGTTAATTTGATAAAACTGAGCCGTAGGAAAAATGAAGAAAAGAAAGAAAGACGCATGACATAAAAATAATATATCGATAGATAGATAGATAGATACAGAGAGAGAGAGAGAGAGAGAGAGAGAGAGAGAGAGAGAGAGAGAGAGAGAGAGAGAGGTGGAGAGGGGGTGAGAGAAAGAGAGCGGAGGGAGGTAAAAAATAGAAAAGGAAAATGTATTAATTGGAGAAAACTGAGCCGTAGAAAAAGGACAAAGGAAAGAAAGACGAAATGATAAAAATAATAGATAGATAGATAGAGAGAGAGAGAAAGAGAGAGAGAGAGAGAGAATGAGAGAGAGAGATCTAAAAAAAGGTTTGAAAAGAGAGATAAGATAGAGAGATAGGGAGAGAGATTAAAAAGGCTTGAAAAGAGAAATAAGATCATGAGAGAGAGAAAGAGATAGTGAAAGCAGAGAAAGAGAAAGAGAGAGAGAAAGAGAAAGAAAGAGAGAGAGGGAGAAGGGGATAAGGAAAAGATAAGAATAAAAAATGGTGAGAAAAGATGAAAAAGCGGAACGAATAATAAAAAAGGGGATGATAAGGTGAGTGAAAAAGATCCTGCGAGGGGGGAATCGAGAATTATACGGGTTGATATCCTTTTGACAGCTGAAATTCACTGAACAGCATTTAAATGTTTCTGCAGATGTGCATCGCGCGCCCGTCGTTTATTTGTGCAACTCCCAAAGTGCATATTGACAATAACGAAAAACTTTTCAGCTTTGATGTTATCGCCATTTTAAGATTGCTAGCAACTATTTTGAGCAGAACGTATTTTAGCAACGACTCCTGTTGTAGCAGCACATCTATCTATCTATCTATCTATCTATCTATTGACCTAGCTTCCTTTCTGTCTACCTTCCTTTCTATCGGTTTATCGAAGTATTTCAATTTATCAATCTCTTTTTATTCTCTCTCTATTAATATCTATCCATGTAGTGTATCGGGTAGCTCAGTCGGTAGAGTTTGCGTCTGGAACATCAAGGTTCCTGGTTCGATACCGGCCCTCGTCAACTCAGCGTATGAGTAGCACAGGGATCTGTGTGGTAAATGAGGAGCTGATGGTAGGTGTGGTCATCAGTCTCAGACTCTAAAAATAATCTCCCTAGTCTAGCGTTTGTGAAAATGGAATAGATTCCTTCGCTCTATAGCTTATACCGAATTTAGGCCACCAGACGACGTATATATATATATATATATATATATATATATATATATATATATGTGAGTCTAGTTCTTAGTGTGAATATATTATATTTGTATATGTGTATATATATATATATATATATATATATATTATATATATATATGTGTGTGTGTGTGTGTGTGTGTGTTTAAATATATATTTTTGGGGAGTTTGTGTGAAGCATGGGTGTGAAATAAATGATGAGAAACTCCGTTAGATGTTAAGTTAAGTTTCATTTTATTTCATTCAATATTTCTAAAGTATAATCTTCCTTTATCAAGAAAATCTAGACTGACTGTTTTATGTTGCTTTTGGCGCATTTATATTTGGGATTGCTTGAATAAGCCTATTAAATATCAATTTGCAAAGTAGACTTTCTAAATAATGAATACAAACAAACAAAAAAATTTTTACATTAAAAAAAAATGAAATACATATTTTTTTTATATTTACTATTTGGAAAATCTACTTTATAAATTTAAGACGTACCCAGCGCATCTAATGGCATGATAAAGTGCCCAATACAGACGTGCTGAATTGCGCCAACATGAATAGCATGTTCTCCGTCCTCTGAGAGTACCTTCGCTGGCTTGGTTATGTCAGGAGGATGAAAAATGGTCGCATCCCGAAAGATCTTTTGTATGGCTAATTTCTAAAAAGCTTCCGATCGGTAGCTAAGACCACACCTACGCTTTAAAGATGTCTGCGGGAGAGACATGAAGATATGCCACATTGACACAAACACGAGAGTAGTAGAAAAATTGAGCGGCCTGGCATTTCAATGTTAAACAAAGTACGAAGAGGGGTGAAGCGGAGAGGAGAGGAGCAAAGAGAGACAGAAGAAAGGAGTGAAAACAGCAGCAAGCATCACTGTTTGTGTGCAGCCAGTGCACCAAAGACTGTCACTCAAAGATTGGCCTACTCAGCCGCTTCCGCAGATAATTTTTTTTTTGGACACTACGCCATCGTCCTTAGTGGAAAGGTGACAACCAACCAGCTTTACAAATTGGTGTTTGGATGCACATTTACGAGACTCATTTTGATTTTTTGAATAAATAATTCAAATACATGCTCTTTTTGTTTGTATTTATTTTTTGGAATGTCTACTTTACAAATATGTGTTTGGAAACATATTTGATAGACTCATTTTAATTCTTTTGACAATAAAAATGACCATGTCTGGGGGGAGCGGTCACACAATTTCAAGCAGCACTGTAGAAGATAATTGTTATGAAAAAAATCCCAAACAACCTTATCTCTTTTTATACTTACCTGGCCTTTCGCTGCCCTGTGTCCAGTGGCTTCGGCCCTGGACCGGTCAAGTAATGTTCACAGCATTGATCCCAGGAGCTATCCCCCAGGCAACACCTACCCCTTGATTTAAAGGGACAGTGCTTGGTTTATTGCCCAGTGCCTGAGGCGCCCCTTAAGGAGGAATGTCGACGGTATCTACACATTTTTTGCACCCACGATCCCATGAGCCTCGTTCCGTGGGTGGTCCCACATTAAAAAGACCTTGTGTCATAAATACCCTTATCTCTTTTTATATGTCATTATATGTGTAATTTTCATAAATAACAAATATATATATATAAATAATGGATCCCTAGGTTTTATTGTTGATAAATACACGAGAAAAACTGCGAAAAACATTGAAAATAATCACATAGTAATGATGTTAGAAATAACAAACCTACAATAAACTTATCTTTATTGTTTTGCTAAATGAACTAGAATTACAAACAAGATGAAATATCTATCAGGTGTTATATAGGTACTTATTATTCATAGATAATTATAATGAATATATCAGATGAATATTCTATTACCAAAAAATAAAAATCTCACCTTCTCGTTGCTTAACGACAAAGATCTTTGTGAAGCGATATCAATGTCATCAACGAATTATCTTTGTCCTTCGAGAAATCAATTCCTTATGATCCCAAAATGTAAAATTCTTATATGAAACATATAATTAGCAGCCCAACCCGTAGATTAATTTGTTATTTGTCCGGTCAAAGTGCCATTTGCGTTCAACGCTGATATTTATACAAGCGTAAATACACCCAAATAAACCGGATATGTCTACAAGCGTACGCTAAAAACTCGCAAACACTTTACAAATACTATACAACGACTGTAGTGAGTTCGATCCTCGCTGGATACCCTATTATTTGCGACATTGTTTCACATCCTATCCGTGGCGAACGGGTTGAGTAAATACCTAGTATACAATGGCTATAGTAAGGTCGCTAGATGACCCATACTAACGATCTTGTACCACATTCTATCCATGGCGAACGGGTTGGGCAAATGCCTACTATACAAAAGCTATAATCATCATGTCGCGCCAGCAGCGCGGATATCCATGACAATCTCTGATGTAATGAATATGCAAACACCTGGTTCTCCCCTCACAGTAAAATGATTGGCTGGTATCAGCCATAAATACAGAGCAATGTAGAGATACAATGCTTACGACTACGACGTCGCATCAATACTATTACTTACCTGCTCGATTGTACCACTCTGTTACCATGGCCCAACCACTCTGCTACTTCTACTAAATATATTCCTTCTCGGGACATATCACCAGCCATCGCTATCATTCATTGATCCCGGGAGATCCTCCGCACCGCATACAGTATCAGCACAGGTCTACGTAGGTCTTTGCTGGGCGACCCGTTCTAGCATGTCTATGTGCTGGTTTCCACAGAAGGACGTCGCTTATGAGTTCATCCTTACTTCTCCAGCAATGTCCGGCATGTCTTGTTCGTCTTACTCAAATGGTTTGTGTGACAGGGGGCAGGTGGCCGTATAGCTGATTTCTTGTTGTATTTTGGTTCCAGTGAGGTAGATCCTCACTGGATGCCCCATACTTACGACCTGGTGTCACATCTTACCCATGGCAAACGGATTGGGTTTATAACGGATATAGTGAATTCGATCCTCGCTGGACACCTCCAACCCGGGACGGGGGTCCAGTGCGCTTCGGCCACTGGATCGGTGAGATGGTAAATTAATAGCGTCGATCCCGGAGGGCCATCCGTCCAGGCAATACCTGCCCCTTGACTTAAAGGGGCAGGGCTGGCTTTATTGCCCAACGCCTGAGGCGCCCCTCTTGAGGGGAAATGCCGACGGGATCGACGAAATTTTTCCACCTGCCACCCATGAGTCTCGGCTTGTGGGTAGTCCCACGTAAATAGGGCCTTCGTGCCTGACCCGGTACGAGTGGGGTACTGGGAAAATAAAACCTCCTACTAGCAACTTTGTGTCACATCCTATCCGCGGCGAACGGGTTGGGTAAATACTTACTATACAATGGCTATAGTGAGTTCGAGTTTGGCCGAGAATAAAGAGTCAATTCACGAGTACTCTCGTGGAAGGTACAAGAAACGGCTACACACGAGTTGCGGATTTTTGAAAAGGGTCAGTCAGTTGGGCATCGGCTGAGCGACAAGTAACCACCTTCTTTCAGTGCGGTTAGACCGCGATTTGTCAAACAATAGATCTTGTATTCATCGACTCGAGAATACGACTTCACGTCTTCCTGGTTTTGAGAACGGTTCAGTGAGGTTTGCAATATTGATAATTAAATGAGTGGTATTTTTTGATATCACGTGTCTGACTATTCCCTTTTACTGGTGTGAACTCATCGCCAACTATTACAGAGACCCTGCAACCTGCACACTAAATAGGATGTTCTTCTGTTGCTGATCGTTTGATGTTCCATTGAAATTTTGCTGAACTACTCATCCCTACCCGCCCCCTATGTTTGCGCCTCAGTGGGGGTGAGAAGTTTTATGATTGTTATTGTTGCCCGAATGCGTTTACTGTGGTATGTAAAATGAGGAGAAGAAAGGAGAAAGAAGCAACTGGAATGTAGAAATAAAATTTAGTGAGTCAGAAAAAAAAAAACGATACAAAAAAAAAATGACGCGCTCGGGTATAATGGTTATCGTCTTAGGAAGTAACCCAGAATTCAAATCCTGAACGAGGTTGTTTGCATTTCATATAGTGCTAATACCATAGGAAAAGGTATGAATTCAACCATTCTTCCTCCAGCTATGGCTAAATAGCATGGCAGATCTTTAACGTTGGTATAGCAACCAGTCTAGGAGAAGGAAAACTCTAAATTCAGACCTGTTAAACCCCGCTTAAAAATTGGCCTTGTGTCATGTCCTACTGGTGTGGATGAGTTAGGTAAATGCATACCAGAAAAACGTAACAGAAAGCACAGCAGAGACGAATTCCTGACAGGTCAATTTTACCCAAAGAAGGTCGCAGAATGAAGCAACCGAAAAAGAATTGCTGAACATCAAGTGTTGCAAAGCTTTTGACGTAGATTGCGTCATCCACCCAGCGATTCGTACAGATAAATTGCTCATGCCTCAGCCGAATTATTATAAGACTTTTCTCTCCTCACTTCAAAGACTGTCTCCTTGAGTCTGGCATTTTCTGCTTGGTTGTACTCTGGAATATTTCTCTGAAATCTAAAAGTGTCTTCAGATCTTCTTCTTCTTCTTCTTCTTCTTCTTCTTCTTCTTCTTCTTCTTGCGGTGCTTCGTGAAATCGCTGTTCACTATCCGTCCATCTTTGTACTAAGATCAAAAACAGCATTGTTATATAAACCTGCCTGAAACTCCCAACGAAATAATATCGTCTAAGATTTCTTTTCATCAAGACGTAATTTTCTTACTGAACCAAATTTCGCTCATTCAAACGCCTATGAAAAAAATTATAGTCCTCTGACGGAAAGAACCTAGCAACAAGTTAACCGCTCCGTACCTTCAGAAATCTTCTGACGAAGAAATCTTTATCTCGAAATATTAAGAATAAATCAAAGGTAAACAAACAACATTATAGTTACCTAATCTTTCTTTACACTTGCATTGTGATAACCTTGCCACTCTGACCTGTAGTACCTGTTAGGGTCCCATATAGGTAAAAATAGATCTGTTTAAAAATTATTATGATTAGATAGGAATTTTTAATACTGGTGTGCAAACAAATGATTATAGACATATAAAAAAATGCAATAAAGAAATGCAACGGACCATTGAATATATAGTTACAATTAAATTTACAAATTAATCTAATTTCGGCATTAAATAGCCCATTAGGATTTGATATGCCGTTAAACGAATAAACCAAACCAAATCATTCTTCACATCTCGTGCAGATATTTAATGAGTGTGGTATCATCATATCCCATCTTGCAAGCTTTTCACACCATTATTGCTCTCTTTCTCTTTTCTCTTGTTCTCTTTCTCTTTTCTCTTTCTCTTTTCTCTCACTCTCTTTCTCTCTTTCTCTCTTCTCTTTCTCTCTTCTCTTGCACTTTTCTCTGCTCTCTTTCTCTCTTTCTCTTTCTCTTGCCTCTTTCTCTTTTCTCTTCCTCTCTTTCTCTTTTCTCTTCTCTTTTCTCTTGCTCTCTTCTCTCTTCTTTCTCTTTCTCTCTTCTCTTGCACTTTTCCCTTGCTCTCTTTCTCTCTTTCTCTTTTCTCTTGCTCTTTTCTCTTTCTCTTCCTCTCTTTCTCTTTTCTCTTTCTCTTTCTCTCGCTCTCTTTCTCTCTTTCTCTTTCTCTTTCTCTCTTCTCTTGCACTTTTCTCTTGCTCTCTTTCTCTCTTTCTCTTTTCTCTTGCTCTTTTCTCTTTCTCTTCTTCTTTCTCTTTTCTCTTTCTCTTTTCTCTTCTCTTCTCTCTTTCTCTCTTCTCTTCTCTCTTCTCTTGCACTTTTCTCTTGCTCTCTTCTCTCTTTCTCTTTTCTCTTGCTCTTTTCTCTTTCTCTCCTCTCTTCTCTTTTCTCTTTCTCTTTTCTCTCGCTCTCTTTCTCTCTTTCCTCTTCTCTTTCTCTCTTCTCTTGCACTTCTCTTGCTCTCTTTCTCTCTTTCTCTTTTCTCTTGCTCTTTCTCTTTCTCTCTTCCTCCTTTCTCTTTCTCTTTCTTCTTTTCTCTTGCTCTCTTTCTCTCTTTCTCTCTTCTCTCTTCTCTTGCACTTTTCTCTTGCTCTCTTTCTCTTCTTTTCTCTTTTTCTCTTCTCTTTTCTCTTTCTCTTCTCTTTCTCTTTTCTCTTTCTCTTTTCTTTGCTCTCTTCTCTCTTTCTCTCTTCTCTTTCTCTCTTCTCTTGCACTTTTCTCTTGCTCTCTTTCTCTCTTCTCTTGCTCTTTCTCTTGCTCTCTTTCTCTTTTCTCTTACCGTCTTTCTCTTTTCTCTTTCTCTTTTATCTTGCTCTCTTCTTTTCCTCTTGCTCTCTTTCTCTCTCTTTTCTCTTCTCTATCTTTTCTCTTTTCTCTCTCTTTTCTCTTGCTCTCTCTCTCTCTCTCTCTCTATTTCTCTTGCTCTCTTTCTCTCTTCTCTTGCTCTCTTTCTCTTCTCTTTCTCTTGCTCTTTTCTCTTGCTCTCTTTCTCTCTCTTTTCTCTTTATCTCTTTTCTCTCTCTTTTCTCTATCTTTTCTCTTTCTCACTTTCTCTGTCTTTTCTCTTCTTTTTCTCTTTCTCCTCTCTCTCTCTCTCTCTTTCTCTTCTCTCTTTCTCTCTTCTCTTTCTCTCTTTCTCTCTCTTTTCTCTTTTTCTCTCTTCTCTTGCTCTCTTTCTCTCTCTCTTCTCTTTCTCTCTTTCTCTCTCTTTTCTCTTTCTCTCTTTCTCTCTCTTTTCTCTTTCTCACTTTCTTTCTCTTTTCTCTTTCTCTATCTTTTCTCTTTCTCTCCTTTTCTCTTGCTCTCTCTCTCTCTCTCTCTCTCCCCCTCTTCTCTTTTCTCTTGCTCTCTTTTTCACTAAAATCTGAGTGATAGCCAATCACAAATCAAAGGATTGATATGCCGTAAAAAAACAAAAAACAACAACCAAACCTTGGTCCGAAAGTGAACGTAATAACACGACTGGAGTTCGAACTAGCTTACTACGATGTCGCATGCCTGCACGTTATCCACTATACTCCGGGGGAATTCCCCTGAGAATTTTGTCTCCGAATAGCTATTGTGACTCTCTTCAAATTATCTACCCCTTAAAAATAAATATGTTGAAGAATTTCAGCCGGTTTCCAACTTACTGTTTGTAATGAATATCTACATTAGAATCTGCCACGAAACGATCTGTTGTACTTGTTTGTGGATCTGTATCCACCACTATTGTATTTGGCACTCGAGCAATGTAGTAAGAAAGGCAAGGGAGTCTGTGTCTTCCCATCAGATGTGATTGGAGGGGGGGATGAGGAGCAACGAATTAACCAGGTGGTCTTTACAGCAAATGTTTCCAAAAGTCAGTTCAACATTTGAAAAAATAAGAATAAATCTTCAAAGAGAAAGTAACATTTTTTTTTGGGGGGGGGGTAGGGGTGGAAGGGGGGGAGAAGGGGTTTGTAGTACAACAAGAACTGCAAATATTTAGTGCTTCTTTTTTTGCCCTGCAGTTTTAAGAAACAACATACAGACACACAAAGGAGAAGAAAAAAATGGGGATATAAAAATAGAGGAACAAAGCTAAGCTTCCTCGGAAAATGTTGCCTCCAATGCCCGCCAAAATTCAAACAGTCATTCTATGAATTCAATTTGATAAACAATATTAATTCAATCGACCCTATTTTTTTTTATAGTTCAATAATAATTAGCATAATGCCCATCAAAAACGACGAGAGTATATATATAGGTCAGAACTCATGACTAGGAATAGATTTGTCTGTGATTAGAATGTAATATATGCACCTGTAGAAATAGTAATAATTGATCCCTGCTGGATGTGCATACTTGCGACCTCGGGTCATATCCTACCTCTGGCGAACGGAATGGGTATATTACTACTGCTCGCATTAAATTTCGATTGACTAGACATTATCTGGGCCTTTGCAGTGGATTTTTCTCCCTCTCTCTCTGCTTTCTCGCAATATCATCATCATCCTTCTTTCTTCTTCTTCTCTCTTCTTTCTTCTTCTTCTTCTTCTTCTCTTCTTCTTTCTTTCTTCTCTCTTTCTTCTTCTTGTTTTCTTTCTTCTTCTTCTTCTTCTTCTTCTTTTTGCTTTCTTCTTCTTCTTCTTCTTCTTGCTTTCTTCTTCTTCTTCTTCTTCTTCTTCTTCTTTTGCGCTTTCTTCTTCTAGTTCTTGCTTTCTTCTTCTTTTCTTCTTGCTTTCTTCTCTTCTTGCTTCTTCTTCTCTTCTTCTTCTTCTTCTTCTTCGTCCGTTTGCTTTCTTCTCTTCTTCTTTCTCTTCTTCTTCTTCTTCTCTTCTTCTTCTTCTTCTTTTCTTTTTGCTTTCTTCTTCTTTCTACTTCTTGCTTTCTTCTTCTCTTCTTCTTCTTCTTCTTCTCTTCTTCTTCTTCTTTTTGCTTTCTTCTTATCTTCTTGCTTCTTCTTCTCTTCTTCTTCTTCTTTTTGCTTTCTTCTTCTTCTTCTTCTTCTTCTTCTTTTTGCTTTCGTCTTCTTCTTGCTTCTTTTCTTATTATCTCTTCTTCTTGTTCTTTTCTTCTTGCTTTCTTCTTCTTCTTCTTCTTCTTCTCCCTCTTCTTCTTCTCTTCGTGCGTTCTTCTTCTTCTTCTTCTTCTTCTCTTCTTTCTTGATGATAAAAAAGTGATGACATTTGAAATGGTAAAGTCCACAAACATAGTTGACATTTTTCCGCACATTTTGTGTCATCGCAGACTGGAATAATTTTGCCAATTTATGGGGTTTAGGCGGGGGGGGGTCTGTTTTGTGTGTGCCTGTGTGGTGGTAATTTGTCAAGGTTATTGACAAAAATATTTACAAGATCACACGTATTTGTTTCCTTGTTTATAATGTCTTGAGGGATATTGAAAAGAATCTCTGATATATCTCTCTTTATTTATCTTCACGCTTACAAAACATATTCAAATACTCGCACATATGTACACACCCTTAAACCATTCATTTTTTTTTACATAAAAAAGTAATTTTTTTTTAAATAGTTGAAAAAATATTTATTTTCTGAAAGAATCGTTGCGGCTGACCATGAACGGTGTAAAACTCTTCCAGTTTTAAAAAGAGAATTTTTCTATTTTTGAATTTGAAAATGTCTTTTTCTTTCAAAAACTGATACACTAAAGATATACAATATGTCGTTGCGGAGAGAAACGCGTAGCGGATGTGTTAATGACGAAACAATCGCCATGGCTTGCACGTTTTTGGAATATTATGCTTCCGTTTGAACTTAAATTATTTTCTGCTTCTCTCTCGATGAGTCCAGATTAAAAACAAGCTCTGATGATGATTTTTATAAATCGAAAATTGTTCAATATTACTATGAAAATGATATAAAATTTTTCATTTTAACAGCATTGTGTGTTTTCATATCCTTTTATCTATACTTACACATAGATATGTAGAAATAAAGAAAGGGAGTGTAAACGTGATGAAAATATACACATATACAAGTAATATATATTTATTTATACACTTTGAATAAACTTATCATCTATCTATCTATCTAGGGCTTTAATACTCTTATATTTATTGTAGTCTCGCAAAACAGATAGAGAGCAATTCAGGAAATTATTATCGGTTGTATGTTATTAAATATAGCTGTAAGAAATGTATATATTTTCATCACTTTGCATTCCGGTTTTTCATTTAATCTCTTCTTATAACCATTATATGGAGGAAATAAACAGACTGGTTACATCGCAAATAATGTGATTAAAAGTTGAGGCATAAAGCGGATAAAGCACAGCAATTTCATTCAATCAATATTTTGTCTCAAATAAAAATTCTGAATAGAGCCTTGCGTTAATTACATATAAAACACGAGGCAAAATATTACCAAATGATTTTTTTTGTGTGTTTTATCCCTGTATTCCTCCAACTTTTGAATCACATTTAATATATATTTTTAAGAATAGATATAAACAAAATGAGGTGAGAGATTATAAATAAAGAAAGAAGATTAAACAAGAAAAGAAAAATAGAAGCTCGACTGAAGAAAAAAGAAAGAAAGAAACAGATACAAAAAACACAAAGATGGTGGACTGAGAAAAAATTAACTGAGATAGATAGATAAAAGGAAGGAAAGGAAGGAAGGAAGAAAGAAAGAAGAAAGAAAGAAAGAAAGAAGAAAAGAAAGATATGGAGTGAGAAATGGAAAGGAACTGAAATAGAAGAAAGGAAGAATAGAAAAGAAAGAGAAAGAAAGAAAGAAAGATTGGAGTGAGAAAGAAAAAAAGGAAAACTGAATAGATAAGAAGAGAAAGAAAAGAAAAGAAGAAAAGAAGGGGGGGAGAATTAAAAGAAAGAGATGGGCGGAAAGAAAGATATGTACTGTTAGAAAAAGAAATGACTGAGAATAGACGATAGATAGATAGATTAGATAGATAGATATGAATTAGGTCTGAGATAAATAAAAAAACAGAGGATTTAAAGAGATTTTTTTTTTTAGCTGTGTTTTGTCTTCTGGAAAACAAAATCAAAGGAAAAGGAAGAGAAAACGAAAAAGAAAAAAACGGACGGAGGGCGTGCGTTTTGTTTCGATATCACGGTCAAACGGGTTGCCCAAGTGGAATTAGACCTGGGGTTTTATTTTCTTCTTCTCTCTCTCTCGTCTCTTAATTCTCAGATCTCGTCTCCGTCTCTCTCTCTCTCTCCCTCCCTCTTCTCTCGGTCTCTCCATCTCAACATCTCTCAAATTCACTCCTCTCTCTCCTCTTGATTTTTTTTTACATGGCACCTTCAAGAGATTCGGACAACCTTGTTGCTTTACCTATTTTTTAACAAATACAAGAACCGGAATCACCCCGGTCATCAAAATAGAAATAAATATAAAGTTAAATGTGTTTTGTGTATGTTGTGTGTGGCATGCTGGCAATAGAGAAGAGGGGGGGAATGCAAGGAAAGAAAAGTTGAAATGAAGGAAGTATAAAGCAATAAAGTAATAGAAATAGATAGAGGAGAGATAATGTTAATGGTATTGTACCTATATATATATATATATATAATATATATATATATATATATATCTTATTATAGATCGGATGATTGTGTGTTTTTCCTGTCTGAAGCCGAAACTAATATCACTACTGCAGTCAGCAATTCCCTTAGTTATTACTCACATTCTACATGATTTTATTTTTTATTTAATACCTCAAAGCTTATGATAAAACTGTTTATCTAATTAATACTTTGGACTTTATGCTAAATACTATCTATAACGGATTGATTTAATAATGCATACAAAAAATAGCGGTTACAGTGTAAACAGCGGAAAGCTAATTTGCATATTGATATTAAATTTGATTTAATTAAATATGGCGCTTAGGTATTAGTTGTTTCTTAATTGTTTGTTTTATTCTAATGATATGAAGCAAAAAATTCGGTGGATAAATCTTTAAAAGAATTTTAATATAAAGAAATAACTAGTAATTTTATTCTTTATAGCCTATAAAATTTAACTAATAGTTAATTAAGCGAAAATTTCACATATTAAAAGACGTAGCGGAGTGGATGAGGAGTATTTGTTTCCAAGTTGTTCTCATTTTCTTTTTCCGATTTACGCCCCTCTGTTCAATGTTTTATCTTGAATTTTAATTAGTTTCAATACATTGTGATTTCAATCTTACATATTTTTATTAACATTAAAATTAAAAATTACTTGCACCGGAGGGGTGGCTAATTTTGCTAGTATATATATATAATATATATATAATAAAATATATTATATTTATATTATTATTATTATATATAACACACACACCACACACATATATATATATAGTTAATATATATGTGTGTTGTGTGTGTGTTGTGTTGTGTGTGTGTGTGTGTGTGTGGAGAAAGTAGAGACACACGGGATGTTATGGGAAATTGGATATTTATTGTCGAACGATGGCAACGTATCTGGCCATTTAGAACATGCATCCGGGACCAAAAGCCCAGTTCTAGCTACCACCAAGAAGGTCATTTATTTTTCTATATTCATTCATTACCAATTTATTTTAGCTACTGGGTAATTTCATTCACCCACAAATAACTAATTAATTAAAATTGAAAGAGACAAAATAATTCTAAGATATTTATTACCTATGTTTTTTCAACGAGAAGCCTTATAGAATCAAAAGATAAAGAATTTTATAAGATTTATATTGTTGGGCAGAAATCAATTAGCCAAAACCGAAAAGAAGAAATAAAAAAGGAGAGGAAATATTGGAAAAAAAAAAACCAAAACAAATAGCATTAAAATCATGAATCCCTCTTATTAGTGATTAACAACAAGAAACTTTAGGCTAATGATGGTGAAAAGAAAACAAAAATTATTAATAAAATCTAGTGGTTCCACTGATTCATACACCAACCACAAAAACTGCACATCCCATGACGTTTTCTGGGTAAGGTAACTCCTGGAACTTATTTCCCCCAGGATTTTCTCTGCAGCCCAAAAGTGGACTCGTTTAACCATGGCTCGTAATTAGTCTAGAAGAAGAAAACTTCCCTGGCATTCAAACACCTGTTAAGGGTCGTTAAGAAAATTGACATTGTGCGGAGGGGTTGATCATATATATATAATTATATATATTATATATATATATATATTTGAAACATCTTCACTTGATTGAATGCATCGCATGAAAAACCCAATAATGGGTTGTTATGTCCTTTGTCAACCTAATGAATAGATATGGTAAAAAAAAGACCTTTATATATTTTTATCTTTTATATTATAAATAAGCTCTATTTTATATTGGAGCACTCTCCAATTACTGCCTTTGGTATAGAGGGTAGGTGGGCCATTCCAGCAGAAAGCTTAACAGTACCACCAGATAACTGCTATAATTAAATATATATGTATATATATATATATATATTATATATATATTATATATATATATATATAGTGCTCTTAGACGCGGATCCAAAAAATAGAAAGTAACACATAAGTAAGAGTATTTCAGGTATTGGTTCACTATCTAAGAATTGGAGATTTTTTTAAAACATCAGGAAAGAGAATTTCAAATCTTTGGTTATTTTCAGATACAGATTTAAATTTTGCGCTCTCACATGTTCATGGTTTTGCCCTCAATTCATTCATAATATATTAACATATCTCACTATATATCTATTATATTATATATATTATATATAATTATATATATATATATTATATATATAGAGAGAAGAGAGAGAGAGAGAGAAGAGTAAGTAGGAGAGAGAAAGAGAGGAGGAGAGAGATAATCGGATTATTACCCTGAAGAGCACTAAGCGAAACTTTTTAGTAGGTTATCTGACTCATTAGGTAGTTATTTTCTTTATATATATATATATATATATATATAGATATTATAATATATATATTGTTTTATTCTTATCTCTGACTATCTTATTATCTAATTTCTATGTTTTGCTCATATCCATCTAATTTATCTTATTCATTTATTTATTTTTGATAAACTTATAGATAAATAGATATGACATATTGGACATAGATTGATAGATAGCTCGAATTTAGATATCAGAATAGATGATAGATAGATAGATTATAATTAAAAGAGGATACATAGATAGATATGAGAAAACTTATTGTTGCATTCACTGCCATGATTTTCCCTCACTTCATTCATATTAGGTTGTTTGGAAATATTTCCAATCTTAGAATAAACTTTTTTTCTCAATGAAGAATCTAACTATTTTAATCATCAAATCAATTTATCCGAACAATCTATTGCCTTTCTGACATCGATTAACACAGTCATTTAATGTCTGTACATAAAAGTTTTGCTCGTTAAAGTAATCCAAAATGAACTTCGTTCTCGAGAGAGAGCAACAACTACTGGTCACTGGAACATTCTTTAAGATGGTTGTGCCAGTCACTCTTTGCTTTAAAGTTCCGTGTAAAACTAAATCATTTTGTATGTATGGATGGTTTCTTTGTACCAAGGTTAAATGTTAAAAAGCCAGTCTGCCTACTATTACTCATAGCTGGAGGGAAGAATCTAGATATATACCTTCCAAAGGTATTAGTGCGATGGGAAATGCAAAACGGCTTCGCCCCAGGATTTGAAACTCGGGTCGCCCGTGTCCTTTCCCAAAACATTACAACAACCGACGGGATTGTCTCCATTGCTAAGCTTCAGGTAAGAGACACATACAATATGGCACAAAGACCACAATATTGACTGGGGAAAATTGTAGGACCGAACTCCCTTTACACCAGCGAAAACTACGTACGAAGTGCCCAAGAATATTGATTACGTATATACCATTTTCCTGAGGGACAAATAGATGTGACTTGCCAAGTAATAAATATTTCTACCAGTTTATTTACTACAAACATTGGAGTTAAAGAAAATTTATTTCTACCTGTTTTTTAAATAAAAACCAAACAAACAAAAACTATTTACACCCACAAAAACTATTCCCTTTATATATAATTAATATATATATATATAATATACCACAACCTCAGCACGAGCAGGAAGATGAAAAAAACAGGTCAGTTTCTTAATAGTTTGAGTTTCAAGGTTTTCTCCACTTTGCTAACCAACCCAGTCTGCCTTCTATTGACCCATAGCCGGGGAAGGGATTGTTGCATTCATACCTTCCCAAGGGTATTAACCGTTATGCTTGAAAAGGCAATTATGATTTTGGCATAGACTAGCCTACAAGAGTGATATGGATAAATTATTATAAAGAAAACACAGATGTTGTTTAACTTAATTTATTTTTTAAACTTTACACTTGGCCGATATTGGCAATTTTTCGGATTTTTGCAAAAAAAAAGAATCTTTATTCAGAGGCATATTGATAGGACAATATGTGACCGTCTTATGATATGATTGGGTTTTTCCTTCTACGGATTCTTTAAAAAGTGAAAAAGGAGAATATTTTTAAATTTAAACTATGAATTTTTCCGAAAAAGCGTTGTGTCACGGTTTTATTCAATTATGTGATTATTTTTTGTAAGAAAAAAAAGAATATTTTAAATTCAAAAACAAAAATTCTCTCCCTTTTTTAAAAACAAAATAAAAACGCAACCAACGCAAGCAATCAGCCACCTAATCCAACACATATACCATAATTTTATTTTTAAAGAACACAGATTCAAAATTCGGTAAAATTAGAAATTAATATTTCGTGGGTAAATCTGCATGCGCCAGGATGTAGAAATTCAGCCTGGGACGCTGAGAAAAGGTCATAAAAGGTAAGAAACGAAAGCGGGAGAACAAAAACAAAAAAGAAAAAAAAGATCCTTGCAAGGAGAATTTTTTGGTGTGTGGAAATTGTGAAACATCTTGGACAAAATCGAGGCGACGGTTGGAAGTAGTTTAAGGGGAAAAGATAAAAAATAAAAAATAAACCCCAACAGCAACACAGAGATGTTTTTTTTTTTTCAAAGAAAACACTTAAAGAACAGTAATCATTGAAGAATAAAGAATATCACAACTTTTCTGTAAAACACACCAGCACACACACACACACAACACACACACACGGTAAATGCATGCACGCACATACACACACGCATACATAAATATCCATATGTATGTATGTAGGTGCACACGTATTCACGTCCAAAGATACCGCGCAAACGGCATATTCACATTTTTTTATAAATCATATAACGGGGTGGAATTGCCTGTGGCGCTACTGGTTAAATATAAGACTACTGCGATATGGTAGTAGTGAGTTGAACTCAAGCCTTGTCGGTGTTGGGACTAATCGAGGCTATTACATTTTCACTTTCGAAGCTAAATACCCTTTGGAAAGTTTATGGTTAAAAATAGTACTGACTATGTTCAATACCCTTATTAGTTAACCATTTAAAACAAACCACAACAACAGATACGTAAGCATCGGGAGTTCCTTTGTATATCAAAAGGACTTGATCTCGTATCAAGATGACACGATAAGAGTTGATATATGCTGTAAAAACAAAACAACTGCAAACCTCTTTGTGTTATTCGATTTTGCGGGTTATGTGTCCCTCATCTTTATAGGCAATATACACGTTTCGGTTGAATGTGTCCTTTTCGGTTTCTTCTTCCAATGGCTTTTTTTTTTCTACTCGGGAACCCTTCTCAAGCAAACTCGGGGAGCCTTAATGGCATTCGGAATGAACGCCTTATAATTAATTCATTGGGGTAGATTGTTTCTCAATTTCCGCTAATTATGACCGGGTATAAGTGTTAAGCTTGGTAATATCTCCCTCCACAGAGAGCGATGTTATACACGGATAGCAAAGGCACTGGTCGGGGCACAAATAGTTTTATATCATTATGGAGGTCCGATCTCCCTGACAAGCTGAAGCGAGTACAGTTCCTTGCCGGCTGTGGTTTGTGTCGGTGCTGCTATAACATGGCTGCACCACTAGAACCTACAAAAGGTCTTTGAGAAATAGCTTGTGGGAGCTGCCAAGAATTGCTGCGTGCAGTCTTGAAATAAGTCCGTTGGAACAGCACTCCCAGCCAAGGAAAACAAGCTGTACGGTCCACCTGCCCCCCATTCTCACAACTATCCTTGAGTGGAGACGGACAGGCAATGCAGGACAAGACTGCTGGAGAAGCAAGGATGAACTCTAAACGACGTTCTCTCGCTGTGGAAAAAGAAAAAGGCCCCACCCAAAACCAAACACATGGTACATTGCAAGGTGTGGGGCGCCCAACCCAAGAAGGACCGACCTACATTACACAGTTTATGTGAAGATGCTAGCTTGCTTTCCGCAGAGGACTCCCAGGTGCATGAATGATAGGGAAGGTTGGCGAAAGTTGTCATGGATATCCGTGCTGCATGCGCGACAAAGGATGATGATGATGTAAAAGTTTATTTTCTAAATTATTTTTCGTTTAATGGGATTCTTGTGAAGTCGCGAATGGGTATGTGNGGCCACCAGAACGACTTATATATATATATATATAATATATATATATTATATATATATATATAATATATATATATGGTGAGTCTAGTTCTTCAGTGTGAATATAATTATATTGTATAATTGCTTCATATTATATATTAATATATATATATATATATATATATATATTATTTTGGATTTTGTGTGAAGCATGGGTGTGAAATAATAAATGAGAAAAACTCCGTTGGATGTTAAGTATTAAGTTTCATTTTATTTCATTCAATATTTCGAAAGATAACCTTCCTTTATCAAGAAAAACTAGACTGACTGTTTTATGTTGCTTTTGGCGCATTTATTTGGGATGCTTGAATAAGCCTATTAGATGTGCATCAAATACTCATTTGCAAAGTAGACTTTCAAAAAATGAATACAAAAAACAAACAATTTTTACATTAAAAAAAATGAAATACATATTTTTTTAATTTACTATGGAAAATCTACTTTATAAATTTAAGACGCACCCGGCGCATCTAATGGCATAATAAAGTGCCCAATCAGACGTGCTGAATTGCGCCCAACATGAATACATGTTTCCGTCCTCTGAGAGAGGCGTCTTCGCTGGCTTGGTTATGTCAGGAGGATGAAAAATGGTCGCATCACGAAAGATCTTTTGTATGGCTAATTTGTAAAAGGCTCCCGATCGGTAGCTAAAACCACACCCACGCTTTAAAGATGTCTGCGGGAGAGACATGAGGATATGCCACAATGACACAAACACGTGAGCAGAAAATTGAGCAGCCTGGTATTTCAATGATAAACAAAGCACGAAGAGGAGTGAAGCGGAGAGGAGAGGAGAGTGGCCTCCACAGCAAAGAGAGCCAGAAGAAAGGAGTGAAAACAGCAGCCCCAGCAAGCATCACTGTTTGTGTGCAGTCAGTGCACCAAAGATTGTCACTCAAAGGATGGTCTGCTCAGCCGCTTGCGCAGATAATTTTTGGACACTACGCCATCGTCCTTAGTGACTGGAAAGCTGCCAACCAACCAACTTTACAAGACTCTTATTGAGTTTTTCACATCAGCTGATGGCCTTTCACTGGAATCTGAGTGACAACAACAGGTCTCCAGGACTCTTCTGAGTATTCTAGCAGATTGTAGCAGTGCAGTATTCTGGATGGTCTCGATTCTCCCTCTGATGTCCAGATTTTCCAAACATTTTCCAAACTTTTTGGAACCGTTCCAAATGCACCAACTAAAATTGGTATAACTTTGACTTTCATAGTTCATAACTTTTTCAGTTCTCTGGCAAGGTCCAGGTATTTGTTCATTTTTTTCATTTTCCTTCAGCTTCACCCTGTGATCTGCTGGAATTGCAAAATCCACCAGTTGACAAGTTCTTTCTTTTTTGTTAATCAACACTAGATCTTTACGAGACTCATTTTGATTTTTTTCAAACAAAACATTTTTTGAATAAATAATTAGAATACATGCTCTTTTTGTTTGTATTTATTTTTTGGAATGTCTACTTTACAAATACGTGTTTGGAAACATATTTGATAGACTCATTTTAATTCTTTTGACAATAAAAATGACCATGTCTGGGGGGAGCGGTCACAAAATTTCAAGCAGCACTGTAGAAGATAATTGTTATGAAAAAAATCCCAAAACCTTATCTCTTTTTATACTTACCTGGCCTTTCGGTGCCCTGTGTCCAGTGGCTTCGGCCCTGGACCGGTCAAGTGATGTTCACAGCGTTGATCCCAGGAGCTATCCCCCAGGCAACACCTACCCCTTGATTTAAAGGGACAGGGCTTGGTTTATTACCCAGTGCCTGAGGCGACCCCTTAAGGAGGAATGCCGACGGTATCTACACATTTTTTGCACCCACGATCCCATGAACCTCGTTCCATGGGTGGTCCACACATTAAAAACCTTGTGTCATAAATCCCTTATCTTTTTATATGTCATTAATGTGTAATTTCATAAAATAACAAATATATATATATATATAATAATGGATCCTTTAGTTTTTTGTTGATAAATACACGAGAAAACTGCGAAAAACATTGAAAATAATCACATAGTAATGATGTTAGAAATAACAAACCTACAATAAACTTTATCTTTATTGTTTTGCTAAATGAACTAGAATTACAAACAAGATGAAATATCTATCAGTGTTATATAGGTACTTATTATTCATAGATAATTATAATGAATATATCAGATGAATATTCTATTACCAAAAAATAAAAATCTCACCTTCTCGTTGCTTAACGACAAAGATCTTTGTGAAGCGATATCAATGTCATCTACGAATTATCTTTGTCCTTCGAGAAATCAATTCCTTATGATCCCAAAATGTAAAATTCTTATATGAAACATAATTAGCAGCCCAACCCGTAGATTAATTTGTTATTTGTCCGGTCAAAGTGCCATTTGCGCTCAACACTGATATGTCTACAAGCGTAAATACACCCAAATAAACCTGGTATGTCTACAAGCGTACGCTAAAAACTCGCAAACACTTTACAAATACTATACAACGACTGTAGTGAGTTCGATTCTCGCTGGATACCCTATAATTGCGACGTTGTTTCACATCCTATCCATGGCGAACGGGTTGAGTAAATACCTAGTATACAATGGCTATAGTAAGGTCGCTAGATGACACATACTAACGATCTTGTATCACATTCTATCCATGGCGAACGGGTTGGGCAAATGCCTACTATACAAAAGCTATAATCATCATGTCGCGCCAGCAGCGCGGATATCCATGACAATCTCTGATGTAATGAATATGCATACACCTGGGTCTCCCCTCACAGTAATATGATTGGCTGGTGTCAGCCATAAATACAGAGCAATGTACAGGTACAATGCCTATGAGTACGACGTCGCACCAATACTATTACTTACCTGCTCGATTGTACCACTCTGTTACAATGGTCCCATCACTCTGCTACTTCTACTAAATATATTCCTTCCCGCGACATATCACCAACCACCGCTATCCTCCGCACCGCATGCAGTATCAGCACAGAGCTGGTCTATGTAGGTCTTTGCTGGGCGACTCGTTCTAGCATGTCTATGTGCTGGTTTCCAGGACGTCGCTTATGAGTTCATCCTTACTTCTCCAGCAGTGTCTGGCATGTCTTGTTCGTCTTACTCGAATGGTTTGTGTGACAGGGGGCAGGTGGCCGTATAGCTGATTTCTTGTGGGATTTTGCTTCCAGGGAGATAGATTGTCGCTGGATGGCCCACTCTAACGACCTTGTGTCACATCCTACTCGTGGCGAACGGGTTGGGTAAATGCCTATTATACAACGGCTATAATAAGTTCGATCCTCACTGGATGCCCCATACTTACGACCTTGTGTCACATCTTACCCGTGGCAAACGGATTGGGTAAAAACCTACTATATAAAGGATATAGTGAGTTCGATCCTCGCTGGATACCTCATACTAGCAACTTTGTGTCACATCCTATCCGCGGCGAACGGGTTGGGTAAATACTTACTATACAATGGCTATAGTGAGTTCGAGTTTGGCCGAGAATAAAGAGTCAATTCACGAGAGCTCTCGTGGAAGGTACGAGAAATGGCTACACACGAGAGTTGCGGATTTTTGAAAAGGGTCAGTCAGTTGGGCATCGGCAGAGCGACAAGTAACCACCTTCTTTCAGTGCTGTTAGGCCGCGATTTGTCAAACAATAGATCTTGTATTCATCGACTCGAGAATACCATTTCACATCTTCCTGGTTTTGAGAACGGTTCAGTGGGGTTTGCAATATTGATAATTAAATGAGTGGTATTTTTTTGTGATCACGTGTCTGACTATTCCATTTTTACTGGTGTGAACTCATCGCTAACTATTACAGAGACCCTGCAACCTGCACACTAAATAGGATGTTCTTCTGTTGCTGATCGTTTGATGTTCCATTGAAATTTTGTTGAACTACTCATCCCTGCCGCCCCTAAGTTTGCGCCTCAGTGGGGTGAGAAGTTTATGATTGTTATTGTTGCCCGAATGCGTTTTACTGTGGTATGTAAAATGAAAAGAAGAAAGGAGAAAGAAGCAACTGGAATGTAGAAATAAAACTTTAGTGAGTCAGAAAAAAAAAAACGATACAAAAAAATATGCGCGCTCGGGTATAATGGTTATCGTCTTAGGAGAATAACCCTTTAATTCAATCCTGAACGAGGTTTTGTTTTGCTTTTTCAAATAGTGGCTAAATACCTATAGGAAAAGTATGAATTAAACCATCTTCCCTCCAGCTATGGCTAATAGCATTGCAGATCTTTAACGTTGGTATAGCAACCAGGCCCAGGAGAAGAAGAGCAATACTCTGAATTCAGACTGTTAACCCCGCTTAAAAATTGGCCTTGTGGTCATGTCTCTACGTGTGGATGAGTTAGGTAAATGCATACCAGAAAAACGTAACAGAAAGCACAGCAGAGACAAATTCCTGACAGGCCAATTTTACCCAAAGAAGGTCGCACAGAATGAAGCAACCGAAAAAGAATTGCTGAACATCAAGTGTTGCAAAGCTTTTGACGTAGATTGCGTCATCCACCCAGCGATTCGTACAGATAAATTGCTCATGCCTCAGCCGAATTATTATAAGACTTTTCTCTCCTCACTTCAAAGACCGTCTCCTTGAGTCTGGCATTTTCTGCTTGGTTGTACTCTGGAATATTTCTCTGAAATCTAAAAGTGTCTTCAGACCTTCTTCTTCTTCTTCTTCTTCTTCTTCTTCTTGCGGTGCTTCGTGAAATCGCTGTTCACTATCCGTCCATCTTTGTACTAAGATCAAAAACAGCATTGTTATATAAACCCGCCTGAAACTCCCAACGAAATAATATCGTGTAAGATTTTTTCATCAAGACGTAATTTCTGAACCAAATTTCGCTCATTCAAACGCCTATGAAAAAAAAATATAATCCTCTGACGGAAAGAACCTAGCAAAAAGTTAACCGCTCCGTACCTTCATAAATCTTCTTACGAAGAAATCTTTATCTCGAAATATTAAGAATAAATCAAAGGTAAACAAACAACATTATAGTTACCTAATTTTTCTTTACACTTGCATTGTGATAACCTTGCCACTCTGACCTGTAGTGGTAGTACCTGTTAGGGTCCCATATAGGTAAAAATAGATCTGTTTAAAAATTATTAAGATTAGATACAAATTTTTAATACTGGTGTGCAAACAAATGATTATAGACAGATAAAAAAAATGCAATAAAGAAATGCAACGGACCATTGAATATATAGTTACAATTAAATTTACAAATTAATCTAATTTCGGTATTAAATAGCCCATTAGGATTTGATATGCCGTTAAACGAATAAACAAAACCAAATAATTCTTCATGTCTCGTGCAGATATCTAATGAGTATGGTATCATCATATCCCATCTTGCAAGCTTTTCACACCATTTTTAACTGCTTGTCTTTTCACTGAAATCTGAGTGATAGCCAATCACAAATCAAAGGATTGATATACCGTAAAAAAAAACAACCAAACCTTTCCCATCGATATTAGTCCGAAAGTGAACGTAATAACACGACTGGAGTTCGAACTAGCTTACTACGATGCCGCAGGCCTGCACGTTATCCACTATACTCCGGGGGGAATTCCCCTGAGAATTTTGTCTCCGAATAGCTATTGTGACTCTCTTCAAATTATCTACCCCTTAAAAATAAATATGTTGAAGAATTTCAGCCGGTTTCCAACTTACTGTTTGTAATGAATATCTACACGAGACTCCGCCACGAAACGATCTGTTGTACTTGTTTGGTGGTATCTGTATCCACCACTATTGTATTTGGCACTCGAGCAATGTAGTAAGAAAGGCAAGGGAGTCTGTGTCTTCCCATCAGATGTGATTGGGGGGGGGTGAGGAGCAACGAATTAACCAGGTGGTCTTTACAGTAAATGTTTCCAAAAGTCAGTTCAACATTTGAAAAAATAAGAATAAATCTTCAAAGAGAAAGTAACATTTTTTGGGGGTGGGTGGGGGGGGGAAGGGGTGGAGAAGAAGGGGTTTGTAGTACAACAAGAACTGCAAATATTTAGTGCTTCTTTTTTTGCCCTGCAGTTTTAAGAAACAACATACAGACACACAAAGGAGAAGAAAAAAATGGGGATATAAAAACAGAGAAACAAACAGACAGACAAGCTAAGCTTCCTCGGAAAATGTTGCCTCCAATGCCCGCCAAAATTCAAACAGTCATTCTATGAATTCAATTTGATAAACAATATTAATTCAATCGACCCTATTTTTTTTATAGTTCAATAATAATTACATAATGCCCATCAAAAACGACGAGAGTATATATATATAGGTCAGAACTCATGACTAGGAATAGATTTGCCTGTGATTAGAATGTAATATATGCACCTGTAGAAATAGTAATAATTGATCCCTGCTGGATGTGCATACTTGCGACCTCGGGTCATATCCTACCTCTGGCGAACGGAATGGGTATATTACTACTGCTCGCATTAAATTTCGATTGACTAGACATTATTTGGGCATTTGTATAGTCTGGATTTTTCTCCCTTCTCCTCTCTCTGCTTTCTCGCAATCATCATCATCATCATCATCATTCTTCTTCTTCTTCTTCTTCTTCTTCTTCTTCTTCTTCTTCTTCTTTCATTGTTGTTGTTGTTGTTGTTCTTCTTCTTCTTTTCTTCTTTTCTTGCTTTCATTCTTCTTCTCTTCTTGCTTTCTTCTTGATTTCTTCTTCTTCTTTCTTCTTCTTGATTTCTTTTTTCTTCTTCTTCTTCTTCTTCTTCTTCTTCTTCTTCTTCTTTCATTGTGTTTGTGTTGTTGTTGTTCTTCTTCTTCTTCTTCTTCTTCTTCTTCTTTCTTCTTTCTTCTCTTCTTCTTCTTCTTCTTGTTTCTTCTTTCTTCTTCTTCTTTCTTCTTCTTCTCTTCTTCTCTTCTTCTTCTTCTTCTTCTTCTTCTTGCTTTCATTCTTCTTCTTCTTCTTGCTTTCTTGATTTTTTCTTCTTCTTCTGATTCTTCTTCTTCTTCTTCTTCTTCTTTCTTCTTCTTCTCTTTTCTTCTTCTTCTTCTTCTTCTTCTTCTTCTTCTTCTTCTTTTCTTCTTATTATTCTTCTTCTTCTTCTTTTCTTCTTCTTCTAGCTTTCTTCTTTCTTCTTCTTCTTCTTCTTCTTCTTCTTTCTAGTTTCTGTTTCTTCTTCTTCTTCTTCTTCTTCTTCTTCTTCTTCTTCTTCTTCTCTTCTTCTTCTTCTTGCTTTTTCTTCTTGATTTCTTCTTGAAAAAAGTGATGACATTTGAAATGGTAAAGTCCACAAACATAGTTGACATTTTTTCCGCACATTTTGTGTCATCGCAGACTGAATAATTTTTGCCAATTTATGGGGTTTAGGCGGGGGAGGGGGTTCTGTGTTTTCGTGTGTGCCTATGTGAGTGGGTAATTTGTCAAGGTATTGACAAAATATTTACAAGATCCACACGTATTTTGTTTCCTTTTTATAATGTTCTTGAGGGATATTTTGGAAAAGAATCTCTGATATATCTCTCTTTATTTATCTTCACGCTTACAAATACATATGCAAATACTCGCACATATGTACACACCCTTAAACCATTCATTTTTTTTACATAAAAAAGTAATTTTTTTTTAAATAGTTGAAAAAATATTTCTTTTCTGAAAAAATCCGTTGCAGGCTGACCATGAACGGGTTAAAACTCTTCCCTTTTGAAAAAGATAATTTTTCTATTTTTGAATTTGAAATATGTCTTTTTCTTTCTGTTGTACCGGCCGTTCCTACAGTGGAGAACATGCACCGGTTCTCACTATAAATAGTGAGACACCGAGTGGAAAGGTAGAACTGTTCCCGTTAACGACAAGCTAGTCGTACATGTACCATTGATTGTAAATAAACTTGTCTTATGTTACCCCATCTCGACTTGACTTCTTTTTACTGTTGGGACTAACATCACAACACTTTCAAAAACTGTTACACTAAAGATATACAATTATGTCGTTGGCAGAGAAACGCGTAGCGGATGTGCTAATGACGAAACAATCGCATGGCTTGCACGCTTTTTGGAATATTAATGCTTCCGTTTTTAACTTAAATTATTTTCTGCTTCTCTCTCGATGAGTCCAGATTAAAAACAAGCTCTGATGATGATTTTTATAAATCGAAATATTGTTCAATATTAGCTATGAAAATGATATAAAATATTTTCATTTTAACAGCATTGTGTGTTTTCATATCCTTTTATCTATACTTACACATATATATGTAGAAATAAAGAAAGGAGTGTAAACGTGATGAAAATATATACAATACATGTAATATATATTTATTCATACACTTTGAATAACTTATCTATCTATCTATCTATATCTATCTAGGGTGTTAATATCTATATATTTATTTGTATTCTCGCAAACAGATAGAGAGCAAGTCAGGAAACTTATTCTCGGTGTATGTATAAATATACGCTGTAGGTAAATGTATACATTGTTCATTACTTTTGCATTCCGGTTTTTCCATTTATATACATATATATGAGGAAAATAACAGGCTGGGTAAAATCCAACAAAACGTGATTAAAAGTTGAGGAATAAAAGAGGATAAAACACAAGCAACTTCATTCAATCAATATTTTGTCTCAAAATAAAATTCTGATGAAGCCTCGTTAATATGCCGAGGCAAAATATTAATTATATGATTTTTTTGTGTGTTTTATCCGCATGTATTCCTCAACTTTTGATCACATATATATATATTTATTAGATAGATATAAACAAAATGAGGTAGAGAGATATATAAAAATAAATAAAGAATAAACAAAGAAAGAAATAGACTCAGACTGAAAGAAAAAAGAAAGAAAAAAGAAAAGAAACAAACAAAAAAAAGATGTGGACTGAGAAAGAAATTAACTGAGATAGATAGATAAAAAGGAAGGAAGAAGAAAGGAAGGGAAGAAGAAAAGAAAGAAAGAAAGATATGGAATGAGAAAGAAAGGAACTGAAATAGAAGAAAGAAAGAAAGAAAGAAAGAAAGAAAGAAAGAAAGAAAGAAAGAACAAAAGAAAGAGCGGAAAAGAAAGATATGGACTGAAAAAGAAATGAACTGAGATAGATAGATAGATAGATAGATAGATAGATACGATTAGGCTGAGATAAATAAACAGAAAGATTTAGAGATTTTTTTTTTTACTGTGTTTGTCTTTCTGGAAAACTAATCAAGGCAAAAAGAAACGAAAAAGAAAAAAACGCACGAGGGTCGTGCGTTTTGTTTCGATATCACGTCAAACGTGCCCCAAGTGGAATTAGACCTGGGTTTATCTCTCTCTCTCTCTCTCTCTCTCTCTCTCTCTCTCTCTCTCTCTCTCTCTCTCTCTCTCGCTCTCTCTCTCTCTCTCTCTCTCTATTGGATTTTTTTTTACCATGGCACCCTTCCAAGAGATACGACAACCTTGTGCCATTTACCTATTTACATACAACCGGATCACCCCGTCATCAAAATAGAATAAATAAAATTAAATGTGTTTGTGTATGTGTGTGTGCGTGCAATAGAGAGAGAGGGGGGGAATGACCAAGGAAAGAAAGTTGAATGAAGAAAGATCAAGCAATAAAATAATAGAAATAGATAGATAGATAGAGATATATGCTAAATGTATTGTACACTATAATATATATATATATATATATATATATATATATCTTATTATAATGGAGATTGTGTGTTTTTCTGTCTGTAACCGAAACTATATTACTACTCAAGTCAGAATTTCCTTAGTTATTTACTTCACATTCTCCATGATTTTATTTTTATTTAAACCTCAATAGCTAATAAAACTGTTTTATATTATTAATACTGTTGGTCTTATCTAAATACTAATAACATGCAATTGAATTTATACATACAATAAAATAGCGGTTTACAGTGTAAACGGTAAAGCTAATTTGCATATTGATATTAAAAATTTGATTTTAATAAATATGGGCTTAGTATTATTGATTTCTATTTGTTTGGTTTTATCTTAATGAATATGAGCAAAAATCTCGGTGATAAATCTTAAAAGAAATTAATTAAGAAAAAGAAATAACTGTAATTTTATTCTTTACTTCCTATATTAACTCAATAGTTGAATTAGCAAAATTTATTATTGAAAGACGGAAGTGATGGAAGAGTAATTTTCGGTTGTTCTATTTTCCGATTATACCCCCTCTGTTTCAAATGTTTTTATCTGCATTCTTAATTAGTTTCAATAGCATTTGTGATTTAATCTAATATTTTATTACATGTAAACTTAAATACTTGCACCCGGAGGGTGCATATATTTGCTAGTATATATATATATATATATACACACACACACACACACACACACACACACACATATATATATATATATGTGTGTGTGTGTGTGTGTGTGTGTGTGGAGAAAAGTAGACAAACACGGGATGTTATGGAAACTGGATGTTTATTGTCGACGACGCAACGTATCGGCCATTTATACCATCATCAGGACCAAAAGCCCAGTTCTAGCTACCCCCAAAGAAGGTCATTTAATTTTTCTAATTCATTCATTACCAATTTATTTAGTTACTGGGTACATTTCATTCATCCACAAATAACTATTAATTTAAATTGAAAGACAAAATAATTCTAAATATTAATACCATTTCTTTTTAAAGATTTATAGAATCAAAGATTTAATAAGTTTTATATTTGTTGCAGAAATCAATTAGAAAAACCGAAAAGAAAGAAATGAAAAAAGAGAGAGAATGTTGGAAAAAAATAGCATTAAATCATGAATCCCTCTCATTAGGATTAACAACAAGAACTTTGGGCTGATGATGGTGAAAAAAGAAACAAAAATCATTAATAAAAACTATGGTTCCACTGATTACCTACACCACACCACATCATGCGTTTACTGGAGCTTTCCAGGATTTTCTGCAGCCCAATGGGCTCTTTAACCATGGCTACGTAACTAGTCTAGGAGAAAGAAAACTCTGCATTCAAACCTGTTAAAGTCCGCTTAAGAAATTGACATTGTGCGGAGGGGTTGATATATATATATATATATATATATATATATATATAATATATATATTATATATATCCCTCCAGCTATGGCTAAATAGTAGGGTAGACTGGGCCCTTCAACCTTGGGTAGGTAACCAAGTCTAGGAGAGGGATAACTCTGAATTCAAAATTACTGAGGCTGGTCGTTGATTGGGTTTATGGCAACCCTTGATGCACCAATTCTTTCCTATCGACTTGGATGATCCAACACAAGCCTTCACCACTATAAACAAATCACTGTGTGGGTGTCCATTGTGTGTATGAACCCTCATGCGTCGAAAATCGACGAGAGAGTCCATAATATATATATATATATATATATATATATATATATATTATATATATATATATATATATATATGCTCTAGACGAGTCCAAAATAGAAGTACACATAGGTAAGATTATGTCAGTATTGGTTCACTCTACAAATTGGAGATTTTTTTAAAAACATCATGGAAAAGAACATTTCAGATCTTGGATATTTCAGATACAGATTTAATGTTGCATCACACTGTCCATGATTTTCCCTCAATTTATTCATATTAGGTTGTTTGGAAAATAATTTCCGATTTTAGGATAAACTTTTATTTCTCAAATGAATGAATCTAAATTATTTTAATCAATCAAAATATTATCCTCGAACATCTATGCCTTTCTCACATCGATTAAGAAGGTCATTTTACAATATAAGTTTTGTGCCAAGAAATCTGTAAATGCAGTTTCTACTTTTCTTTTGGAATGGAAGTTTTTTTTTTGCGTAAAATGTAGAGCAGATTGTTTTTTTTTAGCCTAGCTTAGGCAACTAATCTAGAAGAAGGAAAATTCTAAATTTGAACTAACTTTACCTCGCTTAAAAATGACCTTGTGTCCCATCCTTCCCTTGCTTTCAAAGATGAAATTGATAGGAGATTTTCTTAAACATCATGGAAAAAAAGAATTTTAGATCTTGGATATTTCAGATACAGATTCAATGTTGCAGCTCACTGTCCATGATTTTCCCTCAATTCATTCATATTAGATTGTTTGGAAAATAATTTTCGATTTTAGGATAAACTTTTATTTCTAAAATGAATGAATCTAAACTATTTTAATCAATCAAAATATTATCCCCGAACATCTATGCCTTTCTGACATCGATTAACACAGTCATTTATGTCTGTACAATAAAAGTGTTGCTCGTTAACGTATTCCAACAAAATGAACTTCGTCTAAAGAGAGCACAACTGTGTCAACTGGAACATTTTTAAGATGGTCGTGCCAGTCATTATGCTTAAGTTCCTGTAAAACTATCATTTTCTATGTATGGATGTTTTTTTTGTACCAAGGTTAAATGTTAAAAAGCCCAGTCTGCCCTACTATTACTCATAGCTGGAGGAAGAAGATCTAGATATATACCTTTCCAAAGGATATTAGTGCGATGGGAAATGCAAACGGCTTCGCCCAGGATTTGAACTCGGGTCGCCGTGTCCATTTCCAAAACATTACACCACGATTGTATCCATTGCTAAGCTTAGGTAAGACACATACTGTATGGCACAAGACCACAATATTGACGGAAATTGTAAGGACCGAACTCCCTATACCAGCGAAACTACGAAGTGCCCAAGAATATTTGATTACGTATATACCATTTTCCTGGGGACAAATAGATCTGTTTGCAAGTTAATAAATTATTTCTACCAGTTTATTACTACACATGGAGTTAAAGAAAATTTATTTCTACCTGTTTATAAAACCAAACGAAACAAAAATATTTACCCACAAACTATTCCTTTATATATATATATATATATATATATATATATATATATATATATATATACGAACACCTCAGCACGAGCAGGAGGTGAAACAAGGTCAGTTTCTTTAATAGTTTGAATTCAGAGTTTCCTCCATTTAGACTGGTTGCCTAACCAAACCAAGTCTGCCTTACTATTGGCCATAGCCGGGGGGGGGGAGGATAGTTGCATTCATACCTTTCCCACGGGTATTACCGTTATGTGAAAAGCAAATTATAGATTTGGCATTAGATAGCCTACAAGAGTTGATATGGATAAAATTATATAAAAAAACACAGATGTTGTTTAACTTAATTTATTTCTTTAACTTTACATTGCCGATATTGCAATATTTCGATTTTTTCAAAAGAATCTTTATCAGAGCATATTGATAGGAAAACAATTGTGACCGTCTTATGATATGATTGTTTTCTACCGGATTCTTTAAGAGTGAAAAAGAGAATATTTTAAATTTAAATATAAATGTTTCAAAAGCGTGTGTCACGGTTATCATTATGTGAACTGCTTTTTGTAAGAGAAAGAAATATTTTAAATTCAAAACAAAAATTCTCCTTTTTTTAAAAAATGTATTGATATACCATTAAACAAATAACCAACTCATATACCATTAAACAAAATAACCAACCAACCATCAACCAGCCAACCAACCAACCAACTAACCAACTCATATACCATAATTTTATTTTAAAAGACACATCAAAATTCGGCAATAGAAATAATTTCGATGGGTAGATCTGCAATGCCAGGATGTAGATTCACCTGGGACGCTGAGAAAAGGTCATAAAAAGGTAAGGAACGAAAGCGGGAGACAAAAACAAAAAAAAAAAAAATCCTTGCAAGGTAGAAATTTATTTGGTGTGTGGCAATTGTGAAAACATCTGGACAAAATCGAGCGACGTTGGAAGTAGTTTAAAGGGGAAAAGACTAAAAAATAAAAAAATAAAAACCCAACAGCAACAGAGATGTTTTTTCAAAGAAAACACTTAAAGAACAGTATCATTGAAGAATAAAGAATATCACTTTTCTGTAAGACACACACACACAACACACACACACACACACACACACACACACACACACACACACACACACGTATGCATGCACACACATACACAAATATCCATATGTATGTATGTAGGCACACGTATTCACCCAAAGATACACGCACGCATATTCACATTTTTTATAATCATATACGGGGTGGGATTGCCTGTGGCCTACTGGTTAAATATAAGACTGCGATATGGTAGTAAGTGAGTTCGAACTCCTGTCACGCTATTACATTCACTTTTGGACTAATACCCTTTGGAAAGTTATGGGTTAAAATAGTACCACTAATGTTCAATACTTAATTAGTTAACCACTTAAACAACAACAACAGATAAAGTAAGCAATCGGAGTCCTTTGTATATCAAAATGACTTGATTCGTTATCAAATGACCCGATAAGAGTTGATATGCTGTAAAACAAAACAACCAAACCTTTGTATTATTTAGATTTTTCGGGTTAGTGTCCTCATCTTTATAGCAATATACACAACGTTTCGGTTGATGTGTCCTTCGGTTTTCTTCAGGTTTTTTTTTCATACTCGGGAACCTTCTCAGCAAACTCGGGAGCCTTAATGGCACTTCGAACTGAACCCTTTAATTAATCCATTGGGGTAGATTGTTCTCATTCCGCTAATTATGACCGGGTATAAGTGTTAAGCTGTGGTAATATCTCCTCCACAGAGAGCGATGTTAATACACGGATAGCAAAGGCATGGTCGGCCACAAATAGTTTATCAGTCATATGGAGGTCCGATCTCCCTGACAAGCTGAAGCGACAGTTCTTCCAGGCTGTGGTTGTGTCGGTGCTGCTATATGGCTGCACCACCTAGACCCTAACAAAGCGTCTTGAGAATAAGCTAGATGGGAGCTGCACAAGAATGCTGCGTGCAGTCTTGAATAAGTCGTGGAAACAGCACCCCACAAGGAAACAGCTGTACGGTCACCTGCCCCTCATCTCACAAACTATCCGAGTGAGACGGACAAGGCATGCAGGACACTGCTGGAGAAGCAAGGATGAACTCATAAGCGACGTTCTCCTTTGGAAGCCAACACATGGATATGCAAGTGTGGGGCGCCCAGCAAGGACCTACATTGACCAGCTATGTGAGGATGCTGGCTGCTCCGCAGAGGAGCTGCCAGGTGCAATGAATGATAGGGAAGTTTGGCGAAAGATTGTCATGGATATCCGTGCTGCATGCGCGACATGATGATGATGATGTAAAGTTTTCTAAATTATTTTCGTCCGTACTCAAGATTGAAACTGCCACCTACAGATGATTGTCACTTAAAACTTTATTAACTCAGGACTATGAGTCCAACTGGACTATCAAGCCTCATTTTAAAAATTCACATAAAACAACCAAACTTTTAAAATATCAAAATAAAACTAAGAACAAATTAAAATGTTAAAAACAAATTGATGAAATGTTGTGATAAAATTTAAGAATATAAAAAACTTTTACATTTTTTCAGGTCAGTTAACTTTAAACCACGTATCTTTGACAATTTGTGTTACGCCTCAAAAATACGTGGTTCAAAATTAACTGACCTGAAAAAATGTAAAAGTTTTAAAATAGAATAACTGGTGCATATATCTTTTATTCATTAATATATCAACACTGAAAATTTCATTAAATTCAGTTAGTTCCCTGAATTTTTTTCTTTCAGTGGTGTGTGTGTGGGGGGGACATACGATGGTGGAATTTAGATCTGTTAAGTTTGATTTAACCAGGAAGTAAATTTGTTTTATACAGCAAAAGTTAGTATTATCTGCGTTATTCGGACTATTGTCCCCATCTTCATTGTTATTTGTACAACGTTTCGGCCGATATGCCCTCCGGCCTTGGACACATGGCCTAGTGTATAAGGTAGTTAGGTTAAGACAGTACTAAGTGACAGTTATCTCTGGATCCCGAGTTCAATCCTGAGTGGAGGCAGTTAGATAAATAATTAACACAACTCCTACCCCAGCTATGGTTAGCGGAATGAGAACAGGATACCCCCGTGGACTAAATAAAGGGTTAAGTTCAAAGTTCCGTGATGGCTCCCGATTACGACAAGAAAGTTCCCGAGTTCGAAAAGGTTCCCGAGTCCGAGAAGGTTTCCGAGTCCGAGAAGGTTCCGAGTACGACAAGAAATACCTGAAGAAGGTCGGAGGGCATATCGGCCGAAACGTTGTACAAATAACAATGAAGATGGGACAATAATCCGAATAACGCAGATAATACTAATCATCAAGTCTCATCTCAAACATTCAGAGAAACAGCAAAAGTTGTGAGTCAAAAGTATAAAATGTCTCGTATGATTTGTAGCCAGTTTCATTATCAGGGGGTCAAATTATTGACTAAGTTGAATCGTACTATGGCGACGTTACTTTTTCATTTAAAATTATGAAAACACGTGACTAGCATTTATTGTTACCATTTAGAAATTTGATAATAGAGAAAGATATCAGTCAATATATCTGTATAAAAGTTTTAGGTATAACGTGGGAATGCATATTCATGCCTATTTTCTTATATTCTATGGGTCTGTTTGTCGGACTGATATCTATGTCGAATAATTTATTTCTTCTTACCTATATCATTCTGCTTTAATCTATCTGACTTTTGCTGTTTACGTTTGAAGTCGAAATTATGGAAATGTGATTTTCAAATAAATCTCCCACCATAGTTTTCTCTCTCTCTCTCTCTCTCTCTCTCTCTCTCTCTCTCTCTCTCTCTCTCTCTCTCTCTCTCTCTCACACTCTCACTGTATCTCCTTCTATGTGTAATATTTGTTGATATTGTCTGTGATCTTTATAAGATGGTCATTCTGACTTTTATTCTTCTTTGATGGTTAACCCCTTTGTGTCTAATCGTAGTAGACGACGTCTGTTGGGTAAACCGAAAAAGTGAAGTTGACGTCGAGTTAGGATTTTATGGCAAAGACCAATCGAAGCAAAATGCAGAAAAAGACATTGGAGCAGTTTTCGCTTCTTTTAACATTTCATGCAAAACTGTTAGATCTTGGAAGGAAACATCTCATGAAAACGGATTCAAAAGCAAACGGAAGACGTCTGGTGATATATATATATATATATATATATATATATATATATATATATGTATATATATATATATAATATAATATAAGATAGATAGACAGATATAGATATATAGAGATATATGTGCATGTGTGTTTCTTTCGCTTCTAATATTTACCCACAAACTATTCCTATATATATATGTATGTAGATATATATGTACATCCTTTTCTCTCTCTCCCCTCTCTCTCCCTCTCTCTCTCTCCTCCCACTCTCTCCCCCCCTCTCTCTCTCTCTTCTCTCTCTCTCTCTCTCTCTCTCTATATAATATATATATATATATATATATATTATATATATATATAGAGAAAAATTACCATTAATTTCAATAATTTAATCTAGTTTAAGGAATATTTATGAAGACACTAGAATGTTCAGCGATTAAATAAAAATGTTTTGGGTCATATCTGTTACTAGTTTGTTTACTGCTATAAAAAAGAAAAAGAAGAAAAAAACAAGATGAACATATGCTAATTTCATAATTTTTGCCAGGAATAGTATTTTACCTCCTTGTACAGCTACGCCTGAGCCAAACTCACTTGAGCTAAATACCTCTAAGCCAGTCTTGTATATATCCAATTTTACTTCCACTTTTGTAGGATAGAGAAATAAAATGAAAAAAAAACATTGATTTCTAAATGTTATTGCGTGAATATCAAAAATAAACACACCCTGACAAACAAGCATGCACACACACACAGACACACACAGACACAGATATATATATATATATATATATATATATATATATAAAGATAAATCTAATGAGTCAGACGAACCTACTAAAAGTTTCGCTTAATGTTCTTCAGGGCTAAGATCTGACTCTGAGTCAGATCTTAGTCCTGAAGAGCATTAAGCGAAACTTTTAGTAGGTTTGTCTGACTCATTAGATTTATCTTTATTATTTGTTCTACTTAGGTATTGAGAACTTTTTACTTATTAGCTTTAGTCTCCTGGCGGGTTTGTATGAATATATATATCTTATATATATATATATATATGCATATAAATTGTTTTTTCTTTTAGCCAAAATATTGTACTAATAGATTATTTTTTGTTGGCACTATTATCTTGGTCTTTTCTTTTTTATAAAAACATTTTTCTTCCCGGTTAATGTTTGGTAGTATATTTTTACAATCAAACTATTTGCTGTATTTTTTCTCACCGCGAGGATTTACCAACAAGTTTGGTATATTAAATTATATATATAGCGGACTGTTCATGTCTGAAGTCACCCTGGTGCAATGCCATGAAGCTAAGAGGTCCAGAAGAAAGCGACGGCAACAAAGCACCGGCACATCAACATCTTCAGGGACAGCCTTCACATGCGACATCTGTGGTCGAGTATGTTTTTAGAACATCGGACTTCACAGCCACAAGAGGCGCTGTAACTTCAGGGGCACAAGAACTATATAGTCTTCCGAGACGGCAATGCCAATAAATATATATAACATATAGGAAACAATGTTTTATTATTTATTAATTAATAGTATAGCAGATTAGGCTAACACTTTGCTTTTAATTATCAAATTTTCCCCACGGATGTAACAAATTTTCTTGGTATTTTTTTTACCTGTATGGTTCCCTATTGCAAAAGGATTGAATACCACTGTTAGGGTTAGTTCACAGACAAAACAAAAAATGCCAGGAGTGTTCACGTAGTGATTTTTCAGAGTAAACAAGCGACACGTTTAAAGTAGACAAACAGTTAACCTACGTACGACAACTGGTCTATAAGAAGGAAAATATGGAATTAAAACCTGTTAAACTCCGCTTAAAAATTGATCATATGTCACATCCTGCTCGAGCAGAAAACAGTAGTTGTAGACAGCCCAGTCGGCAAAGATAGCTAATAAACTTATTAGGTAAATGTTAGATCCTGGGCATCACCTGGAGGGACAGGAGGACAGGATCACTAACACAACGGTTCTCTCCAGTTTGTGGTTTCTACAGAGACAACATCGACTCCGATGGCTGGGTCATGTACGTCGGATGGTTGATGGACGAATCCCGAAAGACATCCTCTATGAAGAGCTTTCGTCTGGTAAGAGACAGATTGGTCGCCCCCAGCTTTCAATTCAAGGATGTCTGCAAGAAGGATCTCAGATGTTTTGGCATTGCCCCTTCCATCTAGGAAAATTTGTCTCAGGACCGCCCTCGGTGGCGGCAGACTCTCAGTAGAGGATTGCTCATGTCAGAAATCACCCTGGCACAATACCATGAAGCTAAGAGGTCCAGAAGAAAGCAGCGGCAACAAAGCACCGGTACATCAACATCTTCAGGGACAGCCTTCAAATGCGACATCTGCGGTCGAGAATGTTTTTCAAACATAGGAATTCACAGTCACAGGTGGCGCTGTAACTTCAGGGGCACAACACTTTATTATAGTCTTCCGAGACTGAAATGCCAATACAAGGACAACTATTCGAGAACTTCGGCAGTCAACAAAAATGACCAAATTGAACTCTTTGAATCCAGTAAACGATCAGTTTGACGAGATTCATCAACCATCATCGAAAAGCGTAGACTGTGGAATTGTCACATTAAACTTCGGACATAGCATAAATGAATGTATGCTCGAATGAGGATAGTGTATAGTGCATTAATTCCAACAGCTAAATAATATTGTCTCTGACTACAGTGCTGCCATGCGATTAATATTGTAGCATTCTTTATGAAGAACCGTGTACATCTGCATTCACAGGCGTATATGTCTATAACTATGGAATGGATGCTCTATTGCGGATAGCGCATAATGCATTCATTTCAACAGCTAAATAAAAACTATTCCTGGGTACATTATTGCCATACAATTGATATTTATCATTCTTTCTGAAGCCCCATGAATATGTGCATAAGTCTGTATCTATGGAATGGATGCTCGAATGCGAATAGTGCAATGCATTCATTTCAACAGCTAAATAAAACTATTCCTGGGTACATTATTGCCATACAATTGATATTTTATCATTCTTTCTGAAGCCCCATGAATATGTGCATAAGTCTGTATCTATGGAATGGATGCTCGAATGCGAATAGTGCATAATGCATTCATTTCAACAGCTAAATAAAACTATTCCTGGGTACATTATTACCATACAATTGATATTATAACATTCTTTCTGAAGCCCCATGAATATGTGCATGTCTGTATCTATGGAATGGATGCTCGAATGCGGATAATGCATAATGCATTCATTTCAACAGCTAAATAAAACTATTCCTGGGTACATTATTACCATACAATTTATATTATATCATTCTTTTTGAAGCCCCATGAATATGTGCATAAGTCTGTATCTATCTATGGAATGGATGCTCGAATGCGGATAGCGCATAATGCATTCATTTCAACTGCTAAATAATGTTGTATTTGGGTACACACGATTGATATTGTAACATTCTTTATGAAGCACCGTGTATATTTGCACTCATAAGCGTGTATCTGTATCTCTGTATAAGTGTTTATGTCTGCATACGTGTGTATGTGACTGTGCGTACACGCGTGGCAAACTAAGTTACAGATGAATAAATACAAACCTCGCCTTATTTATTTATTTATCTATATTTCTTTTCTTTATTTGCCAAAAAGATTTTTTTTTCAGACACCCGAATCCAGTAGGGATGAGAGAATCCAAGAAAAAGAAATCGCATTACTACTTGTTATTTATCTGAAGCCCGGGGAATAAGTTTAAATTAAATTTTCCTTCTTAAGAAACGAATCCTGGAAAGAACTTCACCGCCCGGGAATTGGCTAATCTGAAATTCTTATACCCAGAATATTTGATACTAATTGCTTAATAAAAAAAAATCTTTGAGGAAAAATATTCGATATTTCTTTTGATGTAAGCAAGAGATAATCTTTGAGAGAAGTTTTCTGTTATTTTTAGTAGAGAAACAACCATTCGTGGTGTACACTTCCAGTTTCACGAAGTTTTATTAACCCATCGTCTTTAGTGGGAATTTTAGCGAAAGTTGATAAAAGGATGTTCTAAGTGTGTTTGCAGACCATTGTTAGTGAGTTCGATTCTCATCGAGCGTACCATACTTCTGGCATTGTGCCATTGTGTGTAAATAAATACACACACACACACACACATATATATATATATATATATATATTTCGGCAGCAAGTTATATTTTGTCTCACCACCTTTCACGCTAGAATATGTGGTTTGGTTTGGTTAGTTTTACGGCATATCAACCTCGATGGGTCATTTAATGCCGACAAAGTTTTGAAATAAATTAATTCTTAATGGATACCCAATTATTTCTATAAAGTCATGTTTTTCTATTTAACCCATCGATGGGACCCTTACAGTTACTATCATTCCAGGTCAGAGTGGATCAGGCAGCAATGCTGATGAAGAGGTGCTCCACATTCCCCCAGACCTCCAGAAGTGGAACCTCACCATCAGATAGAATTTAACGTCATTCCCAGGACATAAAGACCCTCAGCAACTGCCTTCTTGCACATATATGATAAAAAGGATTGGGGCAATCATATAGGTGCTAGGGCTTGACGTAACCAGCCGATTGATCGGAGGGGGGCTTTCCAACCGCCCGTCTAGCCTAAGTAAGGGTCTAAGTGAAGTGTTGCATGTCATGGACTGCTCATCCACCAGGAACCCGTCCTTAACCATCACGGGTGGCCACTCATGGCCAACCGGTGGTCCCATTGGGGGGGGGGTTACACCTCTGCAGAGGAGCAGTCGGTAAATTCTAAAGCCCCACCTGCCAGGACTAAGAATATGTGGAATGGCACTTACATTTCCATGGCTTTAAGTTAGTTCATTCTTGGTTAGACAAAGAACTTTTCAGAATCCTCTTGTATTTATTTCACGCAATGATATTTTATTTTTTAAAGCGACTGCTCTACTTGTGAAAGCACTTAATTCATTCAGTGATGAATAAATCTAATAATACACAGTGAAAATCTAATCAAAATCCATCTACATTTTACTAATGGATCCAACCTGTGAGTGTATGTGTGTATGTGCGTGTGTGTGTGTGTGTATGTGTGTCTCTATCTATATAGGTCCGTCTATTTCTCTATTCATATATATATATATATATATATGTATATGTAAAAAACAACAATTTCATCGCACTATATATATATATATATATATATATATATATGCGCGCGCGCGTGTGTGCGTGTGTGTGTAGATACACGTGTGTACATATGTGTGGTGTGTACGTGTAAGCATATATATATATATATATCTGGACCTACATGATACAGACACTATCTACCTAGGTTTCCCCCGAACGGTTTTTCAGGCTACTAAAAAGTGGATAAACAGTAGGGCGGACTGAATTCTTTAACCTTGGTTAACCGATTCAAACCTTTTAAACTTTAGAAACTGACCGCTCAAGAAAGTAACCTTGCGTCACATCGTACCACACACACACACACACACACACACACACACACACACATATATATATATATATATATATATATATTATATATATATATATATATTTTATATATATACAATATTGGTGATAAACTGTGGAATATTGATATGTAAAGAGTGCTCAATATCATCGATTGTGTAAGTAACCTAAGTTAAGGTCTCGAAGATATAAACATAACGGTGCTTGATAACTGTCAGTTTCTCGCATATATATATATATATATATATATATATATGTATATGTATATATATATAAACCGAATGTCACAATAACAGCAAATATTGAAAGAGTACTCAATATGTACGTTGAGAACTGAATTTGTAACTGCAGTTAACTACGTAGGTTAATATATAATATAATATATATATATAATATGTGTGTGTGTGTGTGTGTGTGTGTGTATATATATATATATATTATATATATATATATATATAAATATATATATATATGAATGTGTGTCTGTATATCACCTTACGAGTATATCACTTGGCGCGCCAATTTTTATCAGTTGAAACTTTTTGCCAAATACAAATATATATATATATATATATATATATATATATATATATATTCAAGCAGAAAGTCAAGGGAACATTATTAATTTTTGTCTCATATTTTCTGTCTTCTTGATTTTTATTTTCATTTTAGCTGCTCTTCATTGCAAATACTCAGACCGACATTCTACAACGTTAAATAGTAGTAATACAGAATATGGCAGATGTACCTCCCACATTTTAAACAGTCACTGTGTGCAATAAATAAACCTGGGCAAGGTGCAATAGTAGATCTATCTAGCAAATATTTTTTTTTTTTTTTTACAAAATATTATTAGTTGCGGTTCTGGCTTGGATCGGACGTATATTTAAAGGTTGAAAAAACCGATATTAAAAAATGTATGAGATTGAATAACAGACTCGCAGTCTGAACATTTTCTGGAGTTCGAGTGCGAGTCTTTCAGGTGGCTTTCTTTTAATTAGTTAACCTTTGGTTTTGAAATCTTAAACCCATAGCAGTATTGATTTTCTATACAGAACATCATCATTTCGACGTAACATGAAATAAGCTTGAAATAACATGAAATGAGCTTGAAATAACATGATATGATATGAAATGAGCTCTGTGGGGCGAATATAGATTCACCAGTCTTAAAATCGTTTCAACAGTAACCCTACGGTGTGCACTGGTTGCCTAGCCAAGGTTAAAGAGTCCAGTCTGCCTGGCTATTTGCCCATAGCTGGAGGGAGAGCAGGTGGATGCATACCTTTCCCAAGGGTATTAGTGCTATATAAAATGTAGACATCTTCGCCTATGATTTGAACTCGGGTTGAAGAGTCCATTTCCTACGACTCAAGCCATTAACAGAAAAAAAACTAAAACTAAACATAAGGAGTAAATGTAAAATACTAAATCAAAGTCCAGATACCTGTTTAGTGATTTGAACTCGGGCCAAGTGATTAAGTATCAATATTAGGACCATATTACCTTTAGGCACCCTTTTTTGATCTCGATTAAGAAAGGACATGTTTTTCAAGTAACCGTATACGAAAACAAATGGTAATGCATTAGCTAGATTTAGTTACCATTGTCAATTGCCTAAGTTCATTTGCATCAGAGAGGCGGTAGTTTAAAATGTGGGAGATATTTCAGTCGCATCCAGTATTATCTTGAATTTTATTATTAGACAAAACATTGTAGTTAACCCATAAATATTTTCATTAATATTTTTTCTTTCAATTTAATTTTAATCAATTTTCGTCGAAAGTAATCAATTTCTACGATCATCATCATCATCATCATCATCATCATCAAGAATATCACGTGTTGCATAGTCTCTTGCTACTTCTTAGATATAGAACTTCTAAGTCTTCTGCCTACTTTCTATCCTTCCGGTTCAACTGAAATTCTCCGGTCTTCTTCATACGGATCATTTCGGACTGTATCTCGGATTCTTTGGTGTTGAATCTAATCCTCCACGTCCATTTTGTTCTTGAACGCGAAAACATAGTTTTGTTTTTTTACATATTCATTACCCGAGACCCAATCTTTAACGCGTGGTGAAGAATTCAGAGGACGCCATTTTAGTGTCAGGCTCTGGGGCGGTCTGCAAGTCAACTCACTAAACTTCTAAACTTTCCCACATATTTTGCCATCATGTGACACTGTCAACCAATGAGAATAGGTCAGTCAAGGGTCAAAAGTTGTCTGTCAAACCTATCAGAAACTACTGTAGGTTTCTATGGGTTCTAAATAAAACAATAAATTTCAAATTCAAATATTCAACACATGATTACAAAATGAATGCGCTACCCCATTCATAAAGTAATACACGGCTTCTTTTGAATCTCTCTCTCTCTCTCTCTCTCTCTCTCTCTCTCTCTCTCTCTCTCTTCTCTTATATATATATATATATATATATATATATATATTATATATATATATATATATTGTGTGTGTATAAGTTAGGGTAGCAATCTTATAGCTGGGGAACTGTTGTTGACTTTATGACTTCGCTACCCTAACTTAGATATACATACTCCATCAATGAAATTGTACACTATTTACTTATAAATATAGCAAAGTGTATTATCAACACACACACACACACACACACACACATACATATATATATATGTATATATATACATGTAGAACACATTACCCCTGATGGTGGCACTTCGAAGTGCCGAAAGTACTCGGGATATGAACTTCTGTGTACTAATCCACGAATTCCATCCAAACATTAAAAAGTTGGCCAGAAAGCTTGAAAAGATCATCAATAAAATCGTTAAACAGGAGACATCTGTTTTGTTTAATTCTACATGTATAAATGAAAGAATGCTGCCCAAAATACACACACACACACACACACACACACACACACACACACATATATATATATATAATATATATATATATATATGTTGTACCGGCCGTTCCTACAGTGGAGAACATGCACCGGTTCTCACTATAAATAGTGAGACACCGAGTGGAAAGGAGCACTGTTCCCGTTAACGACAAGCTAGTCGTACATGTACCATTAATTGTAAATACACTTGTCTTATTTTACCCCATCTCGACTTGACTTCTTTTTACTGTTGGGACTAACATCACAACATATATATTGGGCATATATATATATATATATATATATATATATATATATATAAAAGTATATAAATATAATATATAAAAGAAGAAGTATATATATTATATATAATATATATATATATATATACAGAGAGAGAGACAGAGACAGAGACAGAGCCAGAGAGAGAGAGAGAGAGAGAGAGAGAGAGAGGGTGGGGGGAGCATGAGCTTATCAATGCTATGAGTTTAATATCATTGCAATATTTTTTATTCCCTTAATTTATTTTTTATTCTACACATTTCTGAAAAGCGAATCTTTTCGCACGAAAAAAAAAAGGCTTCATTTTTGAGCGAGTCAATATTAACTGAAGAATTGGGTAAAACGGAAGAAGATGGCCGACTTTCGAAAAGGCGAGTCGATGGGAAATGGGGGAAAAGGGGTGGGGCAGATAATTAACACCGTAGCTAAAGAAAAAAAAAAGTTATAAACATGTACCAACCGCAAATTATGTGTACCTGGAAAATTAGGTCAGTCTGCTTTAGATTTTTAGTGGTCATTTGATACTTCCGGTTCCGGAATAATTATCTGCTTTAAATCAGGCGTTTGTTAAGTCCTTGAACAATTACACACACACACACACACACACACACACACACAGAGGCACTTATATTCATACACTGAGAAGCTAATCATATTATGTTGCAAGAATGATAGCTACTGTCTCGTCACAAATACATACATCAAGGTCAGGGGTACATAACCAGTTATGCCAGTTTTGAATACTTCATTTTGATGGATTTAATGCGTCAAGAAAAATATTTGCGCGATTCCAATTAAGCCCAAATTGTTTTGCAGTAATATGAAGTGCCAATGTCTTTAACAGATGCTCAATATATTTTAACTTATATATCTATCTATCTATCTATCTATCTATTTCCAACTCTCTCTCTCTCTCTCTCTCTCTCTCTCTCTCTCTCTCTCTCTCTCTCTCTCTCTCGCTCACTCTGTATACACACACACACACACATATATATATATATTAGATCGATAATCTAAGTTTTAATAGCGTAGACACAGTCTACAGTGCTTGGTGACTGCAAGTTTCTCGCTTATACGATCATTAAAGAGATTGGTCGGATGAAAGCATAGCAAAAAACTGGTTGTCACCAAGAGCCATTGACTCTGAGTCTACAATATATATATATATATATATATATATATATATATATATATATATAGCGTAGACTCAGAATCAATGGAAATTCTTTAGTTTTAGGATTGAGTCATGTTTGGAAAAAATTCCATTTTAATTGGTTCTAATTAGTTGTAATTTGCAATTAAGTAAAAAACCTGGTACGTCCCTTTCCTCACATTCTGCTCGTCACATTCTCTATGTATATCTTGATTACCTCCTCGTTTATATATATGTTAGTGTGTCAGTGAGTGGAGAGAGAGAGAGAGAGAGAGAGAGAGAGAGAGAGACGGGAGAAGTTGAAACGTATTTGTATGTTAAGTTTCATAAGCAGCCAGCCCGTAACTTCAACATATTGGCTCTTAATAAATTTAAATTAATTAAGGGAACCTTTCCTAGAAATCTTTGAAATTTTGTATGTTTTTTTTTTAAATCTCCTATCGTAAGTATTTTTTGTAAAAAATTAATTCGCTTTACAAAGTCACTTTTCCCTCATCCCAATTATCTACCAAAAGCTCAATGGGAGACCTTCCGGGTCACGTTTTGTCTAGTATATATATATATATATATATATATATATATATATATATATATATGGGTTGGGGTTAGGGTTAGGGGTTAGTTTTATAATTTTTTTAAATCTAAAAATCATCTGTTAACAATTAACCGGATAAAATCAACTATGCTTGATAACTGTCAGTTTCTCGTGTATGGGATTTTCAAACCAAGTTGATCTGAAAATTGCATATGCGAGAAACTGACAGTTACCAAGCATAACTGACTTTATGTCTTTGCTATCTTAAGTAAAATGGAACTTATTTACGCTTTTATTCGCGTTCTTCGCATTACTTTTAGTTTCATGAGTTTTACCCAATCGTCAGACGTGTCTGACGATTGGGTAAAAGACGGTGTTTGTAAGGGCAATCCGTTTTTATCGACGATTTTACAGTATCTTAAAATTTTGAAATAGACAGACAAACATGTATATAATTAAAAAAATCAACATAGATCGATAAGCAATCATATTGATATGATAGATTGGACCAAGACGATGAATTATCTTTTAAAGAAAAACAAGTTCTTGATCTTTTTTTTTTTTTTGTCTGGGGAGACAGTTTTCATCTGGAATTTTGACAGATAATTAAAAAAAATCGCCCTATTTTTCCCGCCAACATAATTCTCTTTTCCACAGCTGGTTTCCCTAAATTGAATTATTTTCACTGAACCTTGCTACCATTTGACCATTTTTGATAAGCCTAAGGCCGACAATTCAAGTAAAACAGATTGCTTCAATATACAAAATGCAGATGCAGACCTTATCTTGCGTGGGGTCTGGTCAGGTTTACTACAGTGAGCCTGGTTGACAAGTTGCTCCCCAGGCTTGGAGGCCGATTTAATTTTTTTCTCCCCCCACTCAAATCACAGATGATCAAAACACCTGGATGAGAATAGGCATACAACCTCTCATAATTGTACACCTATCGAAAGACTACAAACCCAACGACTTTACGCATAATTATAAAGCATAAAGGATAAAAGTAACTCCGAAGAACATGCTTGTAGTTAATGAAGCAATTTTAATCTATCTGAGAAGAGTGCCATATTCAAATAGATTAATCTATTAATCTTTATAAAAAAATGAATCAATGATATTTCTATGTATGTATGTATGTATGTTTTATACGTATGTATATGACTATGCATTTATCTTTATACGCACTGTCCCACAAAATACTTAAACATTTGAAAAATTCATAACTTTCTTGTTTTTAATGTAATTTTCCTATCATTTTTCGGACATTATAATATACAATCATATATATATATATCCCCAAGATTCGCGCTAATGCGAGGAACTTAAGTCGTTAAGAATCGTTTAAAATATACTATTTTAAACGATTCTTATTTTAAACCATTCGATTTTAATCGTCTATTTAGCTCTTTATATTAAGCAGTTTTTACTCGATTTTAGTGAAAAAAAATCCCGAAGTGATTAAGGTTTTATACTTATTTATTTAGCGGATTTTTGTAGTCACTGTGGTATATATATATATATATATATATATATATATATATATATATATATGAGGAAAAAATGAGTAGAGAAAAGAAATGTAGATGGATAAAAATGAATTTAATCGATATCACTTACACATGTGTTTCGGTCTGTTTATCAAAATGTATACGGATTTACGTTATTATTATTATTAAAATAATCAGATGGAGTTGAAATGATGATGATGATAATAATATGACAAAATCTGTGTACGGAACATTTTATACATTTTTCCTATTATTATTATCATCATCATTTCAACTACAGACCGAAACACATGTGTAAGTGATATCGATTAAAAGTGATATCGATAAAATTCATTTTTATCCATCTACATTTCTTTCTTTACTCATTTTTTCCTCATATTGTCGGATTCATTTCCCATTCACACACACACACACACACACACACACATATATATGTATATATATATATATATATATATATATATATATATATATATAAAGAGAGAAAATAGAAAGTGAGAGAGAGAGAGAGAGCGTGTGTGTGTGTTGGTCTAATATATATTTAACTTCTGTACTCTTATTGAAAATCTTCTGATGTTACATTGTTTGTATTATTAATCTAATTATCAACCTAACAATTCCTTTTTCTTTTCTTCTACTCCGATAACCCATCATAGATTCATATGAATTAAGGAACGAGAATTACGAAGCCGTTCATCCCAAATAAATCTTCTTTAATCTTTTATATGCCAGACACAAACTTATCTTTAAAACGTCCCTATAAAACAACAAAGATGGCGCTCGACAGAGAAAGTCAAGAGGAGTCGTGGGAAAATAAAACTTTCTAATTCGCTCAGGCACCCTGCATCTTCTCGGGCATCCGTTCTAGAAAAGAAGGACCCTTTTTTGGGGGATAAAAACACACTTGACCCCTTAATTCCCACCGGGTTTGTTTGAGACGACCCGCCGGCGTCTATAAGTGACCTGCTTGATTATTGTCGCTTGCAGATGGCTCGAGACTGAAGATGTTTTAATTTGGCCAGATAATAAGGAAGGCCTGCTGATGGGAATGGTTCCGAGTTGGGTTCTGTTTTTGTCGTCGAATAACATGAGAAGCTTTTTAGTTTTAACTACAATAAAAGATACTTTTTTTTTTATCAAACTGACACAGCTGTCAGTTCAGAGAGCATTTTTGTCATTTTTAAATTGTCAAAAACTGTGTACGGCTTCTAACGTCTTAATCATAAAAGAAAATAAGCAACGTCTCTAGCATTTACACAGACGCAAGACAGCCCTGTCGACTGGGGATTTAGAATACACCGACTGCGCCTCTGCAGATGGGTAAGAACACCTCAATGAGGCCACTTGTTGGCCATGGGTGGCTACCCGTGATGCTTAAGGACGGAATCTTGGTGGATAAGCAGTCCATGACATGCAACACTCCACTTAGACCTTTTACTTAGGCTAGACGGGCAGTCGGAGAGACCCCCTCCGATCAATTTGCTGGTCACGTCAAGCCCTAGCCCCTATATGATTGCCCCAACCCTATTGCTCTTAGGGCAACCCCAACCTTTTTTATCATATAGGTGCTAGAAGGCGATGGCTGAGGGTCTTCATGTCCTGGGAATGACGTTAAAATCTATCTGATGGTGAGGTTCCAGTTCCTGAGGTTTGGGGAATGTGGAGCACCCGTTCATTCCCATTGCTCCTTGGTCCTCTCTGACTCGGAGTGGTAGTACCTGTTAGGGTCCCATCTATGGGTTAAATAGAAAAACGTGTTTATTTACCCATTTGAGACACGGTTAGGATATGACGCAAGGTCGCATGTATAGGTCATCCAGCGAAGATCGAAATCACTTTTCCGTAGTAATTGATCTGCGAGACTAGCTTGCTAACCATTAAACCACGATGGGACGCTTTGAATTTATGAATGAGATATTTTGAATGATCTTACGTGACAAAAATGGTTTGCCATTAATCGTACTGAAGAATAATCTCTGAACAATACATCAGCTGTAAATGATAACGATCAAATATCATGGGCCATTTGACTATACGTTATATTCTCCTCTGTGGAGGGTTGATTAAATATTGGATTAGTATATATATATATATATATATATATATATATATATATATATATATGAACCTTTTCTATATATTTGAACCTTTTCTACATATTTTCCAAACTCAACTCATTCAAAACACCCATCATCTCTTTAATAACAAACATATTTTTTCCTTTACTTGTTTCATATTGTCCTGAATAAGGTTTCTTTGTAAACCGAAATGTTCGAACATCGACACTACGACCAATAATAAATTTTCATCCAGTGTAATATCCCGTGTTTGGCTACATTTCGGATTGATTTCCTCATTTTACTCCCATATATATATATATATATATATATATATATATATATATATATATAGTCATCCACATACACGTGTTTCGACTTATCAAGTCCCTTCAGTGTGACTAGACATTCTGTGAGCTACCTACAGCCGGGATAGAACTCTGATCTATTCAGTATCAGTCGGACAGCTTAACCTCTCAGCTATCGTCACCCACAGAATGCGAAGGGGATTTTAACTATTAATACACACATCTGTATGTATGTATGTATGTATGTAAAGGCCACCATAGAATGCTCCATCCCTTTTGTAGGAGAACGTTGCGTTTACGCTTTAGTTGGCGGTCATCAGCGAAATCCCCTCCAAAGTGATCAACTCTAGGGGCATGGGGAGCATAATGTATATATATATATATATATATATATATATATATGTGTGTGTGTGTGTGTGTGTGTGTGCGAAGAGAAATGGAAGTGAATCCGACGGTATGTAGTATAGTGAGAAATTTGCAAAAAAACACTGGTTTAAATCAAATGAGTTGTAAGTTTATTAGCCGACGCTGTAGTGTTTCGATCTTCTTGAGTAGATATTCTTCAGGGCTTAGCTCAGTCGGTAAAGCGTTCGGCTAGATACCACAAGGTTCCTAGTTCGATGCCGGTCCTCGCCAACTCAGCGTATGAGTAGCACAGAGATCTGTGCGGAAAAAGTAAGGAGCTGATGGTAAGTGTGGTGCTCCACCTCAGATGCTAAAACAACCTCCTTGGTCTAGCGCTATTGAAAAGGGGATAGACTCCCTTGCTGACTGGCTGATACCGACTTTAGGCCGCCCCGACGACTTTACTTACTTACTTATATATATATATATATATATATATATATATACAGACACAGACATATATATATAAAAAAACAAAAATACCTGGATATCTACATCTCCGGTGACTATGGTGGTTTGCAACGCTGGGATTTATTAACTTTTTGATACTTTCTTAAACATGTTTATACATATTTACATCAAAATCTTTTGAGTTTTCTTTGTGGACTATAATGCTTCTGATTTATTAAAATAAAATAAAATTTATTTTATTTTATTTTCAAAACAGAATATGCATTTTCAAAATTTTAAAATTTTGAAATAAAAAAAAATTAAAATTCTGGCTATGAACTAGAACGTTTCATCTGTACCACTTTCGTCTTATAACGGTCCACTCACACCGTTTCTCCATCATACACACATCGCTCTTGATGAAGACCACTTCAATAAAGGGTCGAAACAGATTTCTGTCAGCGAATTTTAACATCACGTGTTTGTTTTTTCTAAATATTAATTATATATATATATATATATATATATATATATATATATATATATATATATATATATATATATATATATATATATATATAATTAAAATAACACTCTGATGAAGGTCGGCAAAATCTGTGTACGGAATATTTTATGCATTTTTCCTATTATTATTATCATCATCATTTCAACTCCATCTGATTATTTTAATAATAATAATAACGTAAATCCGTACACATTTTGATAAACAGACCGAAACACATGTGTAAGTGATATCGATAAAATTCATTTTTATCTATCAACATTTCTTTTCTTTACTCCTTTTTTCCTCATATTGTTGGATTCATTTCCTATATATATATAGAGAGAGACACACACACAGACATATATATTATATATATATATATATATATATATAATATATATATATATGAAATGGAGAAGTGTACATAACAACTTTTCATTGGATGATTATTCGAGAATCAGCCTAAGTTTCAGGACTGAAACATGTTATACTACTAAACCAGAATTTCTCAATTGTTGCAATACGTCCAGAGTTTGTCGATTGACTTTCAGCTGCGTCGCTTGAAAATATGATTTCCACAACGCGCAGGATGCCATTGCTGTCCGGTTTTACTACATATTTCCTTTTCTCTCGCTTCTTAAATCTCAGGAACTTGAAATATTTCGAAACCAAAGTCGTCGTTAGTCATGATATCTAGGTTCAACTCGAAACACGGTCAACAGTTTCATATTTCTGTTTGCATATCCTTTTACTTTTTTAGATTTTACTCAGTCTTACATTCCCCTCCATATATATATATATATAATATATATATATATATATATATAATATATATTACATTTTTAATAACACATTCCTTGAGAATATATATATATATATATATATATATATATATATATATATATATATATATAAGGTGTGTTAAAATATTGAGATTTTTGTACTTTTTGACACGCCTTATATTCTGAAAAAAAAATAACGTTCTATTCATTAATATTTTCAGAATACAAGGTGTGTCAAAAAGTACCAAGTTTAAAGCTGTATTTACCAAGATAGAAATGAAGAATGAATAGAACTTTTTTTTTTTTTTCAGAATACAAAGAATTCATTACAATTAATTTTATTCCACAAAATCGAAATCTACACGTGACAAGAAAGAGAGTAGCTCCGATATTATTTTGCTCACATATTTATATGAGTGTACATATATATATATATATATATATATATATATATATATATGTCTGTGTGTGTGTGTGTATAAATATATGTCATCCACAGACACGTGTTTCGAAGTTTACTTCTCATCAGTGCGGCTCGAGCTTTTAACAGTTACCTCTAGCCGGGATCGAAACTCGACAGAATTTTCGTCTGCCAAGTTCCTTACCCTTGCGACCATCAGCGGCTTTCAATCTGGGGTGAACAATCAATTGATACATACTTACGGGGCCATCTTTTTACTATCACCAGAGAACCCAGGCTACTGTCACAAAGTGTTATCAATTGTTAAAAAATCAAACCTTTATTTCCTGTCGTCGTCATAGCAACAAGTCGTTTAGAAAAGGCTGCAGATCGATTGTATTTTTTTGAGGAAAATATACCGGAAATTCAATAAAGGAATTATGGGAAGAAATTTGTAAAATATTCAATTTCAAGAAATATTAATTATATGAATAAGAAAATTGAAATCAGTTGAAAAAATCTTCTTTTTTTTTTTTACTAAAATAATTATTTTCAACTAACAGACAAAACGTAAAATAATAAAAAAAATAATTTCGAAAGTGTTCTTATTTCCCACTCTGCAAAGGAAAATGTACCCTCAGTTTTCGACAGACGACATTAATTCCTTTTCAATTTTAAATTCATCAATTCCTTTCTAATCTGAAAAAAAAAATTATCTCTTCAAAATTCTAACTGTCTCGGCATTTTTCTCATCCAACAGACTCAAAATTATCTGTCTCCATTCAATGTCTGTCTTCGTCGCCTGTCTTTCTCACTCACTGCCGCTTCATGGTCAGCTCTATCGGTGGGGCTTTACAATACATCGACTGCACATCTGCAGAGATATAAGACCTCCCCTCCCCCAACGGGGCTACCTGTTGGCCGTGGGTGGCGACCCGTGATGCTTAAGGACGGAATCCTGGTGGCTGAGCAACCCATGACATGCAACACTCCTCTTTGGCTCTGACTGAGGCTAGACGGGCGGTCGGTGAGGCCCCCTCCGATTAATCGGCTGGTCACGTCAAGCCCTAGCATGTATATAGTCGTCCCGACCCTATTACTATTATGGCAAACCCCAACCCTCTTTATCATATATGTTGTAGAAGGCGGCGGCTGAGGGTCTTCATGTTCTAGGTATGACGTTAAAATCTATCTGATGGTGAGGTTCCAGTTCTGGATGTCTAGTTAATGTGGAGCACCCCTTAATCACCATTACTCCTAGGTCCACTCTGACCTGGAATGGTAGTACCTGTTAGGGCTCCATCTATGGGCTGAATAGAAAAAATCTGTTTAAAAAAATTGTGTACCTTTGAAAAATGAATAAAACAAACATCTTCGGCATAAAATGATCCAACAAGGGTTGACATGCCGTAAAACCCAAACAACCAACCAACTGCTTCATGGTCTACACCGAGAGTGGCCGTTTGTTTTTCTTCAAATTTTCCGCCAGTTTTTTTATTGGTTAAATTTTCAAGACGGGCTATTGCTGATTGCTGGTGAGTTCTGCAAGATCTTATTCAGGGTGCTAGATCAAGCATATTTTGTTACACCTAGCTCACTGAATGAGATGTTGAACTTGTCACCCCCTTTTTTTCTTAATAACTTATCTATTCTTGCCCTGATAACATTTGTTTACAATATTACATTCTGATTCTAACCAAAAGATCCAATTAATACATAAATAATCCCATCTTGGTGTAATGGTTAGCAAGATAGTCTTACAGTTTGATCCTCACTGGATACCCCATACTTGCGACTTTGTGTCATATCCTACTTATGGCGAGTGGGTTGGAAATGATACCTACTTGGTCGATATCATTTTGGCCATCCCATCATGGTGTAATTGTTAGCAAGCTAGTCTTGCTGTCTTATTATTATTGAATAGCAAGTCCGATCCTCGCTGGATGCCCCATACATGCGAACTTATATCACATCCTATCTGTGGCAAATGGGTTGGATAAATACCCACTAAACTCCTCTGCAGTGAGCAAGATGCAACACAAGGTCACTTTTTTAAGCAGAGTAAAGCTGGTTTGAATTCAGAGTTTTCCTTCTCCTAGACTGGTTGTCCAGTTTGCCATACTACTTATTTCTTATTATACCTGAAATTTGTTTATAAATCTAAAAATAAACAAATTCCTAAATTACCTTTTTTTTTCTTCGTTCCTATTTTCTTTTTAACTCTTCTTCACCTGGATAATTCTTTTAAACACTATTTTTAACAAATTATAACATATACATATATATAATGGTAGAATTTACACTAGTTTTCTTCTCTCAAATAATTTTATCTATTTTTACAATGGAATTACATCTCAAATAAATGACCTGAGTGTGGTGGTTTTCCAAAAAGAACCAAAACCGCTTCGAAAAACAGGCCCTTCTCTCATATGTGGTTCATCTGGAAACGGATTAAGATTCATCCCCCGCCTCTCTACCTAATAACTCGTGTGTGTGTGTGTGTGTGTGTGTGTGTGTGTGTGTGTGTGTGTGAGAGAGAGAGAGAGAGAGAGTGTGTGTGTGTGTGTGTATGTATGTATGTATTAATGGCATTTCACTTTATTTAAATGGGGAAAATTGATTTGATATACGAGGAAATTTGGTTACTAGCGGAACGAACAAAACTCGTATGTCAAGGTACCACGCTCTGTCTCTAAGTGAGCATCCGCGTGTGTGTGTCTGCCTGTCCTGTCTCTTTCTCTGAAACGAGAGAAGTTCCAGTTGTCATTGGAGTACTATAGAGCCCAGTACTCCAATGACAACTGGAACTTCTCTCGTTTTAGAGTTTGATGTTCAGCAGATCTCATCTTGCGGACCTCGATACATCATTTGCAAAGACTGTGATCCGGAATGAGAAGGCAGATTTCACCTCGACTTCTGTCTTTATACTCAGCAATATTCTTATTATTTTTTAGAGAAAAAAAAAGAAGCAAAAATGAACAACTAAAAAACAGAAACAAAAACAATAAAAAAACAAACAAACAACAAAGCCAAGAAAGAAAAGAAAAAAAGAAAAAAAAGGGACCCCAAACTTTTTCGCCTCTTTTCCGGCATTATTGTTGCCATGACTCCATCATCACGCTTTGTTAACTTCCAAGTTGGCCACCTAAAATGCTGCAAGCCAACTGTTCTTGCAAATTAGTGTAAACACTGGAATTACTTGTGTGCATTCTTTTGTAAGGAGAATAAAAAGCATATGCATGCATGCACCGAACCAATTTGCCCCAGTCTTTTACAGATATTATCTCATATCTCTCTCTCTCTCTCTCTCTCTCTCTCTCTCTCTCTCTCTCTGTGTGTGTGTGTGTGTGTGTGTGTGTGTGTGTGTGTGTGTGTGTGTGTGTTGTTCTGTGATCATCTGTGTATGTGTGGTTCTCTGTCTGGGTGTATCTCTGTATGTGTGTGATTCTGTGTCTGTGTGTGCGTCTGTGTCTGTCTGTCTGTCTGTCTATCACACACACACACACACAAACACACACACATACACACACAGTCTCTCTCTCTCTCTCTCCTCTCTCTCTCTCTCTCTCTCTCTCTCTCTCTAAGCCTCTGTTTTTGTATATGTGTGTATCTGTGTGTGTGTGTCTGTCTGTATCCCTCCCTCTCTCTACCTCATAAATCCATGATGTTGTGTGTGTGTGTGTGTGTGTGAGAGAGAGAGAGCGAGAGCGAGAGAGAGAGAGAGAAAGAGAAAAAAAGAGAGTGTGTGTATGTATGTATGTATGTATGTATATGTGTCTCTATGTAAGCATCTGTGTGTCTGCCTATCTCTTTCTCTCTTCTTTCTCTCTTTCACACACAGTCTCTCCTCTTCTCTCTCTCTCTCTCTCTCTCCTCTCTCTCTCTCTCTCTCTATGAGCACTAGACCTGCCTCTTTCTTTCTTTCTTTAGACAATGCAAGCTGACGAGGATAATTAACACTCTTTAGAAAGATTCTTGGCGGCTTCTTTCTGTTTGTTCTTTCTATTATTGTTATTTCACTCCCTGCGATTTCTTCACACCAGTGTTAGCTGGTGGTCTTTTACGGGAGTCTGAGTAACAGCAAGTCTCCTTAGATCCACAGGACTCTCCTGGGTATTCTAACCAATATCAACAATACTATGGTCTAGATCAGTGGTTCCTAACCTTTTTCTATTCCCGCACCCTTAAAAGAATTTTGCTCTGACCTCACACCCCGATAATTTATACTTTTGTTCAAAAATATAGAATGTGAATTCATACTACAGTTTTATCAAAAGATCATATATATTTCACTCTCTAAATCTAATATAATATGTTAACAAAAATTTGACATTAATATTTGAATTACTTGCTAAATTAATTACAAAAGAAAAAAAATTATCTAAATTTGAACGGACCCCTTGAAATGATGCTCGCACCGCCAGGAGGTGAGAGCAACCCTGGTCGGGAAACCCTGGTCTAGATGGTCTTTATTCTTCCTCTGATTTCCAATTCCTTCAGTCTCCGTTTCAAACCCTTAAGGACACATTCCGAAGGCACTAGCTACAATTGCTATTACCTTCACCCTCGTTCCAGTGGACCAGAGAATGAAAACGTAAGAGAGCAAAAAGATAGACAGATAGTTAAACCTTGCCAAAGTAGACTAGATTTTCTTCATTGACGAAACAAAGAAGAGGACGTAACGCTTAAAGAATGTATAGCACCAAAATGTGACTATGTAGAAATATAATGTTTTAATTTTGAAAATAAATTAATTTTCAATGGTACCTTGACTTATGTGTGCCCCCACTTACGAATTTTCCAACTTACGAGCTGTTACTCGGTTGGTTTTTTGCTCTGAGTTGAGAGCTAAAATTTAAGGTATGAACTAGCTTCAGGTACGTTTATGTTGCAAAAAATCATTTAATTTTCCAAATTCATTACGCCAAAGAAAATATCATTTATAAAAGAATTCAATATTAAAACATATACAACACATAACTCATTACATTATATTTTATCAAGTTGTAGGAAGCGCATGGTGTAATGGTCATGGGAAATGGACTCGTCGCTCCGAGTTCAAATCCTGGACCGTGGTAATTGCATTTCACTTAGCGCTAATACCCCTGGGAAAGGTATGAATCCTACTCTCCCTCCAGCTATGGATAAATAGTAGGGCAGATTGGGCTCTTTAACCTTGTTAGGCAACCGGTCTAGGAGAAGGAAAACTCTGAATTCAAACCTGATAAACTCCGCATAAGAAATTGACCTTGTGTCGCATCCTGCTCGTGCGGAGGGGTTGGTAAATATATATATTTTATCAAGTTTTTATACAAAACGGTGCTAGTCTTTTTTTTTCATCTAAAATGATGTAACAAAAATTAGTGTTTTGGAGTGGGTGGGGGCTTGAACGGATTAATGGCATTTCAGTTTATTTAATTGGGAAAATTAATTTGATATACGAGAAAATTGAGTTATGCGTTAAGTTTCATTTTATTTCATTCAATATATCAGATGTGTGAGCCACCGTTGTCAAGCATGTCTAAACTGACTGACTATGTGTTGTTCTTGGCGCTTTTATAGATGAAAATGTTGAAATTCCGGTCATCTGCGGGTTCGTGAGGTTGGAATTGGCTGGGGTTCGGGTGTCCCTCTGCCGGCCGGTCAGTGATATCTGGTGGTGCTGGGACTGCTGTTGGTATGTGGTATATGGGCAGCTGGTTGTCTTTATTATCCACTTTATTGGTCGGGTTGGGGTTGGATATGTGGGTCACTGGCGCTGGATGTGTGTAGAAATATTTGTATGGGGTTTAGGGCGTGTGTGTGTGGTGTTGCGTAGGCGGATTATCCACTTAATTTCTGTGTGTTTGTGTGGATAGGAAGCGGTGATCTATTAATATGTACTTAAAATTTTCAAGTTTATGCTGTGGTTTATTGAAAAGTTTTGCTATTGTGCCGTATTAAGATTACTGTTTAATTGTAAATTTGTGGCTATTAAATCTAAATCTGAAGGGTGTTTGCGTTTCACCTACATATCTGCTGTTTTTGCATTTGGTGAACTAGATATAATAGATGACGTTTGTGCTGTCGTAGGTGAGTTGTGGGGGTTGGATCTTGATATTGGTGTGTGGCATTGTGATTAGGGAGTCAGTTATTAGGTGTGTGTATAGCAGACATTTTAGGTTTGTTGTACCTTTGGTTGCCTTTTTGTGTGTTGTTGTGTAGGTATTTTTAAAATTCGGTGAGAAAGGTTGGGTGGTTGTTTTGGCCTTTTGATTTGGGGGTCGGATTATGGCTTTTGAACTTTTTCTTTTAGTGTTTGGGTTAGTTTGCGCATGCGTTGGATGTGGTCCCCTCCAGAATTTCTTTTCTTTTCCTCGCTTATAAAATCATTCTTAAGAAGTTCTTGAGCTGATAAAAACGAAATATTAATTGAATCGATTGTTTGTGTTTGTTATTCACCTTTCCTTTATATATATAATATATATATATATATATATATATATATATATATATGAGGTGATATAAAGATTATATATATAATATATGAGGTAATATATGAATTTACCCAATACATTCAAATCGAACATTGTTCTCGGGGAGGTCCTCTGCGCAGCATCCAGTATCCACACAGAGCTGGTCAATATACGTCTTTGCTGGCCGCCCACACTGGCGTGCCCATGTGCCGGTTTACACAGGGGGACGTTACTTATGATTTTGTCCTTGCTTTTCCAGTAGTGTCCGTCTTACTCGGATGGTTTGGCTGATATGGGGCAGTTGGCGCTTCATTAAGGTCCAGGTGGTGCAACCGTACAGCAGCACTGACACGACAACGGCTTGGAAGAATTGTCTCTTTAATTTGTCTGTGAGTCCCGATTTCCATATTCCCCCTACAAAACTTAGGCTTTTAAACAGTGCTTCTTCAGGGGATAAAATTCCTCACATATTTGCAGATAAATGTGTCTGCAGAATCTTAGTTGTTGGTTACTTGTAATTCGTTCTTTCGTGGTCCGGTTCAAATTGTAGTAGAAGAGGGCTGCACTGATTTGAAGTCGTGGCCGTCTCGGGCTATAACGAAGCGATGTCTTACTGTCCCGTGTTGTATCTAGGAGCTGCTACTGCGAGTGTCAAAAAAGAAGGCGACACTTTTGAGTTCTTACTTTTATAGCCGGCCTCACGTGACCTTTAGAAGAGCTATGATTGGCCTATTTGGTCCTTCACACGTGTGCCCCCCCACAAACTCATTCCAATAAGTTCAACCAAAAAAGCACAACGGAGAACTATTTGACTTAACTTACGATCAAGTCACGCTGAAAGCAACGGTTCCCGCTGGATCACCGAAGTTAAGTAGCAAAGAGCCCGCTCCGTATTTAGATGAATGGCCACTTAGTAACAGCAGGTCAGAGGGTAACCGGAGATCTGTGTGCTGAACTAAATAAAGCTTATCAAATAATTAACATCTCCTTGACTATAGTCGAGTGTAATGTTAAGTGAGCTAGACTAGCAGACCATTGAACGTTCGATTATCGGCGGACGCTCCATATTTCTGGCCTTGTGCCAAACTTAGTTAAATTTAGTAAGTGGCTAGAATAACGCATAAAATCACACTTAAAGCACCGGTTAGTAAACGCATGTATCATCACCATCATCATCATCATCATCATCAGATCTTGCCGACAGCACGTATCTCCATAACTCTTCCTCGCCATCCATCCCTATCGGCCATCGTTTCCTGGAAAGTCCTTTGCACAACCTCCAATGACCGCGCAGAGTTGATCGATATAACCTTTTGATGGCCAACTCACACTAGTGCGCTCATGTATAGGTGCCAGCAGGAGATCGTCACTTATGAGCTCGTTCCTGCTTCTCCATCAACATGTCTTACTCCGTCTTACTCGGATTTGTGTGATAAAAGTCCGTGCAGCTGCTTTTTGTGGGATTCTGCTTCCAGAATTTGTTCAATACGTAGCATCAACAAGACTGATTCGACATTGAATCACCCCCAAAATGACAGACATGTCGTAAAAGCAAGCAAGCTTAAAGTACCGGTTCCAGCTAAATTACTGAAGTTAAGCAACGATGAGTCTGCACAGTACTTAGATGGGTAACCACTTACTAAAACCATGTACTGCAGGCAATCGAAAATATCTGTGCTAGAGTAAGCAAAGCTTTGTAAAATGCAAACCATGCTTAAAACACAGGGCCCCGATAGATTACTGAAGTTAAGCAGCAATGAGCATAGTCATTACTTAGATGGGTGATCACTAACTAAAAGCATGTACTAGAGGTGCGTTGTGTAATAGTTAACGTCGAAGAACCCAGTGATACGAGGCTGTTTGCATTCCATATAGCATGAATATCCTTGGGAAAGGTCAGCATTCAACTATTCTCCCTCTAGCTATGGGTAAATAGTAAAGCGGATTGAGCTTTTTGATCTTGGTAAGGCAAAAATTCCACTAGTGTTTATTTCCACTGAATAGCCTGGAACTCATGTGTAATGTTATCATCGTAGGAAATGGACACGTCGACCCACGTTCAAATCCTGAACGAGGCTGTTTGCATTTCACATAGCGCTAGGAAAAGGTATGCATCCAACAATTCTTCCTATGTAAAGTAAAGTCGACGGGTGCCTAAAGTCGGCCAGAGGGGGAGTCTATCCCCTTTTCAATAGCGCTAGACCAGGAGATTGTATTTAGCATCTGAGGTGGAGCGCCACACCTACCATCAGCTCCATACTTTACCGCACAGATCCCTGTGCTACTCATACGCTGAGTTGGCGGGGACCGGTATCGAACTAGGAACCTTGTGGTTTCTAGCCGAACGCTCTACCGACTGAGCTAACCCGGCCCTAGCTATGGGTAAATAGTAGGACATACTGGATTCTTTAACCTTAGTTAACAACCAGTCTAGGAGAAGGAAAACTCTTAATTTAAACCAGTTAAGCTCCACTTAAAAAATTGACCATGTGTCACATCCTACTCGTGTGGTGTGTGTGTGTGGGGGAGGGGTAAATACATAAACGCATGCATTGTAAGTAACTTGAGATCTCTATGCTTGAGTAAACAAACCTTTGTAAAATCTAAATAACGCTGAAAAACATCGGGTACCGATAGATTGCTGAAGTTAAGCATCCATGAGTATAGTTGGTTTGTTTTGTTTTACGGTATATCAACCTCAGTGGGTCATTTAATGCCGATAAAGTTTTGAAATAAATCAATTCTTAATGGATAATACAATTTTTTTATAAATACATTTTTCTATTTAACCCATAGATGGGACCCTAACAGGTACTACCATTCCGGGTCAGAGTGGACCAGGGAGCAATGGTGATGAAGGGGTGCTCCACATTCCCCAAACCTCCAAAACCGGAACCTCACCATCAGATAGAGTTTAAGGACATGTAGACCCGCAACCACCGCCTTCTAGCACCCATGTGATAAAAAGGGGTTGGGGCTTGCCATAAGGCAATAGGTTGGGAAAATCATATAGGTGCTAGGGCTTGCGTGACCAGCCGATTGATCAGAGGGGCCTCTCCGACCGCCCGTCTAGCCCAAGATAGGGCCAAAGTGGAGTATTGCATGTCATGAACTGCTCATCCACCTGGGCTCTATCCTTAAGCATCACGGGTCGCCACCCACGGCCAACAGGTGGCCCCATTGGGGGAGTCTTACCCCTCTGCAGAGGTGCAGTCGGTGCATTCTAACGCCCCAGACGACAGGGCGGCATGAGTATTAGATGGGTGATAACTTACTAAAAGCTTGATGTACCGTAAGCAATATGTTGCCTTGTGTGCCAGACTAAGCAAAGCTTCTAATAATTCTTTGAAGGCTTTTCATGATAAAAAAATCTTTTAGCGTTAAACAATGTTTCCCACCCCCTTAAAGAGTCCAGATTCACAAGTAAGAGATAAAGTAACCAGAAGATTAACTGAATTCAGTGCACAGAGTAAATCTTTTAATCACTTCCCGTCTTCAGAGGTTACGTTTGCTTACAGATTTCGTTTTGTCTCTAACAACAGGATGTAAACTTTATCAACTGCAATTTCCGATATTCAAAGAAAACGAAAAAGTTAGAACATATGCAAACGGGGCGATTCCCTATGGCGTAGTGGTTATCGTGCAGTTCTGTGACATCGTAGTAAGCGAGTTCGAACTCCACTTGCACTATTACGTTCATTTACGGGCTAATGTAGCTCTGTGTTACATAATCTATGCATAGATTATTGTCAACCCCCTGTATTTCTGAAGGGATAGCCCCTTTTCATATATTTCCATGGAATATTACAGAAATACGCGAAATACGTGAAGTCACGTGGGACCTGGTTAGGTCTTCAGTTTTCAGCTTGGACGTCTGGCAGATAAGGTGTTTCTGTCTTAGCTTGGAGCTCACTGCACACGCGGGTTTTGTTAGTTAGAGAAATATGTTTAGTTAAGTAAATAAAGGTTTAAATAAATAATATGGTTTTGTGGTTGATGAATGTCTCGGCAACAAGACTGATCTAGAAGAAGAAATGAATCAAGGACGACCAACCAGCAAGACGAAGTTCAGACGCTAGAAGAAGAACGTAAGATACTAAAGATGAGCAGAAGAATAATAGAAGTAAAGAAAGGGTATACAACAACTGGAGAAGGTATGAACCCACAGTTATAGGTTAAATAGTACCACTACTGTTCTTCTATAATAATGGCTTTGGTATTGAATTACACACGAACGTCAACATAGGTTTATTTCCTTTTGTAATAATTACTAATTACTAATCAATTAATTGCTAATTACTAATTACTAATTACCTTTTATAATAAAAATAGCATGTCCAACATGTAGCATTTCACAGTAGCAACTAGCTACTACTAGAACTTGACTATTCAACTGTGTATTTCGTATCATTTATGGGTTTTGTTGGACGAGTCCAACTTTCTTATAGGGGAAAATATCTTCCCTCACAAGACTAAGCGAATGCTCAACTGACTGAGCTAAACCAGCCCCTACCAACCATTCAGATTCTAAGGATTAAAATGCAAATGTAAAGATGTCTGATTAGATAAAATTTATTGTAAAGTGAATGCTACAAGATTTTTTTTTTTAAATGATTAAATGTGAAGAAACCAAATGCGTAGGAAAAGTTCTTTGTTATTTGAAATTTGAAACAACTACCCCCCACCAAAAAAAGAAAAATGGTTTGGAATTACCTTGAATGATAAAAAGTGTGCTAAAGTAAATGAAAGAGAATCCTTTTAAGGCCATTAAACAAAGAAACCAAACCAATCAGATGCATTTTAAAGAGCGAATAAACAGTGATTTTTTTCTTTACCTTCGAAATATTTAGTTACTTTCTTCAGTTAAAATAGAAAGCATTTTGATACAACTGGAGATGGCTGGGCATGGAATACGCTGACTGTATCCCCTGTAGAGGGTAAGACCCCCTCCCAAAGAGGTATCTTGGGTTTGAAACTAAACTGCATCTTAATTTTTAGAGCTCTGGGAAGTATGCAGTATCCATTCATTGCCATTACTCCCAAGTCCACTGGTAATACTATTAGGGTGTCATGTATATATTTACCAACCCCTCCACGTGAGCAGGATGTGACACAAGGTCAATTTCTTAAGCGGAGTTTAATAGGCTTGAATTCAGAGTTTTCCTTCTCCAAGACTGGTTACCTATCCAAGATTAAAAGCCCAGTCTACCCTACTATTTACCCATAGCTGGAGGGAGAGTTGTTGGATGCAAACCTTTCCCAAGGGTATTAGCGCTATGGGAAATGCAATTACCACGTCCAGGATTTGAACTCGGGTGGATGAGTCCATTTCCTACGACTCTAACCATTACACCACGCGCCTCCATTAGGGTGTCATGTATGGGTCAGATTGATTTCCAAATCTCACTGGTGGTTTTTCACTGGAATCTGAGTGACAGCAAGTCTTCTTGTGTCATTGGAACTCTTCTAGTTATTCTATCCGATTTTTAGAACTGATGTGGTCTGGATGGTAACAATTCTGACTCTAATCATCCAGTTCATCTAGTCTCTTTTTTCAAGTTTATTATTATCTTTATTATTATTATTATTATTATTATCATTATTATTATTATTATTATTATTTTAGTGATTTTTCACACCAGTACAATTTAGTGACTTTCACTAAGTGACAGTAAGTTTTATGTGTCCACAATATTGTAGCCGATTCCACTAGTGCTTAGGTCTGTGCGGTTTAACTTCTTTCTGTCACTCTCAAGAGTCTGGTAAATATACTTCTGTACAAAATTGGTCACTAAAGACGAGTCTTAGACTGCTGCAGTGAAACTCGCAGTCTTTCTTTTCAATTTTTATCTGCATAGCGATAATCAGAAGTAATCAGCTTTGATTTTAGAAGTGTTTAGTTAGGGAATTGTAGATATCTTATCATTGAATAACCCCTATTTAGACTTATATTGGGGCAATTCCATGTCAAATCACCCCGAAAAAAAGTAAAATTGTCACCCGCCCTCTTCAATTCTTCTGAAATTTTGTCTTAAAGTTATTCATTCCCCAAAATGTGAGCTTCCAATTGGCGGAGTTATGTCGATTTTTAGCTCTCAAAATTTGGTGGGGTTCACGAAAAATGGCGACTTTTGTAATCTATTTTTGTCTGTAAAATGAGTTCTAGAACTTCCCTAATCCTAAAAATTGATTTATAAAAACATTTTTATCCAAGAACTCCAAAAATGCTATTGAAAAGGTCTGAAAGTCAACCAATTTTAAGTTATTGATGATTTCTGATTTTCCATATAAAGATCAATATCCCGATGTGGCACTAAATCTAAGACAACATTTATTTCTATTATTATTTCACATATATTGAACACTATTTGTACCAAAAAGATAGTTTGGTGTTTGCCCAGAACCGAAACTACATCAGTTAATATTTTGCAAATCAGAAATCATTAATAATTTAAGACTCGTTAACTTTCAGACTTTTTTGATAGGATTTTTGGATTCCTTGGGCAAAAATACTTTTATAAACCAATTTTTAGGAGTAGGGGAAGCTCTAAAACACATTTTACAGACAAAATATCAGAAGAGACCTCACGTCTTTCTTCTTCCAAAGCTAGGTCGAATCTGATCTCTAAAACTAACTGTTCTCACGTCTCTGTGCCGGAGGCCAGTTGGAGTCATCTAAAATGTCAATCTTAACTTCCAACGGTTATGGAAAACTACCCACCCCCGGTTTCAAATCTAACGAACTTTATTTAAAACTAACTTACAGGCACGCTCACAATTCATGAACTCTCATGAATTGTAACACAACCAAATAACTCACAAATTACAGTAAATCTTCCTTGTTAAAATTCCTAGTTCCGTTGCTCGCTCACTCGCTCACTACACAGTCATGTATGCCGATCCAACACTCTCTTTTCTTTGCATGAATAACCTGGTAACATTTCCTTTAGAATGTGACGTTTTGAACTGATATAAAAACTTCCCGGGCTTTCAATCAATTTAGATTGTTGTCCAATCAATAATGGCGACACTGTAACGTATTACCGACTCTGCCCAAAAATGTTGATGGCATTGATGAGGTTCTGTTAGTTCAGACTTTACTGAAGCATCTTTCTTAATCTATAAGAAACCGTCTTCATCTCCTTCAAAAGAATTTTGTCGATTACAAGGATGTTTACGTACTTATATCCGTTCTCATCTGGATCACACATTCTTTTCCTGTCAGGTAATTGGATACCTGTATATGTTTCTTGTTTAACACTGCACACTTCAAAATGCCAAACAGAATTCCAATGTCTGTGATACACACTCAAATCTCATTCTCAGACTTCGCAAAGGGATTAAGGTCATCCATCAATATTAAATGATTATGTTCTCGACGGTCTCTTCTTCTTCTTCTTCTTCTTCTTCTTGGTTACCCTATTTATCAACTTCTCCCCCTCCCCATTCTCCCACCTCTTGTTTCTTCTCTTCTTCTTCTTCTTCTTCTTCTTCTTCTTCTCTTGGTTACCCTTTTTCTCAACTTCTCTCTCTTTCTCCCACGATCTTTGTCTTCTTCTTCTTCTTCTTCTTCTTCTTCTTCTTCTTGGTTACCTCCTTCTCAACTTCTCCCTCTTTCTCCCACTATCTTTGTTCTTCTTCTTTCTTCTTCTTCTTCTTCTTCTTCTTCTTCTTCTTCTTCTTCTTCTTCTTCTCTTCTTCTTCTTCTTCTTCTTCTTGGTTACCCTCTTTCTCAACTTCTCTTCTCCCTCTTTCTACCATTCTTCTTCTTCTTCTTCTTCTTCTTCTTCTTCTTCTTCTTCTTCTTCTTGGTTACCCTTTTTCTCAACTTCTCCTCTTTTTCTCCCACTATCTTTGTTTCTTCTTCTTCTTCTTCTTCTTCTTCTTCTTCTTCTTCTTCTTTCTTCTCTTCTCCACTTTCTCCTCTTTTCTTCTTCTTTCTTCTTCTTCTTCTTCTTCTTCTTCTTCTTCTTCTTCTTCATTCAAGGTATGTCTGGAAATTAACCATCCATGTTTCACACTAGCACTTTAAGGCCCTTGCCTTTAGACTTTGGTTTCCAATAATTTTATTGTCCTCCTTATTCCTTTCTAACTTTTTCCTTCACTTGTGTTTTCTTCTCAGTTAGATTCCACTTCTAATATTCCCTGATAGCTTGATAATTATTATTTTTTCACTCCTTGCGAATTTTCACAAGCCTTCTCAGGTCTCCAGGACTCTTCTGAGTATTCTTGCCGAAATTAACACTGCAGCAGTCTGTATGGTCTCGATCCTTCCTCTGATTTCAAATTCCTCCAGTCTTTTTACAAAACTCTTTAAGACCGTTCAGTAGTAGTAGTAGTATTTGCAGAATCAATTGTTGCACAACTAATAAATAAAGCCTTGATAATTTCAAATAATCTTTTAGTATATATATATATATATATATATATATATATTATATATTATATATATATATGAACATCTGATGAACTTTAAAAAGTTATAAAAATTCAGCTAATGAATTTATTAGCAAGCCACCCAAAAAACAAAAACATCTGATTAAAAGACTAATGTTAAAAATGAAATTCCTTTCCACTTCCACAAAAACAGGAAGATGAGGTGAAATACTCATGTGTATGTATATATATATATATACACATGCATGTAAAAATTTATTTTCATATTATCAATCAAAGCCTGAAGAAGATACCAGAAGATCTGAAACACGTGTTGCATATGTAAAACAAAAAGAATTAAAAAAAAATTTTCTGAGAACAAAATACATTTTGCGGACCTTCTTTTTTTTTTATAAAATATTGAAATTTCTCCTGTTGAAACCAGAACAACATTTTATATATATATATTATATATATATATATATATATATATATATATAATATATATATATTCCAGTTCAGTTAATGCAAAATTGGTTTACCTAGGGCTATGACACGTTAATCTGAGATACCCAAGCCTAAGTTCACGTATGTACAATAAATTAGACTTTGATTGCTTCCAGACAGTCCCCTCCGACCAAGCCCTAACACCTGGTGGATGAGAAGTCCATGACATGCAACACTTTACTTAGACCCTTATTTAGGCTAGACGGGCGGTCGGAGAGCCTCTCTCCGATCAATCGGCGGGTCATGTCAAGCTTTAGCACTTATATGATTGCCCCATCCCTTTTTATCATATATGTGCTAGAAGGTGGTGGCTGGAGGCCTTCATCTCCAGGGAATGACGTTAAACTCAATCTGATGGTGAGGTTTCTAGTTCTGGAGGTATGGGGAATGTGGAGCACACCTTCATCACCGTTGCTCCTATGTCCACTCTGCCCGGAGTGGTAGTAGCGTTTAGGGTTCCATTTATGGGTTTAATAGAATAACGTGCTTATAAAAAAAAATGAGTTTAAAAAATGTCATTCCAAACCATCGCTACGAATCTTTCAAAACTTTGCCGGCATTAAATGACCCACCGAGGTTGATATGCCGTAAAACAAAACAAAACAAAGAAAACATCCAGATAGTCTGTTATATACTTATTCTCAACATTAGACTCTTCTTTATAAACTATTTTTGCGCTGTCTTTTCGTCCAGTCAGGATCTTTGCTGCAATACGAAAAACATTACATCCTCTTATAGAACTGTTTCCTATCGTGATCCCAATCTGAACTCTTTGATATTTTTAACTCACGCCTGTAGGATCTTGCTGAAAATTAAAGGACAAATCCCCTCGATACTTCAGCATTTTAATCATAACCCCTACACCAAACGGACTTCTTAGATTTTACGATTTGTTTAGAGTAGGTTAATATTCCTCTTGTAGGGGTTATGATATCGGCCTGTCAGCTTGACAGTCCGGTTTCAAATCACGCACAGGGCGGTCTTCCTATCTATAGCTCTGCTGATGAGGCCTAGTAGGCCGAAATGTACATACAGAGATTGATTTTTCTCGATTTGTTTAGCCATACATTTAAATAGGTATTCCCGCCTAATTCATTATTCATTAATTAATTTTCAAAATTAGGTACGACTCCAATTAAGCACTTATTCTCCCAAAAATTGTCGGCAAAAAGCCATTCCAAACAAACCGTGTTTATATATATATATATATATATATATATATATATATATATATATATGCCAAGGTTATTAGTCCGCAAGGGAATATAATATATATATATATATATATATATATATATATATATATATATATACTCCCTATATATATACATATATTATATTCCCTTGCAGACTAAAAAACTTGGCATATATATATATATATATATATATATATATATATATATATATATATATCAGCGTATGAGTAGCACAGGGATCTGTGCGGTAAAATGAGGAGCTGATGGTAGGTGTGGTGCTCCACCTCAGACGGTAAAATAATCTCCTTGGTCTAGCGCTAGTGAAAAAGAGATAGACTCTCTCGCTATCTGGCTGATACCGACATTAGGCCGCCCCGACGACTTTACTTTATATATATATATATATATATATATATATATATATATATATATATACCCAAACCCTCAACACAAGCAGGATGTGACACAAGATCAATTTCTCATGCGAAGTGGTACAAGTTTAAATTTAGAGGTTTCCTTCTCCTAGACTGGTTATATTGCTCAATTCGCCCTACTATCTGCCCATAGTTGGAGGGAGAGTAGTTGGATTCATACCTTTCCAAAGAATCACTTCTCATGAGAAAGGCAAGATTTTGCTGCATTAACTCTTAACATCCTGTTGAGAATTTTAAGTTCAGAGCCCCATTCCTATAAGGATTTATCAATAAATGGCTAAAAATGGCCTTTTCATTTAAAGTTACCTGTTATTTTCCATAAATCAAAGACTACTAAATATGTTTAATATGACTTTTAAACAAAGGCTATCGTTTATGGTGGATTAGGAAAACAAATGTGTCTCCCGGACGGGTGGAATGAGGTGGTATAGGATGTTAAGAGTTAAATCGTACTAATCTTCTGAAAACTCCAAATCTTCCTACAGACTTGGCCACAGATAAAAGTTTATCTCTTAAGTTAAGATTGTCAAAGAATTGACATTGAGATCAGAAACGTTTTCGTCCCCAAAACGAAACTGATTATTCTTTGCTTGGAAACAAACACATGAACATCGCTTATGCTTCTTCTTTCTCTTTGTGGTTGTTGTTGCTGCTGCTGATGATGTTGTTGTTGTTGTTGTTGCTTGTTGTTCTTGTTATTGTTCTTCTTGTTCTTCTTGTTCTTGTTCTTGTTATTGTTCTTCTTGTTCTTCTTGTTCTTGTTCTTGTTATGTTCTTCTGTTCTTCTTGTTCTTGTTCTTGTTATTGTTCTTCTTGTTCTTGTCTTGTTCTTGTTCTTCTTGTTCTTGTTATTGTTATTGTTCTTCTTGTTCTTCTTGTTCTTGTTATTGTTGTTGTTGTTGTTGTTGTTGTTCTTCTTCTTCTTCTTCTTCTTCTTCACGCCTATATTTTTCTCTTTTAGTCCATTCCTTCGTTTGCCATTTGTGTACTGAGGAATCCTCGTAAACCAAAGATGATAGTCATAATTCAAGGGTGAGAGCTTTTGGGTTATGTCAGGCATTTGGCCATTACAGAAAGAAGAAAAAGAAACCCTCAACATTCGAATATCATAAATGTCCTCAGGTCTCTATCGACCCATCATCCAAATATAACACATGGAAATATGCCGATACAGTTCAGAGATTAGAATGTTCAACTTGAGTTATATTGAAGATATTCACAGTAGACATTTATTAGTGTTTGACTTTTATTTCTTTCATTTCAGTTGTTTTATATGAATATGCATTTACCCAACCCGTCCGCCACGAGCAGGATGTGACACAAGGTCAGTTGTAAGTGGAGTTTAACAGGTTTGCATTCAGAGTTTTCATTTTCCAAGACCGGTTGCCTAACCAAGGTTTAAGAGTCCAGTCCGCCCTACTATTTAATCATGGCTGAAAAGAGGAGAGCTGGATTCATTTCTTTTCCTAAAGGTATTTGTGCTATCATTCATTGTCACAGGGAGGTCCCTAATCCTTGATTTATAAAATCATTTTTATCCAAGAACTCCAAACATGCTATTGAAAAGGTCTGAAAGTCAACCAATTTTAAGTTATTGATGATTTCTGATTTTCCATATAAAGATCAATATCCCGATGTGGCACTAAATCTAAGACATTTTATTATTATTTCACATATATTGAACACTATTGGTACCAAAAAGATAGTTTGGTGTTTGCCCAGAACCTAAGCTACAACATCAGTTAATATTTTGGAAAATCAGAAGTCCTCTGCGCAGCATCCAGTGTCTGCACAGAGCTGGTCAATGTATGCCCTTACTGGGGGGCCCACATTAGCATGGCCATGTGTTGGCTTCCACAAGAGAACGTCGCTTATGAGTTCGCCCTTGCTTCTCCGACTGTGTCCAACATATCTTGTCCGTCTCACTCGGATGGTTTGGGAGATAGAGGGCAGATGAACATACAGCTGCTTCCTTGTGGAGTGCTGTCTCCACGACTTGTTCAATATCGCATGCAGTGTTCTTGTGCAGCTCCCATCTAGCTAATTCTCCAGGCGCCTCGTTAGCATCCAAGTGGTACAGCCATACAGTAGCACTTATACAACCACAGCTTGGAAGAATTGTCGTTTTAACTTGTCAGTGATATCGGAATTCTATATGACTGATAATCTGTTTATAGCCGACCATTGCCTTCCCTATTTGTTCATTAACATCTTCTTCTGTGGATGGAATATTACTACCTAGGTATGTGAATTGTTCTACTGATTTTAGAGGCTTACCGTCGAGTGTGGAAAACGAGGAGAAAGTCTCCTTTCTTTTTCAAACATACCCGTGCTTATTGCGCGACATGATGATGATGATGGCGATGATGATGATTTGTGCTATGTGAAATGCAAACAGCTTCGTTTAGAATTTGAACCCTTGTCGCCATGTCCATTTTTTACAATGATAACCACTATACAAAAACACTCAAGCTTGATCTTGGGGATTCTACTCTTAGGGCAGCACCTCCCTACTGTGTCAAAAGAGAGGGTCAGAATTATCAGGTATTTGTTGTAGATATTGGGAAATCTTTTTTATCTTAGTGCATGGAATCCTCTTATTAAACTGATTGCATACTACCGCCTAAGGGAAGGATAGGGTGCCTCATGTGGTGTAAAGGTTAGTAAATTAGGCTAGCAATCCATTGTTAGTGAGTTTGATTCTCACTGGGTGTTCCATACATCTGGCCTTGTGATAAAGAAAAGACGGAATCTGATAATTCTGAAGAAGGAAAACAACTCGATTTGTAAATATAAACGTTCCAACATTCAATTTCGTAAGCGGAGTTTAACAGGTTTGAATTCAGTTTTCCTTCTTCTAGACTGGTTGCCACACCAAGAATAAAGATCCCAGCATGTCCTAGTATTTACCCGTAGCTGGAGGTACAATAGTTAAATTCATACTTTTTCTAAGAGTATTAGCACTATTTGAAATGCAAACAACTTCGTCCAGGATTTGAACTAGTTTTGCCGTGTCTATTTCCTACGACGTTAACTATTACACGATTATTACAGTTCCTATAATAATAATAAGTGAGTGCAGCAAACTAGCAAAAAAATGAGAAAAGAACCAACCACGATTGGGTGAGAAAGGTGATTCACTGGGAACTGTGCAAAAAATTGCAAAAGGAGTAAAAGATGCCTGAAATTTGAAATTCGAGAATAAGAAAATAGAAAATGAGGGAATATCTGAGATAAAATGCCCCAGATAGATATAAAAACTGGGTGGTGACTGTGGAATATGATAAACTGGTATGACCTTAGATACCAATTGTTTGGCACTTAGAACGGTCCTTAAAGGCTGGGAAAATGATGATTATGAATTGGAAATCAAGAGGAAGAACTCTAGACTATCCAACATTGAAAGATCGACGAAATACTCAAAAGAGCCCAAGAGACCCGAGAGAGATTTGCTCACTCACAGACTCCAGTGAAAGTCTCGCAAGAGCTCGATAATATATAATAATAATATAAAATAATAATAATATAATAATAATATAATAATAATCCGCCAGGAGACAGACCTAGTTTTGATTGACAAGATTAGAGAAGACTTGTCATCTCGTAGAACGACTCATCTCGAGAGGCCTCCGCAGGCACGATAAAGGAAAACGTAAACAATGAAAGAACAAAGACTTGGATATACCATCCAGTCCTAGAGATCTGAGAAAACTGAGGAACATTGTGAAGGTCGGTAATTTCTATTGGGCCCTTGGAAATGGGTGCCTGGGGGAACGATCTGACAAACTGGGAATGGGACTGGACATAACGCAACGTAGATCCGGCATGAGAACTGGAATACAGAAGAGTCCTGGATACCTGAGGAACTTGTTGTCACTCATGAACCACCGGCTTCTGCTGAAAAACGCGAATGGAGTGAATATGATAAATAATAAAATTAGACTGACATAAAACTGTGGTATGGAACATTCCGTGCAAGTAATAATTTGATCATAATCTTGAAAAAAGAGTCGAATAAATTCAGAATATGTCCTTATATACGTATGTAATAATGATAAATATTTGTCTTTTTTTCAGTCTTGTAAAATCGTAAAAAAAAAAAGAGAAGTGATTTTATTTCCAGTGGGCTTCATTTAGGTGTAACATATTCAAATTACATCTTGTCTGTGCTAGACACACGCAATTCTCGTTCAAAATATGAGACAGATACTCAATTTGTTGCTCTACCACTAAATCCAACTATTTTTTTTATTGTTATGGATGTTGGCCTTTATATTTGGTTGCTATTTGTTTGCTATGTAGTTTACGATAATTGTCTACAAGTGGAATTTATTCTGAGAGACAACCCGGGGTCGGTGCAAACAAAGGTAAAGATAATTTTGCAACTCGAGAATTATGACGAACAATAAAAGATAAATTCCACCCTAAGAATGAATGCCTGAAACATTTTGGCAGTGAGACTCTATGAAAATGTGTATTCTGTCTAATATTATAGAAAGAAAAATGATTTCTACAGGTTGGTGGCTTCATGTTATTTATAAAGATTTGTCAGATTTTGGCATTATAAATGATACAAAAAAAATACATTTTTAAACAGCTTGCTTTGCTCTTTTCAAGCGAAATATTTTGTACTTCTTTTTGTTTTTATCATTATCTACGATGACTGTTTTGAAAATGCCCTTCAGACTTCTGATTTATTTAATGTTTTTTTTCGTTTTCTATTTTTTCTTTCTTATCTTATGATAAAGGGTTCTTTTGCTGGTAACACTTCAGGCAACAACCGAGTTTATTAGTAAAAATTTCGTATTATCTTTTTCAGACACAAGTAAACAGAGACCAGGTTCTTTCAAGTGTTCCACTTTCATGGCTAAAGCCATGCTAAAGAATTTCAACATCCAACATAGAAAATGATTTAAATTTTATTTTAGGGCAACCCATTGCCCAATATTTATCTTCTTTGAATTTAGATTTAGATTTAAATTTCTACACACATATATCTTTATGCATTTGCCCTATCTAATTTAACAAAATTTAAAATTCAACGCACATAATATAAGTTTTTTTTTTCAATTACATACAATTAGAATTTTTAATTTTTACAATAACATACATTTGTTATATACAATCTTATTGAGTATATATAAAAAGATATGAAAGCACCACAATATGCTGTTAAAGTGAAAACATTTTATAACATAGCTAATATCGAACAATATTTCGATTTTATGAAAATCATAATCAGAGCTTGTTTATACTCCGTGTTGTTAAGAGCGGAGACAAACGTCATATGAGTTCAAAACAAAAGCCTTGATGTTGCAAAAAAAGGAAAAAAGTTATACAATAGTATCCAATGTGAGTACTTCCGCCGCATTTTTTCTCGGTCACCAGATTATGTATATCTTATTGTAACAGTTTTTAAAAAAGAAGACATATTAAACAATTTTAACACTAGACGAATTCTCTTATTCAAAACGGGATGAGTATTAGCCTGTTTGACGGTTGGACTTCAACAGATTTATGGAAAAATAATTTTTATTTTTGTAATTAATTATGTAAATTTTCTATTTTTTGTTTTTCTTATATATAAAGTAAAAAAGTATGAACGGTTGTAAGCTTTTATTTTTATTTTTTGGATAATGTGAAAATTTAAAATTTGTTCGGAAGTATATAACGGAAAATGTCATGTGAAGGGGATTTTATGGTTTCTGACTACAAGTGTCGCTAAATAAGGGGATATATTAAAGAAACGCCTTGTCTTTGGGGTATGGTTTTATGAGTAAGAATAAAGCAAGATTCCATAATTCTACGTAGTGTTCTATCGTGTATGTGGGTTAATATTTTGGCACCGTTAAAATCAAAGGTATGGTTATGATCAAAAA
>CM042156.1:47388591-47398591 GCA_023376005.1 Doryteuthis pealeii | reverse complement strand
GGCTCATATATAGAGAGTTATAATACTGTTCAATACATTTCAAGTAAAAGCTTATATCTTAAGAATTTGATCTGATTAGAAAAATGAGTATGATTTTTTTAATTCAGCGTAAAAAAAAACTGCTATCTAGATTTAGATAGGAACAATCTATTTAGTTTAGTTTGTTCCTATCTAAATCTATCTTGGGAAGTCTCTGTGGCGTAGTGGTCCATGTGCTGGACTACAAAATCGTAGTATGCGAGTTCGAGCACATTACGCTGACTTCTGAAAGTAATGAAACCCCTCACCGTTCTCCCAGCTATATATCAAATAGTACCACTACTGTTCTTCAACAAAGATGACTTTGGCATTAAATGACTCATAAAGTTTGATATGTCATTTAAATAACAAAAATTACATCACATCTCTCTCTCTCTCTCTCTCTCTATATATATATATATATATATATTAATTATATATATTATATATATGCAGCATTTTTTCTTTTATGCACGTTTTGTTGAACTCGGTGGATAATTCTTGTCTGACGAGTTGCTTTTCTATACTTTCTAATTCTCTGTCCATCTTTTCTATGTCGGAGTGGAATTGGTGGATAAATAAACCAAGGGTTCCTGCACGAGTACTTTCTGCACATCTTACTGCTATCATCAGGTGGGAACTGACAATCAAACAAAACATGCATATATATATATATATATATATATATATATATATATTTATATATATATATAAACTCAGTTTGTTCATATCTATATATATTTCTATCAATGTCCGTTTGTTCCCTTTTATCTATCTAGCCATCTATGAGTCTTAGTAAACAAACAAATGTGTTTATTTTTATATGGCTTTTTACGACAATTTTTGGAGGATATGTGCTTAATTGAAGTCATACCTAATTTTGAAAATTAATTAGTTAATAATTAAGGAATTTATATATATGTTCAAATGTAAGGCTAAACAAATCGAGAAAATATTAATCCCTGAATGTACATTTCGACCTATTAGGTCTCATCAGCAAGGTTATAGACATGGGAGACTGCTCCGTGTGTGACTCGAAACCTCGACTGCCAAGCTGACAGGCGAGGACTCTAACCGTTACACTAAAATTGTCGGCTAAAAAGTCATAAAAAAATAAAAACATTTGTTTGTTTACTTACCCTCATACTGTCGTGTAGCAAGTCAATAAAAAGTGGAATATAAATAAGTTTCAAAACAAATGAAGAATCTGTGAATGGCAAGCTAGTGTAACGGTTAGAGTCCTCGCCGGTCAGCTTGGCAGTCGAGGATTCAAGTCACACACGGAGCAGTCTCCCATGTCTATAACCTTGCTGATGAGACCTAATAGGTCGAAATGTACATTCAGGGATTGACATTTTCTCTATTTGTATATATGCCAGCCTAAATTCATTAATTATCAACTAATTAATTTTCAAAATTAGGTATGACTTCAATTAAGCACATATCCTCCAAAATATCTATCTTATCTATCTATCTGAAAACCTTTATTAATGTTTTTTTTCTCTATTTTTTGACCAAAATAATGTTTACTTTCCATCTCACTCAATTTTATGTGTCTTTTTTAGTATTATTTCCTATTTGTTCTTAATTCTCACTCTCACTTTATATCTCTCTTTCTCTCTTTCTCTATCTTTTACATTCTCTCATCGTTTTTTTTTTTTACATACCTTTTCTTTCTTTCTTTCTTTTTCCAGACAGCCATTTTCTTTATTTTTGCATTTACTCATTTTTTTCTTTCCTTTTTTCTCTCACTCATTGACTTCTATATCTTTTTTTCTTTTTATCTATACTCTCTGTAGTTTTCTTTCTTTCTTTCTTTCTTTCTTTCTTTGCTCCTTCTCCTCCTGTTTCCTCTCCTTCTCCTCCCCCTTCTTCTTCTTGACAACTATCTTTCAATTCGAAACTAAACAAACCAAAAGAGGTATGCCAAATTCCCAGACCAAAACCAGCGGGAACCATAATTCTTAAAACTCTTCCATTATTTCGCCGACCCTGCTGGGACGGACATTTTCGAAAAAGCAATCAAAACCACAACTTTCCATTTGTGCTCCCCCACCCCATGTCTCTCCACAGTTCCTGTGTGGCGAAAGGTCAATCAAGTGTGTAACTTTAAGGAGTGTGTCTTTTGTAGAATTCCTGAAAACAAATTCTTCTAAGTTGAAACTGTTAAGTTACACATTTCTCTCTCTCTCTCTCTCTCTCTCTCTCTCTCTCTCTCTCTCTCTCTCTCTCTCTCTCTCTCTCTCTCTCTCTCTCTGATTTTGAACCCGCTTCAAATTGGAGCCAGATGTTCTTTTTGTCCCTCAAACCTCAAATGGAAATCAGAGAAAGGCAGGGTATTGTGATAATAGTCAATGAAGGTAATAACAAACTTCTTTTGACACGCAACAAGGCAAAGTAATCTTTCTTGTGTTTGACCTTGTCTTATTTAGGGGCTCAGTGGAAAGACGGGGGTCTGGAGACTGAACGACGATAGAGAAAGAGAAAGAGAAAGGAGAAAGAGAGAGAGAAAGAGAGAGACTGAATGAGTGAGAGTGACTGAATGAGTGAGAGTGACTGAGTGAGTGTGTGAGCAATTGAGTGAGTGAGTGAGTTACAGAGAGAGAGAGAGAGAGAGAAGAGAGAGAGAGAGTCAGGGGGGAAAATACTTTCTATTGTGATAACGCTTTTAGTCCTGAGATGAATTAACAGCTGGGGTAGGGAAACTGGAGAAATAAGATGACTTCAAAGGGTTTTCAAGATAATTCTTTCTCCGTCTACTCCCAAATTACCCAGTACACCAGGTTGCACAAGGAGGACTGGTTGCTTGTTTATTTCTTCAAGGAAACCAGGACGGAATTTGCCCCTGGCTCTTAGGAACCAAGACGATTGTGTGGTCATCTGGTTCTTCGATTCTGATTGCACTGTGGCGATGTTTGCAGTCTTTTACCCGAGTAGAATGATCAGGTTTAGCTTCTTTTTTTAATGGCATATCACCCTTCGTAGGTTATTTAATGCCAAAGCCATCCTTGGAGTGGTCGTAAGATACCTCTTTTGAATGCGTACAGGGTGGTCGTCGGTGATGCCCTATCTTCATCGCCGATCACGGGTTCTTTTGCATCATATTGGCTCCGATTGCCACCCCGACATGAAACCGGCATCTTCAAGTTGCCACCCTGCAAGCTACGTGCAACTAGTCTTGACATTGTGCCACGATTAAAACTACAAAAACTTGGCCTCTTAAATCGAGAAACCACAGTCAGTGTGAGCCAATGAAAAAGCCCATCCACACTACTACTATTACTACTACTACTACTTACTACTAGTTTAGACGGAAAAGAACAGTAGTGGTACTATTTAAATAAACTGGTGGGTGTAACTTTTCAAGATATTTAGTTCAAAAAGTGAAACAAATAGCACGACTGAAGTTCGAACTCACTACGAATATCACAGTCTGTCACTTAACGCCTCGAATAAATAGATATATAGATATAGAACTAGAATAGTGTGTGTGTGTGTGTAGAAGACTCGAGAAGACTGAGGTGAGAGAGAGAGAGAGAGAGGGAGACGACAGACAGCACAGACAGGACAGATACAGACATACTATATTTAATTAATATATATAATATATTATATATTAAACACCCACCCCGCCTACTATGAATATACACATTTTGATAATCTTAACAGTTAAATTTACTTTAAAAACTCCCTCTCCCTCAATTTAACATTCGACCCGTACATAATTAACTCCCCTCCACATCCAAGACATTGCGAAAAAAACATACTACACACTCAACACACACACACACACATGCATACCACCCAAACACAAACGTCACACGTAATGACATATTGTTTCAAATGTCGCACATCACAGTGATCAAAAAATGCGTATTATGTGGATGTTGGCCAGTTACCCGCGTTACGCAGCCTTCTATGCTGATCCATAAGTACCTCTCATACATTTAGATATTTGCACTTGCATTGAAATATCTCACCTGATTATTGGCACTCGCATGAGAAAGCGCAAATTGGGTTCGTGAAAGTTCCTTACTTTCTTGACCTAGAGGTTAAGAATAAGATATGTTAAACGCTTTATATATTTATTCTAATTATTATTATATATATATAATATACTATATACTATATATAATTATATATAGCTATGTAATAGTATATAATATATATAAGTCGAAAATACTGTGGAATAAAATAAAAAGCAAGTATATAATGAACTAGATGAATGTAAATAGCACAACTTAGAGTCCGAAATCCTAATTACGATGTAGCACATATTGCTCATTTATGCCTCTAAGCACGTTGGGACAACCGCGGAGAATTATCAATTATAAGATAACTGTAATAGTCATCAACCTTTATATTAACTGTCATGCGATCATAGTTCTTTTACTAAGCTCAGCTTTGTTGTGACAAAGGACAAAGTATCGGAAAAACCCAGTAAGATCGAACTCACTAGTCTACCTTACTAGCTACGTGAGTGCCCAGTCATCGCATTGTATATGTATTTATCCAACCCCTAGGCACGAGTAGATGCGAGACAAGATCAATTTCTTAAGCGAGAGTGTTAACGCTTTGAAGTCAGAGTTTTCCTTCTCTTAGGATGGTTAACGCTAATCTGCCCTACTATCACCCATAGCTGGAAGAAGAATATGTGGATTCATGCAGATTTCCCAAGTTATCATAGTGACAATGGACAATACAAACAACCTCGTCCAGGATATGGAAACTCGTCATCGATCCATTACCTACGACGTTAGCCATTATGCCATGCGCCTACTCTCTCATATAATTGTACCACCCCTCCGCACGATCAGGATGCGACACTAAGGGGGCTTCAATTTCTTAAGCGGAGTTTAACAGTGTTGAATCAGAATGTTTTCCTTCTTCTTTAGGACTGGTTACCTACAATGGTTTAAAAAAAGTCTACGACTGTGCTACTGATTACTCATAGGCTGGAGGGAGAGTACGATCATAACTTTCCCAAGGGGTATTAGCACTAAGTGAATGCAATTACCAAGTCCAGGATTTGAACCGGGGCACGAGTCCATTTCCCATTGGCTGTAACCATTACACCACGTTGCACCTCCTTATTAGCACATCAACTGTTATATAACTAGTCAAGCATCATAGTTACGAGCCAAAAAAAAAAAAAAATCTCCGCGGCAGCAAGTTTTCAAGTTTTTAGAAAGTACTAACGGACAGTAAATACGAAAAATAGGCAAACGCACAATATTACCTTAATTTTATCTTTTGTCCCAATTTGTTTCAATATAAATTATACGTTTTAGGGAATTGTTTTGAATACATTAAGAAGATAAAACATATTATGAATCAATAACACCATAGTAGATTATATTAGTATGAAACAAATAATGATATATGTTTAAAACTTCAAGCGTATAAGCAAATATTTCCGTACCAAGAAGTACGACGTCGCTACTATGTAAATATTAAAATTCTCAGCGGTACACCTGAGTAGAATGTTCAAGAACGCAATCTGTCAAATAGTGATCAATAAACTTATGACGAGATCCTAGTTTAAATGAGATAACAGTTAATAGTAGAGTTCAGAAAAATTATTTCCATAAAGTCACTTTGGACGTGAGTATTCCAACGGAGATAACAAACATTCCATTGAACTTCAGGAAGTTCTCCGTATTATGTTCAATTCATAATTTATCGTGTCTCTATCTCTTCATTTACCCACGTTCTGCGTAGGATATACTCAATATTTCTCAAAGTAACAACAAAGCTGAGATAGAGAGAGAGTAATCTGATGAGAAAGAAGAAAAAGAGATCTTCTCTAAAAACAAAGCAAAATTATTTGGAGAAAAAAGTAAGAAGTTCGGACAAATCAGAGTCCGAAGAAGTAATTTCAGGAATTTCTGTGATATCGAAACAATTGTATGGAGCATCGAATGTTTAGCGATAATGAAGTTCTGAAGATGCAAGAGAAATAAATAAACTTGAATAATATATAGATATAGATAAGTATATGATGTGTAAGGATGAATATATATATGAGAGGTATATATAGATAGAGATCTAATAATATGATATAGGGAGAATAGTAGGTATAGTATATATATGGGAGAATATGTGCTTAATTGAAGTCATACCTAATTTTTTTTAAATTAATTAATTGCTAAATATATATGAATTAGGGCGAGCGCATATACTGCGTTCAAATATAAGTGAGCCCGTAGACAAATCGAGAAAAAGTCAATCTCTAGTATGCTACATTTCGGATATATTCATGCTACCTCAACTCTAGCATTAGCTATAGACAGGAAACTTGCTCTTAACGTGTTTGCTGAATGAGATAATATGCGAAATGTACATACAAAGATGTGGACTTTTCTTCTGATTCTTCTTAACAGCTTCTATACATGTATTGAACAGATCACGCTCGTCCTAATACATTAAATATACATTTGAATTTAATCTATTACATAAAATATATTTAGTGACTCAATTAAAGCTCTATTCATTATTTTCGATCCAAATAATTGCTCGTGTCTATCCTCGCCTATTCTCTATTCATGATATGTTGTTTACTTATTTTATTTATTTTATCTTTTTGTATATATTATATTTTCGATATATATGGTAAATTATCCCATAAAATAAATATTAGTATTAGTGATAATATATACAAATCATCTTATATAGAGAACGAGGAGCGAGATGAGGAGTGGGAGAACATTTCTGAAGGAACCGCACGGATGAGAGGTGTGTTCTGGGGGTCGTGGAGAGAGAGAGACATAAAATAAAAAAAGATAGCTTTATCAATATTTAAGATTTTTCGACTGTTCCTGTCAGTCAGTGCACTAATTATATGTTAAGTACAGCCACAGCGATTCGAACGATTTCCCCCGGACTCCGTCAGCTGTTTCTACGTGTCTCAGAAGATATCTTGAGAAAACCGGGAAAACAGGTACGACGCGAAGGTTGTCCCTCTATTGAATGTAGTGAAAGAAGCATTAGACAGAATGTGGCATGGTAAGTAAAAAAATTCGTTTTGAATGTGTGTGTTGTTGTGGCAAGTGTGATGTGTAGGCTGATGCATGAATCAACATTTATAATATAGGTTAACTTGATAGTTTAATGAAATAGTCTTGAGATATCGTTGAATGGAGCAGTTAGGATCAAGCATAGAGAATAAGCGTAGACGTGATTGTCCATACTCGGGTGCGTTGGTTAAACGAGATGTATATATACTCGCCATAAGTAACATATTTGAACCATAATGTTATGTGAAATATCACACCTAATAAGAGGTCTCTGTAATTGCCGATTGAGTGACATGTGCAAAGCGGCTACGACTAAACTCTGTAGGAAAGCTTCCGGGGATTGTGAGAGATAGAGAAGAGAGAGAGAGAGGAGAGAAGAGAGAGAAGAAGAGACAAGTGATGAGACGAGACAAAGAGACCAAAAGGAGCAATTTCATGGATACCCGTGCTGCATGCGCGGACAGTGGGATGATCGAATTGATGATGATGTGAATGTTGATGATTAGTGTATTATATAATAATATATATAATATATATATATTATATATATAGAGGAGAGAGAGAGAGAGGAAGAGAGAGAGAGAGACAGACAGACAGATAATAGACAGTGTGAAAGTAGATATTTCTACTATTTCATTCTTCTTCTTACTTCTTCTCTTCGTTCTTCTTTTCTATCTTCTTCTTCTTTCTAAATCTTTAATATAATTTTAAAAAAAGATATCATAGAGTGAATATGGGATCGAACCCCCAAATATTTGTTGTGTGTATATGTGTAACTTTTTATGTAAAAGAGAGAAAGAGCATAATTCTTCGATTTAAAAGAGATACGTATGTGCAAAAGAGAAAGAGAGAAAGACGAGGATTTTACATACTGAAACTAGAGAAAAGAAGGAAAGAACGAACCAAAAAAGAGAGTAGAACGACATTTTGTTGCTTACACATTAACTTTAGGGTGCGCAGTTGAGTTTTCTGTTAACAATGCCATATTCTGTATCTTCCTCTCTGATGCTCGTTCACAAAGACATGAGTGCTAAGCACCAATATGAGTATTATTTTTCTTCAATACAGAGATGGTCTGTTCACCTACAGAGAAGCGAAAAGAAGAGAGACACAGTATACATTATAGAGAGAGACAAACGTAGAAAAAACAATAATTGAGTGAGGGAAAAAAAATGTTCAAAATAATAGTAAAGAGAAAAAAAAAAGGATTCGCTCAACATGTTTGCAAATGTTTCTGAGACGATTATACGCTGCAAGATACAAGCTAATAGAGATCTCAAATTTGCATTGCAACTAAGAAAAAAAAGGGTGGTAGAATGGAGGTGGAGTGGAGGGGGAGGGGAGGGGAGATGAAACAAAAGTGAAAGCATATGAAAGGACAATGGCACAGTGAGATGAGGAGCAAATCAAACTGTTTCATGTTTGCCTAACAAACACATGAAAGGTGATATAAGGATATAGAATATAAATAAATGTATAATAAGTAAAATAAAAAGAAGATAATAATACATTAATTGTGAATAAATTATAATAATAATTGATAGTGAGTTTAAATTGTATTTTTATATATTTAATAGTAATTATTATTAATGATATACTGTGAGGTGATAAAAGGATATTAAAGGAAGTTCAGCAAAAGAAGCCAAAGAAGAAGGGAAGAAGAGTATATTATATATATATACGTAAATGAGAAAAAACTCTTACTTGCTTCATTACAATAATTTATTTCAACCGTATTAATACGGCATCTTCAGCGTAATCATTGTTGATAACCTTGAATGATGCGCGCTATTAATACGGTTGAAATTTAAATTATATGTAATTTGAAGAGTTAAGAGTTTTTTCTTCATTACTAAATATCTTTCTCTGTCTTTTTTACTCACTGATATTAGCACATTGAAGCTCTCCTTATGGCTCTACCTGCATCAGCTTGGTTAAACACACAATGAAAGACCACCTAGACTAGCGAGAAAAAAAACGATAGAGGTGAAGGAATAAACATGATATATAATTATATCAGTATATATAATCGATATATGAAAGATCTATAGGTATATAATGTTAAAGAAAAAGAGGATATTTCAATTATATTCACAAGCGTCTCCACACACCAAAGTGGTACAATCGTTAGCCGGGAAAAAAAAAAACAGCAATAACAGTAAATGATAGGTAAATAAGAAAAGAAAAACAGGAAGGGAAATTTTATATTATTTTAAATGAGAGTTTGAGAGATTGTAAAATATTACTACCAAACATCAACCAGGGAGAAAAAATTTTCTTAGTAAAAAGAGAAAAGACCAAGATAGTAGTACCAACAAAACAATAAATCTACTTGGTACAGTATTTGGCCAAAAGAAAAAAAAACAAATTGATTAAGATTGATATATAAGATAATATTGAAAATATAGACCGCAGAGAAAGGGCTAAAAGAGAAGTAAAAATGCTCGATAATAAGAGTAAGAGCCAATAAGTAAAAGATAATCTAATGAGTCAGACGAAACTCTGCGTATTAGTTTCGCATAAAAGGCCTCTTTCAGGGCTAAAATCGAGCTCTCGCGCTTTCAGGGCTAAATCCTGACTCAGATTTTAGCCTGAAGAGCTTTATGCGAAACTAATAGTAGGTTCGTTGGTTGACTCATTAGATTATCTTTAATATATACGTAGTACTGTAGTAAAAGATTAGTGAGATATATATAATACAGTATAATATATATGATTTACGAATCGAAATAAAGACAGCCTGTTGCCCAATGTTGCAGAAAGCAACTATGAGTACGCGCTTTAGCTGAATGTCAAGAAACTGGCAACGAGAAATCTTGCTAGTCAAATAAAACACCTTTTTTAACGTATCTATGCGTGATACACAGGAAATTCAATTGCCACCAAACACATGTTGATCTGGTATAATTTGGCATCATTAATATTTTGTCTTTTACACAGAATGTTATTAGTGCCAATATAATTGT
>CM042156.1:47374472-47388491 GCA_023376005.1 Doryteuthis pealeii | reverse complement strand
GAAGAGAGAGATGAAGTAACATGTTGGCTTGCAGCATTTTAGGTGGCCAACTTGGAAAGTTAACAAAGCCGTGATGATGGAGTCATGGCACAAAATGCGGAAAGAAGAGCGAAAAAAGTTTGGGGTCCCTTTTTTTTCTTTTTTCTTTTCTTTTCTTGGCTTTGTTGTTTGTTTGTTTCTTTTATTGTTTTTATTTTTGTATTTTTTTTAGTTGTTCATTTTCTTTTTTTTCTCTAAAAATAATAAGAATATTGCTTGAGTAATAAAAGACTGAAGTGAAGGTAAAAATCTGCCTTCTCATTTCGGATCACAGTCTTTGCAAATGATGTATCGAGGTCCGCAAGATGAGATTCTGCTGAACATCAAACTCTAAAACGAGAGAAGTTCCAGTTGTCATTGGAGTACTGAGGGCTGGTATGCTAGCTATAGTACTCCAATGACAAACTGGAACTTCTCTCGTTTTCAGAGAAAGAGACAGGACAGGCAAGCACACACACCAGCCGGATGCTCACTTAGAGACAGAGCGTGGGTACCCTTGACATACGAGTTTTGTTCGTTCCGCTAGTAACCAAAATTTCCTCGTATATCAAATCAATTTTCCCCATTTAAATAAAGTGTGAAATGCCATTAATACATACATACATACACACACTCTCTCTCTCTTTCTCTCTCTCTCTCTCTCTCTCCTCACACACACCACACACACACACACACGGAGTTATTAGGTAGAGAGGCGGGGATGAATCTTAATCCGTTTCCAGATAAACCACATATGAGAGAAGGCCTGTTTTTCGAAGCGGTTTTCGGTTCTTTTTGGAAAACAACCAACACTCAGGTAATTTATTTGAGATGTAATTCCATTGTAAAAATAGATAAAATTATTTGAGAGAAGAAAACTAGTGTAAATTCTACCATTATATATATGTATATGTTATAATTTGTTAAAAATAGTGTTTAAAAGAATTATCCAGGTGAAGAAGAGTTAAAAAGAAAATAGGAACGAAGAAAAAAAAGGTAATTTAGGAATTTGCTTATTTTTAGATTTATAAACAAATTTCAGGTATAATAAGAAAAGTTAGTATGGCAAACTGGACAACCAGTCTAGGAGAAGGAAAACTCTGAATTCAAACCAGCTTTACTCTGCTTAAAAAAGTGACCTTGTGTTGCATCTTGGCTCACTGCAGAGGAGTTTAGTGGGTATTTTCCAACCCATTTGCCACAGATAGGATGTGATATAAGTTGCATGTATGGGGCATCCAGCGAGGATCGGACTTGCTATTCAATAATAATAAGACAGCAAGACTAGCTTGCTAACAATTACACCATGATGGGATGGCCAAAATGATATCGACCAAGTAGGTATCATTTCCGACCCACTCACCATAAGTAGGGATATGACACAAAGTCGCAAGTATGGGTATCCAGTGAGGATCAAACTGTAAGACTATCTTGCTAACCATTACACCAAGATGGGATTATTTAGTATTAATTGGATCTTTTTGGTTAGAATCAGAATGTAATATTGTAAACAAATGTATCAGGGCAAAGAATAGATAAGTATTAAGAAAAAAAGGGGGGGTGACAAGTTCAACATCTCATTCAGTGAGCTAGGTGTAACAAGATATGCTTGATCTAGCACCCTGAATAAGATCTTGCAGAACTCACAGCAATCAGCAATATCCCGTCTTGAAATTTAACCAATAAAAAAACTGGCGGAAAATTTGAAGAAAAACAAACGACCACTCTCGGTGTAGACCATGAAGCAGTTGGTTGGTTGTTTGGGTTTTACGGCATGTCAACCCTTGTTGGATCATTTTATGCCGAAGATGTTTGTTTTATTCATTCTTCAAAGGTACACAATTTTTTTAAACAGATTTTTTCTATTCAGCCCATAGATGGAGCCCTAACAGGTACTACCATTCCAGGTCAGAGTGAACCTAGGAGTAATGGTGATTAAGGGGTGCTCCACATTAACTAGACATCCAGAACTGGAACCTCACCATCAGATAGATTTTAACGTCATACCTAGAACATGAAGACCCTCAGCCGCCGCCTTCTACAACATATATGATAAAAAGGGTTGGGGCTTGCCATAATGGCAATAGGGTCGGGACAACTATATACGTGCTAGGGCTTGATGTGACCAGCCGATTAATCGGATGGGGGGCTCACCGACCACCTGTTTAGCCTCAGTCAGGACCAAAGAAGAATGTCGCATGTCATGGATTGCTCAGCCACCAGGATTCCGTCCTTAAGCATCACGGGTCGCCACCCACGGCCAACAGGTAGCCCCGTTGGGGGGTGGAGGTCTTATCTCTCTGCAGATGTGCAGTCGATGTATTCTAAAGCTCCACCGATATGGCTGACCATGAAGCGGCAGTGAATGAGAAAGACAGACGACGAAGACAGACATTGAATGGAGACAGATAATTTTGAGCCTGATGGATCAGAAAAATGGCGAGACAGTTAGAATTTTGAAGAAATAATTTTTTTTTCAGATTAGAAAGGAATTGATGAATTTAAAACTGAAAAGGAATTAAAGTCGTCTGTCGAAAACTGAGGGTACATTTTCCTTTGCAAAGTGGGAAATAAGAACACTTTCGAAATTATTTTTTATTATTTTACGTTTTGTCTGTTAGTTGAAAATAATTATTTTAGTAAAAAAAATGATTATTTCATTTATTACTATTTGAATTTCCGGTATATATTTATCCCCAAAATGCAGTCTTTTCTAAACGACTTGGAAATAAAGGTTTGATTTTTTAACAATTGATAACACTTTGTGACAGTAGCCTTGAGTTCTCTGGTGATTGTAAAAAGATGCCCCCGTAAGTATGTATCAATTGATTGTTCACCCCAGATTGACAGCCGCTGATGGCCGCAAGGGTAAGGAACTTCGATCCCGGCAAGAGGTAGCTGTTAAAAGGTCGAGCCGCACTGATAAGAAGTAAACTTCGAAACACGTGTCTGTGAATGACATATGTTTATACACACACACACACACACACACACACACATACCCGTCCAGATAAGTAATAGTTTACAATAATATTTCTGAAGTGTAGAAACGTATATTCTTTAAGACATGTTTTTTTTCTTTTTATCCTATTGTTACTGCTAATAGTCCTCCAGCGTCACTGAAAACATTAATTTTCATCTGCTTACTGATCTTGCTTGTTGATAATTTAAAATGGTACCTGTGGACTTATACTAAGTTAAAACTTAGGGTTTTTTTGTTTTTTTTTCCGTGTGGTGGACCCGTAGATCTCATCAGATCATCCACCTGCGTTCCCCAAAGTCCCCCAGTCATCTTGCCTCGGCTTGTCACTGATACTTGACTTTGGGGAAGGAGAGCATGCAGTGCGTGTCGCACAAGCACGCAACATGTAAAACAAAAAAAAACATGTGCAGATATTTCTACAAGTCCCAGAGTGATGGAGGAATGGTGAGGTGTTCAGGCCTGACGGAATGGAAGCATGCAGATGTGAATCTACATACGGCGTGATTCATGACCTACTTAACGTCACCGTCTTGCTGATTGAACAGCAACGTGCCTCAGCGAGGTTGTGGGTGAATGAGCAGCCCCTTGGTTAACACTGTTCACCCAGCCATTTGGGAAGTGTCTAGAAAAGGTGACCTAAACAAATGCCGGTTCACCTATCAAGCTGGCCAGAAACCAACGTTTCGACGGTTGTCCACATTAGCTGGGCGAAAACTAGAAAATACTACAACACAAAACAAGGCTAAGAATAGCCACCTGGAATGTCAGGACATCTCCCGATCTTGAGAGATTGGGAAACCCCAAACTACGTACTGGCATCGTGACAGGGAAGTAACTCGGTAAGGAACAGACACCGATGCTCTTGTGGAAATCAGCTTCAGCTATAAGGACCAATTGACAGAAGGGGTGGGCTGGATACATATCCTCATGGAAAGACAGGCCGATGATAGCTGTTTGAGGTAAGGTGACTCGAGCCCTCCATTCTGAAGCGACACATGACAGACGCCATGGAAACACTTCCTACATTGAAGTCTGACCTGTGTGGCAGCGCCTGTATGTCGAGGATTTCATACGTGTGACAAAGTACATAAAAGCAAGCTGGACTCATCGGCCATCTGCGTGCTCACAACTGCTCACGTCTGGACTACTTGTAGAAATAGCCTTATTCTGTCAAGAAGCGGCAATCACCATATATAATATATATATATATATATATATATATATATATATATATATATATATATATTATATTTTAAATAAACAAACATCCAAAAAATCTTATTTCCTTCGCCGAGGAGCATAAGGCCCCGGATGTGTCTGTTATTATCCACTCAGCGACTCACTTGCCTCATATGGCAGTAGTCCCTCAGTATCAATGACAAGGTTAATTTCGCATGAGTTTCTCGGTGCTGTATCATGGCTGAAACAGTATAGTGTTTAACTATCCTGCTAGAGGTCACGGTTTCGATTCCTGTCGGAGGGAGTCGTTTAGTATATATCGCTGATGAGACTTAATAAAGTGAAACAGTCTGTACGATATTCTACACACCGAGTGATTCTTTGCGGGATTCACTTGTCATTATTATTATCTTCTATAATTATCGAATTTATGCGATATTCGCATTGTAGTTGCCTTTCAAGCAAAAATATAAATATTATCGACAATGCTTCTAAAAAATAAAACAAACATCCAAAAGATCTTATATATATATATATATATATTATATATATATATATATATATTTACATATACACTCATATATATATATGTACCGACCCCTCCGCACGAGCAGGATGTGACACAAGGTCAATTTCTTAAGCGGAGTTTAACAGGTTTGAATTCAGAGTTTTCCTTCTCCTAGACCGATTGCCTAACCAAGGTTAAAGAGCCCAGTCTGCCCTACTATTTACCCATAGCTGGAGGGAGAGTAGAATTCCCAAGGGTATTAGCGCTAAGTGAAATGCAATTACCACGTCCAGGATTTAAACCCGGGGCGACGAGTCCATTTCCTATGTAAGCAAAATAATATCGAAGTTACTCTCTTTCTTGTCACGTGTAGATTTCGATTTTGTGGAATAAAATTAATTCTAATGAATTCTTTGTATTCTGAAAAAAAAAATAACGTTCCATTCATTCTTCATTTCTACCTTGGTAAATACAGTTTTAAACTTGGTACTTTTTGACACACCTTGTATTCTGAAAATATCAATGAATGGAACGTTATTTCTTTTTAAAAAATACAAGGTGTGTCAAAAAGTACAAAAAATCTCAATATTTTTTGACACACCTTTTATAATATATTATATATATATATATATATATATATATATATATATATAATATATTCTCAAGGCATGTGTTATTAAAAATTTTAAAAATATATATATATATATATATATATATATATATATATATATGAGGGGAATGTAAGACTGAGTAAAATCTAAAAAAGTAAAAGGATATGCAAACAGAAATATGAAACTGTTGACCGTGTTTCGAGTTGAACCTAGATATCATGACTAACGACGACTTTGGTTTCGAAATATTTCAAGTTCCTGAGATTTAAGAAGCGAGAGAAAAGGAAATCTGTAGTAAAACCGGACAGCAATGGCATCCTGTACGTTGTGGAAATCATATTTTCAAGCGAAGCAGCTGAAAGTCAATCGACAAACTCTGGACGTATTGCAACAATTGAGACATTCTGGTTTAGTAGTATAACATGTTTCAGTCCTGAAACTTACGCTGACTCTCGAATAATCATCCAATGAAAAGTTGTTATGTACACTTTTCCATTTCATATATATATATACTAGCAAATATATGCACCCTCCGAGTGCAAGTATTTAAGTTTTAATGTAATGAAATATCATATTAAATTAGAAAGGCTAATGAAACTAAATAAGAATGCAGATAAAAATATTTGAAACAAAGTGGGGGGTATAATCGAATAAATAGAACAATTGAAACTTACTCTTCCATCACTCTCGTCTTTCATTGTTATTTTTTCTAATTTAAGTATTTAGTTAAAAGAGGAAGTAAAGAATAAAATGACAATTATTTTTTCTTGTTAATGGATTTCATTTAAGATTCATTGAAGAGATTTTTGCTTATATTCATTAAAATAAAGCCAAACAGTTAGAAATCAATAATACTAAGCACATATTTATTAAATTCGATTTTTTAATATTAATATGCAAATTAGCCTTCTCCTTCACATTGTAAACCGCTATTTTGTTGTATATATAAACATAATTGAATGTTATTAGTATGTAGATATGGTTAACAGTATTAATAATGTAATACAATTTTATTAATAATAGAGGTTAAAATAAAAATAAAATCATTGAGAATGTGATGTTAATAACTAAGGGAATTGTAACTTGAGTAGTGATATAGTTTCGGTTACAGACAAAAAAGCACACAATCTCCATTATAATAAGATATATATATATATATATATATATATATATATATATATATATATATATGTCTGTGTGTCTCTCTCTATATATATATGGAAAATGAATCCCACTATATGAGGAAAAAATGAGTAAAGAAAAGAAATGTTGATAGATAAAAATGAATTTTATCGATATCACTTTTAATCGATATCACTTACACATGTGTTTCGGTCTGTTTATCAAAATGTATACGGATTTACGTTATTATTATTATTAAAATAATTAGATGGAGTTGAAATGATGATGATAATAATAATAGGAAAAATGTATAAAATGTTCCGTACACAGATTTTGCCGACCTTCATCAGAGTGTTATTTTTATTTCATATATATATATACATATATATATATATATATATATATATATATATATATATATATATATATATATATATATATATATATATGTGTGTAATTAATATTTAGAAAAACAAACACATGATGTTAAAATTCGCTGACAGAAATCTGTTTCGACCCTTTATTGAAGTGGTCTTCATCAAGAGCGATGTGTGTATGATGGAGAAACGGTGTGAGTGGACCGTTATAAGACGAAAGTGGTACAGATGAAACGTTCTAGTTCATAGCCGGAATTGTTATTCTTTTTTATTTTAAAATGTTAAAATTTTGAAAATGCATATTCTGTTTTGAAAATAAAATAAAATAAATTTTATTTTATTTTAATAAATCAGAAGCATTATAGTCCACAAAGAAAACTCAAAAGAGTTTGATGTAAATATGTATAAAAATGTATAAAAAAGTTCAAAAATCCCAGCGTTGCAAACCACCATAGTCACCGGAGATGTAGATATCCAGGTATTTTTGTTTTTTTATATATATATATATGTATATATATATATATATATATATATATATATATATATATATATATAAGTAAGTAAGTAAAGTCGACGGGGCGGCCTAAAGTCGGTATCAACCAGTCAGCGAGGGAGTCTACCCCCTTTTCAATAGCGCTAGACCAAGGAGGTTGTTTTAGCATCTGAGGTGGAGCGCCACACCTACCATCAGATCCTTACTTTACCGCATATATCCCTGTGCTACTCATACGCTGAGTTGGCGAGGACCGGTATCGAACTAGGAACCTTGTGGTATCTAGCCGAACGCTTTACCGACTAAGCCCTGAAGAAAGATCTACTCAACAGATCGAAACACTGCAGCGTCGGCTAATAAACTTACAACTCATTTGATTTAAACCTGTGTTTTTCAAATTTCTCACTATACTACATACCGTCAGATTCACTTCCATTTCTCTTCGCACGCACACACACACACACACACACACACACACACATATATATATATATATATATATATATATATATATATTATGCTCCCCATGCCCCTGGAGTTGATCACTTTGGAGGGGATTTCGCTGATGACCGCCAACTAAAGCGTAAACGCAACGTTCTCTTACAAAAAGGATGGAGCACTCTATGGCGGCCTTTACATACATACAGATGTGTGTATTAATAGTTAAAATCCCCTTCGCATTCTGTGGGTGACGATTGCTGAGAGGTTAAGCTGTCCAACTGATGCTGAATCGATCAGTTCTATCCCGGTTGTAGGTAGCTCACAGAATGTCTAGTCACACTGAAGGGACTTGATAAGTCGAAACACGTGTCTGTGGATGACTATATATATATATATATGGGAGTAAAATGAGGAAATCAATCCGAAATGTAGCCAAACACGGGATATTACACTGGACGAAAATTTATTATTGGTCGTAGTGTCGGTGTTCGAACATTTCGGTTTACCAAGAAACCTTATTCAGGACAATATGAAACAAGTAAAGGAAAAAATATGTTTGTTATTAAAGAGATGATGGGTGTTTTGAATGAGTTGAGTTTGGAAAATATGTAGAAAAGGTTCAAATATATAGAAAAGTTTCATATATATATATATATATATATATATATATATATATATATATACACTGATCCAATATTTAATCAACCCTCCACGGAGGAGAATATAACGTATAGTCAAATGGCCCATGATATTTGATCGCTATCAATTACAGCTGGTGGTGTATCGTTCAGAGATTATTCTTCAGCACGATTAATGGCAAAACACTTTTGTCACGTATGATCATTCAAAATGTCTCATTCATAAATTCAAAGCGTCCCATCGTGGTTTAATGGTTAGCAAGCTAGTCTTGCAGATCAATTACTACGGAAAAGTGATTTCGATCTTCGCTGGGTGCCCAATATTTTGCAAACTTCTGTCATATCCTACCCATGGCAAACGGGCTGGTACAAAAAAGACGTCCTATTGTGATGTAATGCTTAGCAAGATTATATCGCAGATCTATTTCTACTGAAAAGCGATTTCAATCCTCGCTAGATGCCTTTCTACTTTCGACCTTAGATCTATTTCTACTGAAAAGCGATTTAAATCCTCGCTGGATGCCTTTCTCCTTTCGACCTTAGATCCTATTTTTACTGAAAAGCGATTTCAATCCTCGCTAGATGCCTTTCTACTTTCGATCTTAGATCTATTCCTACTGAAAAGCGATTTCAATCCTCGCTAGATGCCTTTCTACTTTCGATCTTAGATCTATTTCTACTGAAAAGCGATTTCAATCCTCGCTGGATGCCTTTCTACCTTCGACCTTACGTCACATCCTACCAGTAGGTTACGGGTTGGGTAAAGAAAAGGGCGCCCCTTCGTGGTGTAATGGCTACTAAGTTAGTCTCGCATATCTGTTTCTATTAAAAAGCAACTTCGATCCTCGCTGGATGACCCATACATGCGAACTTGAGTCATATCCTAACCGTGTCTCAAATGCTGGGTAAATAACTTCCCTTGTGAATAGTAGGGCGTCCCACCGTAGCGTAATGTTTAGCAAGCTAGTCTCGCAGATCTATTTTTACTGAAAAGCGACTTCGATCTTCGCTGGATGACTCATACTAGCGACCGCGTGTCACGTTCTTCGCGTGGCGAACGAGTAGGGTAATTTTGACTGATTTTTTTTGCGTCTGTTTTGGTTTAGTTTGTTTGGTTTGTTTTACGGCATATCAACCTCAGTGGATCATTTAATGCCAATAATGTTTTGAAATAAATGCATTTTTAATAGATACTCAATTTTTTTATAAACACGTTTTTCTATTTAACCCATCGATGGGACCCTAACAGGTACTACCACTCCGAGTTAGAGAGGACCAACGAGCAATGGTGCTCCACATTCCCCAAACCTCAGGTACTGGAACCTCACCATCAAATAGATTTTAACGTCATTTCCAGGACATGAAGACCCTCAGCCATCGCCATCTAGCACCTATATGATAAAAAAGGTTGGGGTTGCCATAAGGGCAATAGGGTTGGGGCAATCATATAGGGGCTAGAGCTTGACGTGACCAGCAGATTGATCAGAGAGGGTCTCTCCGACCGCCCGTCTAGCCTAAATAAAAGGTTTAAGTGGAGTGTTGCATGTCATGGACTGCTCATCCACCAAGATCCCGTTCTTAAGCATCACAGGTAGCCACCCATGGCCAACAGGTGGCCCCATTGAGGGGTTCTTACCCATCTGCAGAGGTGCAGTCGGTGTATTCTAAATCCCCAGTCGACAGGGCTGTCTTGCATCTCTGTAAATGTTAGAGACGTTGCTTATTTTCTTTTATGATTAAGACGTTAGAAGCCGTACACAGTTTTTGACAATTTAAAAATGACAAAAATGCTCTCTGAACTGGCAGCTGTGTCAGTTTGATAAAAAAAAAGTATCTTTTATTGTAGTTAAAACTAAAAAGCTTCTCATGTTATTCGACGACAAAAACAGAACCCAACTCGGAACCATTCCCATCAGCAGGCCTTCCTTATTATCTGGCCAAATTAACAACATCTTCAGTCTCGAGCCATCTGCAAGCGACAATAATCAAGCAGGTCACTTATAGACGCCGGCGGGTCGTCTCAAACAAACCCGGTGGGAATTAAGGGGTCAAGTGTGTTTTTATCCCCCCAAAAAAGGGTCCTTCTTTTCTAGAACGGATGCCCGGAGAAAGATACAGGGTGCCTGAGCGAATTAGAAAGTTTTATTTTCCCACGACTCCTCTTGACTTTCTCTGTCGAGCGCCATCTTTGTTGTTTTATAGGGACGTTTTAAAGATAAGTTTGTGTCTGGCATATAAAAGATTAAAGAAGATTTATTTGGGATGAACGGCTTCGTAATTCTCGTTCCTTAATTCATATGAATCTATGATGGGCTATCGGAGTAGAAGAAAAGAAAAAGGAATTGTTAGGTTGATAATTAGATTAATAATACAAACAATGTAACATCAGAAGATTTTCAATAAGAGTACAGAAGATGAAGCTATCATAAATATATATCAGACCAACACACACACACACACACACACACACACACACACACACACACACTCTCTCTCTCTCTCTCTCTCTCTCTCTTTATATATATATATATATATATATATATATATATAGAGAGAGAGAGAGAGAGAGAGAGAGAGAGATATTTAAAAAAATGCGTGTTCTGTTTTAAAAATAAAATAAATTTTATTTTTATTTTTTAAAAATCAGAAGCATTATAGTTTATAGTAAAACTCAAAAGAGTTTGTTGTAAAAATCATATAAAAATGTAAAGTGGGTATCAAAAATGTTTAGGATATATTTCAGCTGTTAAAATAATATACAAGTCCACAGTGTAATTTGAAGAAAGATGTTAGAGTTCCAAAATTTACTTGTGGTGTTGATAAGTCCGTAGAGTTTTAGATGAAAGTCTTCAAGGTGTAAAATTCCAGATATATTGTTTTTTCATTTGACAAATATGAAAAATAGATGGAAATTAATCCGACAGTATGAAATTTAACATTTTGAAAAAACAAATGATGTTTGTTATGCAATTGCTGACAGAATCTGTTTCGACCAAATCGATAAATTGGTCTTCATCACGAGCAACATAGACGGGTAAAGAAAGATATCCGTTAAAAGACTATATATATATATATATATATATATATATATATATATATATATACCACAGTGAATACAAAAATCCGCTAAATAAATAAGTATAAAACCTTAATCACTTCGGGATTTTTTCTCACTAAAATCGAGTAAAAGGTGCTTAATATAAAGAGCTAAATAGACGATTAAAATCAAATGGTTTAAAATAAGAATCGTTTCAAATGTACGGACTTAAGTTCCTCGCATTAGCGCGAATCCTGGGATATATATATATATATATATATATTATATATATATATATATATATATATATATATTGATTATAATGATTGTATATTATAATGCCCGAAAAATGATAGGAAAATTACATTAAAAACAAGAAAGTTATGAATTTTTCAAATGTTTAAGTATTTTGTGGGACAGTGCGTATGAAGATAAATGCATAGTCATATACATACGTATAAAACATACATACATACATAGAAATATCATTGATTCAATTTTTTACAAAGATTAATAGGTTAATCTATTTGAATATGGCACACTTCTCAGATAGATTGGAATTGCTTCATTAACTACCGGTATGTTCTTCGGAGTTACTTTTATCCTTTATGCTTTATAATTATGCGTAAAGTCGTTGAGGTTGTAGTCTTTCGATAGGTGTACAATTATGAGAGGTTGTATGCCTATTCTCATCCAGGTGTTTTGATCATCTGTGATTTGAGTGGGGGGAGAAAAAAATTAAATCGGCCTCCAAGCCTGGGGAGCAACTTGTCAACCAGGCTCACTCTAGTAAACCTGACCAGACCCCACGCAAGATAAGGTCTGCATCTGCATTTTGTATATTGAAGCAATCTGTTTTACTTGAATTGTCGGCCTTAGGCTTATCAAAAATGGTCAAATGGTAGCAAGGTTCAGTGAAAATAATTCAATTTAGGAAAACCAGCTGTGGAAAAGAGAATTATGTTGGCGGGAAAAATAGGGCGATTTTTTTTTAATTATCTGTCAAAATTCCAGATGAAAACTGTCTCCCCAGACAAAAAAAAAAAAAAAAAGATCAAGAACTTGTTTTTCTTTAAAAGATAATTCATCGTCTTGGTCCAATCTATGATATCAATATGATTGCTTATTGACCTGTGTTGATTTTTTAACTATATACATGTCTGTCTGTCTATTTCAAAATTTTAAGATACTGTAAAATCGTCGATAAAAACGGATTTCACTTACAAACACCGTCTTTTACCCAATCGTCAGACACGTCTGACGATTGGGTAAAACTCATGAAACTGAAAGTAATGAGAAGAACGCGAATAAAAGCGTAAATAAGATCCATTTTTATTGACATTTTACTTAGGATAGCAAAGACATAAAGTCAGTTATGCTAGGTAACTGTCAGTTTCTCGCATATTCAATTTTCAGATCAACTTGGTTTGAAAATCCCATACACGAGAAACTGACAGTTATCAAGCATCGTTGATTTTATCCGGTTAATTGTTAACAGATGATTTTTAGATTTAAAAAAATGATAAAACTAACCCCTAACCCTAACCCCTGACCCCTATATATATATATATATATATATATATATATATATAAAGTCGTCGGGGCGGCCGAAAGTCGGTATCAGCCATGCAGCGAGGGAGTCTATCCCCTTTTCACTAGAGCTAGACCAAGGAGATTATTTTAGCGTCTGAGGTGGAGCGCCACACCTACCATCAGCTCATTTATATATATATATATATATATATATATATATATTAGACAAAACGTGACCCGGCAGGTCTCCCATTGAGCTTTAGGTAGATAATTGGGATGAAGGAAAAGTGACTTTGCAAAGCGAATTAATTTTTTACAAAAAATACTTACGATCGGAGCATTAAAAAAAACATACAAAATTTCAAAGATTTCTAGGAAAGGGAACGTTTGACCTAATTTAAATTTATTAAGAGCAAAGATGTTGAAGTTACGGGCTGGCTGCTTATGAAACTTAACATACAAATACGTTTCAATTTCTCCCGTCTCTCTCTCTCTTTTTTCTCTCTCTCTCTCTCTCTCTCTCTCTCTCTCTCTCTCTCCACTCACTGAGACACTAACATATATAAAAGGTGGTAATCAAGATATACATAGAGAATGTGACGAGTAGAATGTGAGGAAAGGGACGTGCCAGTCTTTTTTACTTAATTGCAAATTACGACTAATTAGAACCAATTAAAATGTAATTTTTTCAAACATGACTCAATCCTAAAACTAAGGAATTTCCATTGATTCTGAGTCAACGCAATATATATATATATATATATATATATATATATATATATATATATATATATATATATATATATATTTCATAGACTCAGAGTCAATGGATCTTGGTGACTACCAGTTTTTTGCCTATGCTTTCATCCGACCAATCTCTTTAATGATCGTATAAGCGAGAAACTTGCAGTCACCAAGCACTGTAGACTGTGTCTACGCTATTAAAACTTAGATATATCGATCTAATAAATATATATATATATATATATATATTATATATGTGTTGTGTGTGTGTGTGTGTGTGTGTGTGTGTGTGTATGTGTGTGTGTGTGTGTATACAGAGAGAGAGAGAGAGAGAG
>CM042156.1:47364472-47369472 GCA_023376005.1 Doryteuthis pealeii | reverse complement strand
TATATATATATATATATATATATATATATATATGTGTGTGTGTGTGTGTGTGTGTGTGTGTAAATGTGATTGCATATTTATATATATATATATATATATATATATATGTGTGTGTGTGTGTGTGTGTGTGTGTGTGTGTATTTATTTACTAAGCTTAGCTTAGAAGTGGCACAATGCCAGAAGTATGGTACGCTCGATGAGAATCGAACTCACTAACAATGGTCTGCAAACAAACTTAGAACATCCTTTTATCAACTTTCGCTAAAATTCCCACTAAAGACGATGGGTTAATAAAACTTCGTGGAACTGGAAGTGTACACCACGAATGGTTGTTTCTCTACTAAAAATAACAGAAAACTTCTCTCAAAGATTATCTCTTGCTTACATCAAAAGAAATATCGAATATTTTTCCTCAAAGATTTTTTTTTATTAAGCAATTAGTATCAAATATTCTGGGTATAAGAATTTCAGATTAGCCAATTCCCGGGCGGTGAAGTTCTTTCCAGGATTCGCTTCTTAAGAAGGAAAATTTAATTTAAACTTATTCCCCGGGCTTCAGATAAATAACAAGTCGTAATGCGATTTCTTTTTCTTGGATTCTCTCATCCCTACTGGATTCGGGTGTCTGAAAAAAATCTTTTTGGCAAATAAAGAAAAGAAATAGAAATAAATAAATAAGGCGAGGTTTGTATTTATTCATCTGTAACTTAGTTTGCCACGCGTGTACGCACAGTCACATACACACGTATGCAGACATAAACACTCATACAGAGATACAGACATAAGCTTATGAGTGCAAATATACACGGTGCTTCATAAAGAATGTTACAATATCAATCGTGTGTACCCAAATACAACATTATTTAGCAGTTGAAATGAATGCACTATGCGCTATGCGCATTCGAGCATCCATTCCATAGATACAGACTTATGCACATATTCATGGGGTTTCAGAAAGAATGTTATAATATCAATTGTATGGTAATAATGTACCCGGGAATAGTTTTATTTAGCTGTTGAAATGAATGCATTATGCGCTATCCGCATTCGAGCATCCATTCCATAGATACAGACTTATGCACATATTCATGGGGCTTCGGAAAGAATGATAAAATATCAATTGTATGGTAATAATGTACCGGGAATAGTTTTATTTAGCTGTTGAAATGAATGCATTATGCGCTATCCGCATTCGAGCATCCATTCCATAGATAAAGACTTATGCACATATTCATGGGGCTTCAGAAAGAATGATATAATATCAATTGTATGGTAATAATGTACCCAGGAATAGTTTTATTTAGCGGTTGAAATGAATGCACTATGCGCTATCCGCATTCGAGCATCCATTCCATAGATACAGACTTATGCACATATTCATGGGGCTTCAGAAAGAATGATATAATATCAATTGTATGGTAATAATGTACCCAGGAATAGTTTTATTTAGCTGTTGAAATGAATGCATTATGCGCTATCCGCATTCGAGCATCCATTCCATAGATACAGACTTATGCACATATTCATGGGGCTTCGGAAAGAATGATAAAATATCAATTGTATGGTAATAATGTACCCGGGAATAGTTTTATTTAGCTGTTGAAATGAATGCATTATGCGCTATCCGCATTCGAGCATCCATTCCATAGATAAAGACTTATGCACATATTCATGGGGCTCAGAAAGAATGAATAATAATCAATTGTTATGGTAATAATGTACCCAGGAATAGTTTTATTTAGCGGTTGAAATGAATGCACTATGCGCTATCCGCATTCGAGCATCCATTCCATAGATACAGACTTATGCACATATTCATGGGGCTTCAGAAAGAATGATATAATATCAATTGTATGGTAATAATGTACCCAGGAATAGTTTTATTTAGCTGTTGAAATGAATGCATTATGCACTATCCGCAATAGAGCATCCATTCCATCGTTATAGACATATACGCCTGCGAATGCAGATGTACACGGTTCTTCATAAAGAATGCTACAATATTAATCGCATGGCAGCACTGTAGTCAGAGACAATATTATTTATCTGTTGGAATTAACGCACTATACACTATCCTCATTCGAGCATACATTCATTTATGCTATGTCCGAAGTTTAATATGACAATTCTACAGTCTACGCTTTTCAATGATGGTTGATAAATCTTGTCAAACTGAAAGTTTACTGGATTCAAAGAGTTTGATTCGGTCATTTTTGTTGACTACCGAAGTTCTCGATTATTTGTCCTTGTATTAGCATTTCAGTCTCGGAAGACTATAATAAAGTGTTTGTGCCCCTGAAGTTACAGCGCCTCCTGTGACTGTGAATTCCTATGTTTGAAAAAAATTCTCGACCGCAGATGTCGCATTTGAAGGCTATCCCTGAATATGTTGATGTACCGGTGCTTTATTGTCGTTGCTTTCTTCTGGACCTTTTAGCTTCATTGTGTTGTGCCAGGGTGATTTCTGACATGAGCAATCCTCGACGCAGAGTCTGCCGCCACCGAGGGCGGTCCTGAGACAAATTTTCCCAGCTGGAAGGGGCATTGCCAAAACATCTGAGATCCTTCTAGCAGACATCCTTGAATCGCAGCTGGGGGCGACCAATCTGTCTCTTACCAGACGAAAGCTCTCCATAGAGGATGTCTTTCGGGATTCGTCCATCAACCATCCGACGTACATGACCCAGCCATCGGAGACGATGTTGTCTCAGTAGAAACCACAAGCAGGAGAGTTGAGCTCTCTCTAGAACCGCTGTGTTAGTGATCCTGTTCCTCCAGGTGATGCCCAGGATCTAACATTTACCGAATAAGTTTATTAGCTATCTTTGCCGACTGGGCTGTCTACAACTACTGTTTCCTGCTCGAGCAGGATGTGACACATGATCAGTTTTTAAGTGGAGTTTAACAGGTTTTAATTCCATATTTTCCTTCCTATAGACCAGTTGTCGTACGTAGGTTAACTGTTTGTCTACTTTAAACGTGTCGCTTGTTTTACTCTGAAAAATCACTACGTGAACACTCCGGCCATTTTTTGTTTTGTCTGTGAACTAACCCTAACAGTGGTATTCAATCCTTTTGCAATAGGGAACCGTACAGGTAAAAAAAAAATACCACAGAAAACTTTTATATACTTATAGACTTACGATATATCCCTAGTTCACGTAAACCCATACTAAATCAATCTTATTAAAATAATCGGCTAGATCTACATGCTCTTACAGATGGATCCCAATATCAATCTTAGCTTTCATGTATATCAACTGCAGCAATAATACCACTTTAAACAAGCGCATTATTAAATCGAGTGTAGACCCTGATCCTGCCCGTAAAACAAACGAACAACCAGTCACACACATAACCGATCTATAACTCGTACTTAATACATACTACACACATATAAACCATATTAATCAAGCATTGTTTCTACATTACATTAGTACTTATATATTAACTATCACTCCCAAATCTCTACAATATCGCATCATTGCAATTCATAAAAAATTTTTTAACTACCAATCCGTACATCAGACACCTGGCTAAGATACATATAAAATAATAAAGATTGTGTCTCTTATTGGTCCACCAACCTGCAAGTTACAGCGCCTATTTATTGCAGATCTATCTAGTATTAACCAGATTTCACCATTACTATGTCATCATACTAAAACATCAACCCTACGACACTTCCAGAAGTAATGTGCTTTCGCCATAATTCAATAGCTACAAGCAACTTCATATAACCGCTGCCGAAATGCATGACTCAATAAGTGAAGGAAGCAAGGCATATATATTGTTTGCACTATCTAATCATTCTAAACACAACGCACATTGCTTTTAATGAATTCAATGATCAGTGCACGTATAACTTGAGTCTTGTTCTAATCTAGTTTCTCTGCTTCCTGCGTTGTCATTTAGAGGTCTCGATTGAAGATCTTTTATACACTCGCACAAACTCTACTCATACCAACTAAGCAATCCTTAAATACCGCAATAATTCTGTACGCTTGACCCTTACTACAGCATCCACATACCATCAAGTAGGATTCAATGACGCGTAACGTCACGCATTCGTCACTTTAAATACTTTAACCATTCCCTCATATGCTAATACAAAGATATCTCGTAGAATAAGGTACTCGTATTATTCATATTATTAGAGGAGCCAATAAACATACATAAGTCAAATGAAGAGCAGCTAGCGCAACTTTCGCACAAGTGCCAGCTGCAACGGCAGCTAAAGTCCTTTCACATTTGACAACGTTTACTATTTGATATCTCTACTATTTACACTTAGATCTAGAATTATACAGCCCACACCCAACTGTTGTGTATATCTATATATTATATATTTTATACGTGGGCATCTTATATTTAGTTCAAATAGCCCTTAACTAATTAATAAATTAATGATTACTTACTGATTACGCTGCCAACGGCTTGTGAACTGCGACCACTTCCCCCGCTTACCTTTTGGCACCAGTCGATTTAGGGAAAGAATTGGTGACAAGGAATGCCACAAAGCCAATCAACGACTGACCTCAAGGGGAATTTTTAAATTCAGAATTAATCCCTCTCCTAGACTCCGCTACCTACACAAGGTTTTAAAGAGCCTAGTCTGCCCCTACTACCATAGCTGCCGCGAGGGGATAAATATATGATTCATTACCTTTCCAAGGGTATTAACGCTAGGTAGTCACTAGTGAAATGACAACCAGCCCTTGTCTGGTTTGAAACTCCGGGTCGACAAGTCCATTTCCCACGGACCCTTCAAACATTATAGCACGAGTACCCGGTATAAATATATACTATACTAATACTAATATATATATGTGTGTGTGGGTGGTTGACTATGTAATACGTAAAAATCCAAACAAAAACGATGTGTGTGTGTAGTAATCAAAAAAAAAAAAAAAAAACAACCAAAAAATAAGTGTGATGTGAGTGCAAAAAAAAAAAATGCATATGAAAAATAAAAATGTACACAGTAGAGTCTATCTCTC
>CM042156.1:47353225-47355725 GCA_023376005.1 Doryteuthis pealeii | reverse complement strand
TATAATGCATGACTGGGCACCTCACGTAGCTAGTAAGTTAGACTAGTGAGTTCGATTCTTACTGGGTTTCCGATACTTCTGTTCTTTTGTCACAACTAAGCTAAGCTTAGTAAAGAACTATGATGCATGGCAGTTATATAACGGTTGATGTACTATACAGTTATCTTTATAATTGATAATTCTCCCGGGTTGTCCACGTGGCTTAGTGGCTAAATGAGCTATATTGCTACATCGTAATTAGCGAGTTTGGACTCTAGTTGTGCTATTACATTCATTATTATCTTTATTATTACGTGCTTTTATTTCCTTTCCAGTCATTTCGACTTATCAATCTATATATATATATATATATATATATATATATATATATATATATATATATAGCAAATATATGCACCCTCCGGGTGCAGTATTTAAGTTTTAATATAATAAGATATCATATTAAATTAGAAAGGCTAATTAAACTGAATAAGAATGCAGATAAATAGATTTCGACAGAGGGGGTATGATTGAAAAATAGAACAACTTTGAAAGTAACTCTTCCATCATTTTCCATTACTCCCTCTTTCATTGGTAAATTTTCCTAATTTTAAACTATTTAGTTAAAAATAGGAAGTAAAGAATAATATTAGTTATTTTTCTTGTTAATGGATTTCTTTTAAGATTTATCCCCGAGATTTTTGCTCATATTCAAAAAGATAAAACAAACATTAGAAATCAATAATACTAAGCAGGTATTTATTAAAATCAAATTTTTAAGATCAATATGCAAATCAGCCTTCCATTCACACTATAATCCTACTATTTTGTTGTATATATAAATACAATTGCATCTTATTAGTATGTAAATATGGTCAACAGTCTTAATGATGTAAAACAATTTTATCAATAATTGAGGTTTAAATAAAAATAAAATCATGGGGAATGTGATGTAAATAACGAAGGGAATTGTGATTTATATAGTAATATAGTTTCGGTTACAGACAGACAAACACACAATCTCCATTATAATAAGAAGATATATATGATAGTACGCAAACAGTTTGTTTGATATGGCTATGCCGACATTTTTTGGGAGAATATGTGCTTAATTGAAGTCATACCTAATTGAAAATTAATTAGTTGATAATTAATGAATTAGGCGAATATATCAGTTTAAATGTGAAAGCGTAAACTTTTTTCTCGATTTTGTTTACGCTTCACATTTAAACTGATATATTTCGCCTAATTCATTAATTATCAACTTAATAATTTTCAAATTAGGTATGACTTCAATTAAGCACATATTCTCCCCCAAATATATATAATATATATATATATAGTATTTATGTCTGTCTGTTCTGTCTGTCTGTTCTTTCCTCTCTCTCTCTTCTCTCTCTCTCTCTCTCTCTCTCACACACAGCACACACACACACCCTATCTAGTTCTATATCTTATCTATCAATTCTATTTATCGAGGCGCAGTGATAGACTGTTGATATCGTAGTGAGTTCGAACTTCAGTCATGCTATTACGTTCACTTTTAAACTAATATCTTTGAAAAAGGTACACCCCACCAGTTTATTTGAATAGTACCACTACTGTTCTTCTCTGTCTATATAGTAGTAGTAGTAGTAGTAGTAGTAGTAGTAGTAGTAGTGTGGATGGGCCTTTTCATTGGATCACACTGACTGTGGTTTCTCGATTTAAGAGGCCAAGTTTTTGTAGTTTTAATCGTGGCACAATGTCAAGACTAGTAGCACGCAGCTTGCAGGGTGGCAACTTGAAGATACCGGTTGCATGTCGGGGTGGCAATCGGAGCCAATATAATGCAAAAGAACCCGTGATTGGCAATGAAGATAGGGCATCACCGACGACCACCCTGTACACATTCAAAAGATGTATCTTACGACCACTCCAAGGATGGCTTTGGCATGAAATAACTTACTGTTGCATACCCTTTCTTTACTGGCACTAAATCGATATATGTTGCATAGCCTCTTCATTGGTACTAAATAATTATAATGTTATATATCTCTTTCTTTCTTCTATATCTGGTCGTATTTTCTTCTGGCCGGCTTTGCTTCTGATCGTCTTTGGTATATCTTCTAACATCTTGACTTGGTCTGGTCTAGCGTCTCGGATCTCCCTAAGGTCTGATTTTCTATTGCTATGTTCTTGCTGCTGGTCGTTCCTGTGATTCATTCTTAGTCTTGTTACCAAGGCATTCATCAACCACAAGAACATATTACTTATACAAACTTTTATTTCCTAACTATACATTTCATGTAACTAAATATCTGATAACATAGCGCGCGTGATGTTTCCCAGTTTAGGCAGACCTTAAAATGGTCCGGACTTCTCTGCCTGACGTCTAACTGAAAACTGGGGACTCAAAAAGGTCCCACGTGACTTCACATATTTGGCGGGCTTCTGTAATTTTCCATAGAAGGATTCCGCCATGGATATGAAAAGGGTCATCCCCTCAGAATTACAGGGATTGATCTCTCTCTTTTTTTTT
>CM042156.1:47347166-47349666 GCA_023376005.1 Doryteuthis pealeii | reverse complement strand
TCATAATTGGAAATAATATTAGTCACAAAATGCAATAATATTTTTTTTATCTTTGTTTACAGGTAAGTGTCACTTTTACTGATATTTCTGGACCTTTTGTCAACCAAACTATTGGGCAAATGTTGAAAAGGTAAGAGTAATTTTATTTATATACATCCCATAAATAAATAAAAAATTTAGAGATTCGGAAAATCGTGTTTCATATAAGGAATTTCTATAAAGCTATACAGCAGTAATTATTCTTGTGGGGTGTATTTTCGAAAAGCGCTAAATCATCTGCGTAGTTCGAATCTATAATAATCTCTGCGGGATATCGCTGGCTTCTTGCCATTTTTTTTTTTTTTTTTAGCGTGAAGCCTTTTTTCTTTTATGAGATCTAATGACGTTTGAAATATGTTATCAAGACATATTATAAATATATGGTGCTAATGTAATTCGTTGTGGGACTTCAGCGACAATATCAAGGAATCTGTGTCATCATCAGGTAAACGAACCATTCTTTTCGTGTCTTTGAAGAGTCTTATTATAGCGGTAACAGTTTCTTTGGGGGATCATATGCTAGTAGTATATATTCTATTTTTTCTGTGAATGGAGTCAAATACCTCGGGGAAATATACAACATTAGTGTTGCCTCGAGATTTCTTGCTTCTACGATTCGGTGGATATTCAAGATCAGTATAATTGTGGATCAATTTCTACCCGTTTTGGTTTTTCCTAAGGATTTTCTCTATTTCGAGTGGGATGCCATTGAGGAGAAGCAGAGTATTGTAGATCTTAGCAGCTATTGCAAATATGCGGTTTAGCTCTGCAGCTCTTAACAATACTGAGGTCGCCTCTTGGAAACTTGGAGGATGCAGCCTTTCGTCCATTTCTCAATTGTATTTTGTTTATACACTGCATTGCATAGTCTAAGAAGTATGTTTTCAAATTTCCTTGTCTTTAATACTTCAGGGGGTACTTCGTCGAGGTCTCCTACTTTTCTAGGTTTTTGTTGTTTTATAACTCCATCTATCTTTCCTCTGGGTATGGAGCCAAATGTCTTGAAGAAATAAAAAAAAAACAGTAGTGTTGTCTTGAAATTATTTGCTCGAACTTCTCCTACAATTTGACAAATAGTCAGGATTTGAGAAGTCAGGATCAATTTCTACGAAACCTGTTTTTTTGTTTTTTTTTGTTTTTTTTCTAAGGATTTTCCTTACTTCAAGTCGGATGCAATTAAGAAAAAGTTTACTAATTTCAGACATCTCCATAGTGGATACTTTTTCCGTTCCCTCTTTTATTCTGTTACATAATTTATGAGCAGCTTATCAATTTTATGCGTGCCTGTAGTTAGAATACTTAAATAAGGTCTGTTAGATTTAAAAGTGACGGGGTCTGTGGAAAGATACTGGGGTCGATGAGTGACAATGATGATATTCCAACTGACCTTCCGGTAAACGGTTTAGACACGTGGGAATGAGTTTTAGCTTAGATGCGAGCCGGTACCCTATCAGAGAGGATGTCTCTTAGGGTTCGAAACTCACCCGCGGCGGAAAAATGAGCAGGGTTGAAAATAAAAGCTTGATCAAGAAACAACCAAGTCTTGTTTTGTTAATTAAATATTAAAGACAATGACCAGCCCAGCCCGAGGAAGAATCAACAAAGAAGACCAACCCTTAATAGTAAACTCAACCAGGGTCCAAACCAGTAGATGAGGTAAGCAGAAGTGTAGCAAGTAAGACAATAAACTATTATCATCGATCATATCTCTCTCTCTCTCTCTCTCTCTCTCTCTCTCTCTCTCTCTCTCTCTCTCTCTCTCTCTCTCTCTCTGAGCGCTCTGGGGCTTTTTTCATTGAGCGGTCCGTGCGGCAGGGTTGCCTATTGTGTCTTCTCCTCTATGTTCTCGCAGATGCTTAGAGACGAGGAGGCACATCCGTTCCTGCGCGAAGTTACTGTTTCTGGACACATGTTCGTGTTCCAAATCTCGGACATAGTTGCGGTGAAAAATACGCTTTCAAGGGCCAAAAATCAATTGCGAGAAGAGCGAAGGGCTGCTGTTGGGAATCCGGAGAGGTTCGTGGCCCTGCCAGGTCCTCTTTGCTAGAGGGATGGCCCAATAAAGATATTTGTCGTGCAGTTTGGGTTGGACCTCCAGGTTGAGAAAAATTGGTCGGAAGTACAAGCAAAGTTGGAAGCTCGAATCCGGAAATGGTTTCCAAGGTGATTGTTCTTAAAGCAATGTTTTATAAGGGCTATATGTTTTATCTATATTACAATTCCATCTTTCCAAAATTGGATTAGTTTATCAAATTTCTTTCGCAACCGACACTATGTATTTTTGTTTCTTTACAGTAATTTCTTTATTGATTTGTTTTTCTTAACTACCTTGTTTAGATATCTATCAGGCTGGAACAAAAGTAATGTCTGATTTGTAGAGAACATATAAAAAGGAAGTTAGGCATGCAGAAATATTTAATCCTTAACATAACCTCCATTAGTTCATATAATCTCATTCCAT
>CM042156.1:47312166-47342166 GCA_023376005.1 Doryteuthis pealeii | reverse complement strand
GGGAGAGATGGAAATGAACTTAAATAGATATGAAAAGATTAAAGACTAGATAGAAACTATCAATGTTATTTTCTATCTGGTAGATACTCTCTCTCTCTCTCTCTCTCTCTCTCTCTCTCTCTCTCTCTTCTCTCTCTCTCTCTCTCTACATATGAGAGACAGACAGACAGAGACAGAAAGCCTGTGCATTGACTGTTAAATATAGATAGAAATTAACATAAATAGATGAGTACATATATTTGTATATGTATGTATGTGTGTAAGTGCCCGTACATTCTGTGTGTCTGTGTTTATAAATGAACTGGTATTTATATTTATTTGAACTTATTTCGTCATAAAATAATTCTAACCAAAGATTCTATTTCTATTTCAGTTTCTTCCTTTGCCTCGAAGGGAAGTGACTCATTGCCGTCTATGAGATTTCAACAATATTCTCCATGCCTTGTTTCTTTCTTTCTTTCTTTTTTCTTTTGTAAATCTTTTACTACAACGCCAGAGCCTGATCGGATAAGCCTTCAGATTAGACGTCAGAGGTCAAGGAAATCACGAGGTTAGTTTATACGGTAAAATCTAGGATGAAAAGAAAGAAAAGGGAGAGAGTTCAACCAAATAGAATTAGAGAGGGGGGAGTTCAACCAGATAAAATTAGAGAGGGGGAGAGTTACATTTTAATCTACGCATCAAAATCTAACAGAAAAGCCAATAAAATCGACACCTAATATTTTCACGAAAATGGATGCTTTTTAAGACATAATTAAGGGATCTTTGAACACCTATATATCCGTCAATTCCCTAAATTGAGCAATATCTTTGATATCCTTTTAATCTACGCATTGAAAATATTGTTGCATACCCTTTCTTACTTCTTACTTCTGGTCGTATTTTCTTCTGGCCGGCTTTGCTATTCTGATCGTCTATCTTGGTCTGGTCTCTTCTAAGGTCTGGACTTTCTTGGGGACTTCGGGTCTGGTTTCTGTTAGGGATTTCTCCTTATCAGAAGCCCTGTGTCATTGTTAGTTTTTAGGTAATAAACACAAGACTTCGATTTACTTTGATGTTACATTATTTTAAATCCCCAAACCAAACATATGCGCTGGTGAGACTTACGTCCTATGAGCTCGGCTCCTACTTGCTAACTAACTGAGTTACTTACTATCCTTAAACTGGAAGACAGGGTCTTTATGCCTTCTGGTTCTCACGATTTATCCCCGTAAAGCAAGGTGAGAGTGAGGTCAAGCCTTGTCACTCATCCTTCAAGGCCGTGGGCTGTAGCTTATAACGGCCATTTTGATTTCTACACTATTGCCATAAATATTAGGTATCTAATAATTATGTAACAATATATCAGAAAAGTCAATAAAATCGACACCTAAAATTTTCACCAACATGGGTGCTTTTTAAGGCATAATTGGAGGACGTTTTCGGTCAGTTTATGCAAGAGGGACTTCTTTTTTTATCTTTTAAGTATAAAATTCTCTTCTGATTAAAAGAAAGGTCAAACTGGAAGATTTGTACCTGTATGTATCTGCTACCATCTGCGCGCGAGTAGGATGTAATACCAGGTCAATTTTTAAGTGGTTTTTAGGAAGTTCGTATTCAGGCCTGTTGCCATACCAAGTTTGAAGAGCCCATTCTGCCCTACTACTTACCCATTGTTGAACGGAGAATAGTTGGATTCATACCTTTCCCAAGGGTATTATAGCTATCTGAAATGCAACCCACCAGGATATGGAGTTTTAAAAAATCATATATATATATATATATAAGTAAAAAAATCCAACTGACTGGTATGTAGAGGATGATTCTATTTGGGGATCATCAAAATCTCTCTCTACATCCACAATGCATGCTCATGTTAATGCAAACAGATTTATACAAGGATTTTTATAAATCTCTATGAGAGCTCAATGTATAATAACTAATAAATTAATTATATACATAGCAATATATATATATATATATAATAAATTTTTGAAGGCGTAATAATGCACATTTATGTTTAAAAAACATATTTATTTCTTTTTTTCTTTTTTTTTTCATATTAAGGGTCCAAATATTTTCAAGCAAAGCTCATCATCAGGGAATGAATTATTTTCTCATAATTTTCATCTGTATTTGGTAAATTCAATCGTGTTGTTGTCATTGAATGTTTGGTGGTAACTGTGAAAAATTTTTTTTTTTTTTTTCTTTCCGGCGAAGATATAGTTACGCTCGGTAAATTCCGTAATAAATCGGTGCGGTGATCGTGTTCCGCGGGATTTTTTGAAAATTATTTCATATATAAATTCTTTTTTTCTTTTTTTATAATACTATAAATAATGAAGTCCTGCTCAGGGACACTGAAATGAAGATTTTTTTTGTCATTATTTTCATAGTGAGTTCGAAGCATTAATTAAAATGTAATAATAAATTTTTGAAGGCGTAATAATGCACATTTATGTTTAAAAAACATATTTATTTCTTTTTTTCTTTTTTTTTTCATATTAAGGGTCCAAATATTTCAAGCAAAGCTCATCATCAGGGAATGAATTATTTCTCATAATTTTCATCTGTATTGGTAAATTCAATCGTGTTGTTGTTCATTGAATGTTTGGTGGTAACTGTGAAAAATTTAAATATGTTTTTAAACATAAATGTGCATTATTACGCCTTCAAAATTTATTATTACATTTTAATTAATGCTTCGAACTCACTATGAAAATAATGACAAAAAAAATCTTCATTTCAGTGTCCCTGAGCAGGACTTCATTATTTTATAGTATTATAAAAAAAAGAAAAAAAGAATTTATATATGAAATAATTTTCAAAAAATCCCGCGGAACACGATCACCGTACCGATTTATTACGGAATTTACCGAGCGTAACTATATCTTCGCCGGAAAGAAAAAAAAAAAAAAATTTTCACAGTTACCACCAAACATTCAATGAACAACAACACGATTGAATTTACCAAATACAGATGAAAATTATGAGAAAATAATTCATTCCCTGATGATGAGCTTTGCTTGAAAATATTTGGACCCTTAATATGAAAAAAAAAAGAAAAAAAAGAAATAAATATGTTTTTTAAACATAAATGTGCATTATTACGCCTTCAAAAATTTATTATTACATTTTAATTAATGCTTCGAACTCACTATGAAAATAATGACAAAAAAAATCTTCATTTCAGTGTCCCTGAGCAGGACTTCATTATTTTATAGTATTATAAAAAAAGAAAAAAAGAATTTATAATGAAATAATTTTCAAAAATCCCGCGGAACACGATCACCGCACCGATTTATTACGGAATTTACCGAGCGTAACTATATCTTCGCCGAAAGAAAAAAAAAAAAAATTTTCACAGTTACCACCAAACATTCAATGAACAACAACACGATTGAATTTACCAAATACAGATGAAAATTATGAGAAAATAATTCATTCCCTGATGATGAGCTTTGCTTGAAAATATTTGGACCCTTAATATGAAAAAAAAAAGAAAAAAAAGAAATAAATATGTTTTTTAAACATAAATGTGCATTATTACGCCTTCAAAATTTATTATTACATTTTAATTAATGCTTCGAACTCACTATGAAAATAATGACAAAAAAAATCTTCATATATATATTATATATTATATATATATATATACTTTAAAGAAAGAAAAACTTAACAAACCGTCATTTGGCTATTATAAATTTATTTCGACCATATATCAACATATATATATATATATATATCAACACTTGTGATTTATTTAATGCATAAACCTAATGATGGTGGGGCGTGGTTTAATGGTTATCATCGTAACTTGCATGAAGAGTTCAAATCCTGGCGAGGCAAGATTTGAATCGTGTCGCCGACATATATATATATATATATATATATATATATATAATATATATATATTAAGAAAAGTTAGTTCTGTATGTTGTTACTCCAATTTTAACATCAGTCAAGTAAAATATTAAGAAAAGAGGATATTTCTCACCACGTGGATTTTCTTTGAAAATGTGAAATGTAAGACTAGCCAGTCGAATACTTAGAGAACAGCTGCTGAATCGAAACTGCTTATCTAAATTGATTTGTCCCCGTTTTTTGTATCCGTTTTGGTTACTTCAGTTGAAACAAAATGGCATGAGGTAGTGGGGAGTGGGACAAATTGACTCCAGTAGCCATTACTGCCGGAAGAGATGGTCTTCTTTGTTAGAAAAAAAGAGGACGTACATGGAGAAATAGAAAACAACTAAGAAGTTGTGTATTCCCTTCAATCTCGTTGTTGGGTTGGAAGGTTTTATGTATTTTACAGAAAAGTAAAACTAAAGAGGAGACCATCTTATGGGATGCTTAAACGAACAGACAATAATGAGAGGAAGAATTGACAAATTTGTCAGTTAAATTTGACAAAATGTATTTTGCATCATGTTTGTATTGTTGATCAGAGTGAGGAATCTTTGGAGTATATCGAACAAACGAATCGTGTCTAAGATAAAATGCAGTGGTACCTTGATTTACGAGTATTTCAACTTACGAGTGTTCCGAGTTAAGAGCTGTCAGTCGGTCGATTTTTTGCTTTTTTTCCGAGTTAAAATTTAAGGTATATGCAACCTTTAGATACACTTGTGTTAAATTCACTAAAAACATTTAAGTTGTATTTGGATTGTTGATCAGAGATAAGGCATTTTATCAAGAACCAAAATTTTAAATGATGAAAACGGGAAAAATACCATGGTACTTTGACTTAAGAGTGCTTCAACTTACGAGTGTTAACCCTAGGATTGTGAAGTTCAGTTTTTATTTAAGTAGGGATGTAAATGTCTATAGAATATATTAGAGGTCAAATATCAAAAGGTTTCACGTTGGTGACTGTCATAACTTGTTAAAAAAGAGTTTTAAAAACTAAGAAATCTATGAATAGTTTTTAAAAAAGGAGAAAGAAAAGACGGTAATTTACGATATTTGTTTATTTCTAAATTCAATAAAAAGTTTAATATAACAGGACTTATCTTGAACTATTAAATTAACCAATGAATGGCCGATGAGGGAATATTTGATTGAAGGCAGAGAGAAGCGATCTTTTGTAGTCGACGAGTTTGAGAAATTGAGAGTAAACGGAGAAGTTTTTAAGTAGAAAGAGGCATTTTTGAAACTGTTGGATCAGGGGAAAATGTCGAGACAGTAATAGTTCTTGAGACGGGGGTTATTTTGCAGAAGATATGAGAATTTATATTTTCTCTCATCGGAATGAAAAAAATATCTTAAGTTTAATGTTAGGCAAACTTATTTTGTTGTACCTGTGGTGTGTGTATGTGTATGTGTGTGTGTGTGTGTGTGTGTGTGTGTGTGTGTGTGCGTGCGTTAAATATCTTGAAGCATATCGAATAAACAAATCATGTCTAAGATAAAATACAGTGGTACTTCACTTACGGGTGCTTCAACTTATGAATGTTCCAAGTTACAAGCGGTTACTCGGTCGATTTTTTTTGCCTTGTGTTGCGAGTTAAAATTTGAGGTATTAGAAAGCTTTAGACATCTAAGTTCATAAGTTCACTAAAACATTTGTTTCCAGATTTATTACGACACAGAAAAGTATTGGTAATAAAAATAAACAATTAAACTTATTATAGCACATTAATTGAATCCTATTTTATTATGTTTTTATACAATAGTGTGCTATTTTTTAATTCAAAATGTCTAACAAAAAATTAGGGTGGTTTTGGTGAGAGCTTGAAGAGATTGATGGAATTTCAGTTTATTTAAATGGAGAAAATTTATTTGATATATGAAGAAACTTACGAAAGTTACGAACACTACAAATTAAACTCGTAAGTATAGGTACCACTGTACATTTGAATTTAAGTTCAACCATTGTTTGAACAGATTAATTGTATCTAAGATTGAATATATTTGAGTCCGAGTACAATCAGTGTTTGAACAGATGAAGCGTGTCTAAGTGGAAATACATTTGAATCAAAGTTAAACTAATGTTTAAACAAATAAATTGTATCTAAGTGGAAATACATTTGAATTCAAGATGAACCAATGTTTAAACAGATGAATCGTGTCTCACATAAAATACATTTGAATCTAGGTTCAATCAATGTTTGAACAGCTAAAGTGTGTCTAATATAAAGTACATTTGAGTCTATGTTCAATCCATGTTTGAAAAGATAAATCATGTCTCAGATTAAATATATTTAAATCTAAGTTTACCCAATGTTTGAATAGATACATTTTATCTAGTATAAAATACATTTGAATCTAAGTTCAACCGATTTTTGAACAAATAAATCGTGTCTAACTGGAAATACATTTGATCTAAGATCAACTAATGTTTGAACAGAAAATTGTGTCGAAGAGGAAATACATTTGAGTCTAAGTTCAACCAATGTTTGAACAAATGAATCGTGTCTCAGATAAAATACATCTGCATCTAAGTTCAATCCATGTTTGAACGGATGAATCGTGTCTCACATAAAATACATTTGAATCTAAGTTCAACCTATGTTTGAACAGATGAATCTTGTCTAAGAGTAAATACATTTGAAACTAAGATCAACCAATGTAACCATTCACATAAAGGAAAATGAATTTATGAGGTTAAACCAGAGAAATCCATTTGGGAAAACAGTTTAACAACAGCGCACAGATTCTATTACATGTTCTCACAGAGAACATTTCTTTAAAGAAAAAAAAACTTGTTTCCAGACGTGAACACACTAATTCATTTATTCTTTGTCACATTGTGAATATTAATATCTACAGAAAAGACATCTGGCTATTGTAAAACAAATGTTTTCAGAAAAGTGGCAAAAAATAACAAAAAACAACTTCATTTTTACTGGCTGTTTGAGTCGTCAAATGGATATTTATATCTTATACATTTTACAAGTGAGCAAGTGTTTCCCATGTTTGTAATGGGCTTTTAAATTTGTATACCATTTTTTTCTATCCATGGGCAGATTATATATACATGAATTTGGTTTAGTTTTTTTTTCTTGTTAGATTTAAAACTTCCTTAGTTATCGTACCAGTGAATAGTGCAAGAATGACTCACAAACTTTACAAAAATTATTACAGTGTTTTTTGTTTAATTTCAAATTCTGCTTGCGAAATGAGAGAAGTTAGCATGTATGCAAATGATTTACTAGGGGATTTACAGGCACATTGGATAATATCTTGAGAGATATCAACATTAATATCAATATGATGTGATGAATTTACATTCATTGAATTTTTATGGTAGTAATATACAAAATCATAGCAAGTCTTTTCAACACTCCAACACTCTCCCTAGTACCTATTATTATTATTATATTATTATTATTAGTAGTAGTAGTAGTAGTAGTAGTAGTAGTAGTAGTTTTTCACACCATTATCAACTGGTGGTCTTTCACTGGAGTGATGACTATAGTACTAACTAATTTCCTCATATCTCCAAGTCTCTTCTGAGTATTCTAACCGATGTTAACAATGCTGTTTAGATGGTCCCCATTCTTCCTTTGATTTCCAATTACTTCAAACTCTTTTCAAAATCCATGGATACATTTCCAAGGGTACCGAATACACCCTGGTGTTCCACAGTTTTTTCAGTTCTCTGGCAAGGTCCAAATATTTGTCCATATTTTTGTTTTGTTTCATTTTCACCCTGCGATCCACCGGGACTGCAAAATCCATTAGTTGACAAGTTCTGTTTTTCTTTTTAATACTAGGTCTGGTCTTCTGACTGGGAGAAGGTGATCTGTATGTATCTCAAAATCACAGAGGATCTTATGCATCTAAGTCTCTAAAACGGTTTCTGATTTGTACATATACCATTTGGTTGATTGATAATCGTTATTATAACAGTTCTTAACTGGCCGGTTTTCACTGAAGTCAAGTGACAGCAAGTCTCCTCGGGTTTCCAGTACTTTCCTAATTATTCTAGTTTATTTTAAGAACACTTTGGTCAGGATAGTCTCGATTCTTCGCCTGCTCTTCAGTTTCCCCAATCTCTTTTCCAGGTCTTTGGAGACCATTCCAAGAGCACCAAATACAATTGGTATCACCGTAACTTTTATATTCCACCGCTCTCTGGCAAGGTCCAGGTATTTGTCCTGCTTTTCACTTCTTTCACTTTCACTCCGTGATCTGCTGGTACGGAAAAATCCACTAATGACAAGTTATTTTCTTCTTGTTAATGAAAGTTAGATCCGGTCTTTTGGCCGGGATTGGGTGATCCGTTTGTATCTCAAAGCCCCAGAGAATTTTATGTATCTCATTTTCTAGGACAGATTCAGATTTTCACGATTCTCTGTGGATCGCTTTTCCCACGCTGTCGTACCTGTTCTTGTTTTCCTTTTGTGCTAGTTTGCTGCATTCACTTATTGTTTAATTAACTGTTTCATCTCTATCACAACAAAACATATAATTAGTTTTTATGCTATTATTTTGTACTGCAATTAGAAGTGATTCAGCTTCTCTCTTCAGGTTTCCCCTTCTCAGCCAAGTACAGGTAATTTATTATTATTATTATTATTATTATTATTATTATTATTATTATTATTATTATTATTATTATTATTCCATTAGAGTTTTTCATACCCACTTTAGCCGGTGTTTTACTGGAGGCTGAATGACAGCAAGTCTCTTCTGGTCTCCAGGACTCTTCTGAGTATTCCAGCCGATCTCAACAATACTCTAGTCTGGATGGTCTCAATTCTTCGAGTTCATCCAGACTCTTTTTCAGGCCCCTGTGACCGTTCATAGGCAGCAATTACAATGGCTTTACCATCACCTTCATGTTCCACTGTTTTCTTAGTTCCTTGGCAGGGTCCAAGTATTTGCCTATCTTTTTGCTTTCGGTAATCGGCCGGGACTGCAAAATCCATATTATTATTATTATTATTATTATTATTATTATTATTATTATTATTATTATTTCACTCCTTGTGAGTTTTTCATACCATTACATATTTATCTGTTTCGTCTGTCTCCACACATTGCTATTGTGTTGTGTCTTATCTATTTTCACTTTGATATAATTTGTCCTTATGGCAATGTATTTTCTTTCAGTTATGAGAGATTCAGTTTCTTTCACCAGGTTTCTGTTTCTTACCTAGGATTTCTCGTTTTCAATCTATCCAGTTTGTCGCTTGAAATTTCCATATATTTTTTTTTCAATTTTTTTTCTAGTTTTTGTTGCTTTTCTGTTTGTCAATATATTGCAATTGCTGTTACTGGGTGCCAAAATTAGTCTTTCTTTATTTCTTTTAGTCTATTCTTCGAGTCCCCAAATTGTCGCATCTACGCAATGTGGGCGAGAACTTTTCCTACTTATTTTCTTGACACATATAGTCTGTCTATTTAATCTCTCGGGTATAATTTCCTTGTCTTTTGACCTATCTGCCGGGGTTCCTCCTTTGTTCATTTTAAGAATGGTCCAGAGTATCTTATAAGAGGGATAGTCCAGGTATTTATTCCCTTGGTGGGATTTCTGCTCCAGAGCTTGATTTCTAGAAGTTTACTTGTTCTTCTGAACATCTCTGATTGCTTGTTTGTTATTATTATTATTATTATTATTATTATTATTATTTCACTCCTTGCAAATTTTTCACACCAGCGTAAGCTGACGGTCTTTCACCGACATCTGAATGATGACAGCAAGTCTCCCCAGATCTCCATGACTCTTACGAGTATTCTAGCTGATTTCAACAATGCTGTTGTCGAGATGGTCTCGATTCTTCCTCTGATTTCTAATTCCTCTAGTCTATTTTCTAAACTCTTGGGGGCTGTTCCAAAGACACCAAATAAAATTGGTTTCACTTTCACCTACATATTCCACTTTTTTTCTCAATTCTCTAGCAAGATTCAATCTAGCAAGATTCAATCTAGCAAGATATATATATTTTCGTTTTCTTTCCTCTTCACCCTGTGATCTGCTAAGACTGCAAAATCTACCAATTTACAAGTTTTTCTTGTTAATCAATACTAAATCTGGTCATCTGGCTGAAATAAGGTGATGTTTCTATCTCAAAGTCCCAGAGAATTTTATGCGTTTTATTCTTAAGAAGAGATTCTGGTTTATGCATATACTATTTTGTTGTATGGTCAAAATTGAATTTCTTGCACAATTCCCTCTAGATCACCCTTTCAACCCAGTCGGGTCTAGCCTTGTATTCTCGTTGTAATATTTTGCTACATTTGCTTAATACATGGTTGACTGTCTCAGTCTCAATACACCCTACATTTGCTGTTGATGTAATTTGTTCTTATGGCATCGTTTTGTGATGCAATTATGAGCGACGTGTTTTCTCTCTTGAGGTTTCTTTTTCTTAACCATGTCCAGGTCTTTACATGTGCAATCTACTCAATTTGTCGCTTGAAGTCTCTATATAATTGTTTTTATTCCCATTTTTGTTTACTCGTTTTTGTTGTTTTTCTGCTTGACCATATGCTACAACTGCTATTATTGGCTGCTGTAATTAATATTTCCTTGCTCTTTTTTTTATGTAATCTTCGAGTCTTTGGATTGTGGCATCTACGTAATCATCAATGTTGGTGAGACCTCTTTCACATTCTTTTCTTGATACGTATAGTCTGTCTCTATCATCTCCCGGGTGTAATGCATTATTATTATTATTATTATTATTATTATTATTATTATTATTATTATTAATAATAATAATAATTATTATTATAATATTTTACACACCAAAGTTAGCTGATGGTCTTTCACTCAGTTTGAGTCTCCAATACTCTCCTAAGTATTCCACCTGATTTTAACAATGCTGTTGTCTGGATGGTCTCAATTCTTCCTCTGATTTTCCAGTCCCTCTAGTCTTTTTTCTAGGCTTTTGGAGACCGTTCCAAGTGTCCCAACTACAATTGGTATCACTTTCACCCTTATATTACACAGTTTTTTTTTTAATTCTCTGGAAAGGTCTAGTCTTTTGTTTCCTTTCATCTTCATCCTGTGATCTACTGGAACTGCAAAATCTAACAGTTGATTATTATTATTATTATTATTATTATTATTATTATTATTATTATCATGGAGTTTTTCACATCAGCCGTAGCTGGTAGTTCACATGAGGCTGAGTGACAGCAAGTCTCCTCAGGTCTCCAGGACTGTTTTGAGTATTCTAGCCGATCTTAAGTGTGTTTTAGTTTGGATGGTCTCTGATTTTTCTTTGATTTCAAATTCATCCAAATTTCTTTCCAGAGCTTTGGAGACCGTTTCAAGGGCACCAATTACAATTGGTATGACCTTCACCTTCATGTTCTACAGTTTTCTTAATTCTCTGACAAGGTCAAAGTATTTTTCTACCATTTCGCTTTCTTTCATTTTTATTGTACCCTTTAGTCTACCGATTTAAAGATTGTGTCAATAAAAACACATGTGAATACAGTAATTCAAATCGTTTATAGAGTACAAGTTAATCTAGAAAAAATTAAATAATATATTGATCAAAGAGTAACTGATATGAAGATTTAGTTCCAAATTGGTGTGGAATATCATGCAGAAGTAATTTTTCATAATTTTGGAAAAGTCTACCTTCTGCTTCCTTGCAGTTCAAGAACCAGATTTTAAGTGACGTAGTTTATGCAGATAAACTCATGGCTGGGAGACGAAGAAGTAAAATAAATAAATAGATGAATAAATAAATGAATAAATAAATAATTGAATGAATAAATAAATAATGAAAATAAAAAGCAACTATATAAGATACCACCCGCACGGCAAAACATGAAAAACAAAATATTTTTGAAAAAATTAATAAATAAACTAAAGATATTTCCTTCTGAGTCGCAAAAGTCAAAATCCTGAAGCAAAGATACAGAACTAGTACCCTCTACTTCCCTCACCCCCCTGCCCCTCCATCCATCTATCCGCTCGGATTGCCCTAAAAAGAGATAAAAGAAAATAGTTAAACTCTGCATATCTCTAAGGCTATGGCATCACTCTCCCTCGGGTGGGTTCATTTTACCGGAGTTGGTAGGTAGTTGCTTTCTGGTGATGTGCCATAGAGAACTATTTCAGTTAGCTTGTACCTGCCTTTTCAGATCATGAGAGATAAGTAAAAAAGATATTTTTTCTCAAACGTGTTATGAAGTGGGTAACATTAAGTCTACGCCAAGATACGAAGTGTTTTATGAACAGAATCAAAATAGAAAGCATCTGCTTTTTGGGGGTTGGGGGTTGGGAGGAGGGGCGTTATGTGAGTCAATGGGCTTTTAAGAAGCAGGACTCAATATTTATGACAGTTTTTAAGATAACAGCTTGTCTGGTTTTATTATCGGCCCAGATCAATATATATTCATCTTCTGAATGGGGGGAGGTTCTTTTTGCTGTCATTTTACTTTCTGATATGTGGTTGAAAAGAAAAAGATTTGTTTGACGTTTCTGGGAGCCTGTGTTGAGTATCTGGCCGCCATCCTTGGTTCCAGATGTAGTTCTAAGATACCCATTGAACTTAGTCTCCCAAATTTCGTAGCTGGCCTCATTGCCATTGAAAAAGATTCGTGCGTGTCTGGGCCCATAACCTGTTGAGAATCTGGCCGCTATCCTTGGTTCCAGATGTAGTAAATTAGTTAGCAAGCCAATAAGAATCCGATGTTATAGTATTCTTCGTAAGTCCGACGTCCAAGATAATCCAAATAGCAATGAGCCACGGTTAAGAATCAGACTAGTATAAATACAACAATAGCAGCAGCAGCACTGCCAGTGATTGGACAATAGGAATCTCTCCCAGGTCACGTGCCCATAGGCGAGTCTATAAATAGAAGCGACCATTTGCCCCATGCCTTATATTCCAAAAAACTCCAACACCCTGTTCTCCAGATAATTGAGGCAAATGTAACCACCCACATTCACTGACGACTTCCTTTGGACTGTATATCCTCAAACCAAAAACCAAAATGTTTGGCGATATAACCCCTCCTCCACACGAGCAGGATGTGACATAAGGTCAATTTCTTAAGCGGAATTCAGCGTTTTCCTTCTCCTAGACCATTTGCCTAACCAAAGTTAAAGAGCCCAGTCTGCCCTACTATTTACCCATAACTGGGTATTAGCGATAATAAGTGAAATGTAATTACCACATCCAGGATTTGAACTCGGGGCGATGATTCCATTTCCCATGACTTTAACCATTACACCACACGCTTCCCCTATATGCGTGCGTATACGTGCGTGCGAATGAATACGTCTGTATGTCATCAATTATCTATCTGTCTTAGCATGTGTAACGAGAAAAGAGACTTACATCGTGAAACAAAGCGTCGACCAAGTAAGATAGACCGCGTAGATAGATGGATTTCAGTGTCGATAATTTATCTATCTATCTATCTATCTATCTATCTATCTTAGTATTCAATTTTCAGTTGTATTCACCAAATGTTCAAACTCAAACATTAATAGTAAATCTAAAAAAAAAACAAAAAAAAACAATAATAACAAAAATAAAGAATTTAAAAAAAAATTGAAATAGATTATTAAGTAGGCCTGAGCCTATTCTAGAAGTGACCACGTTTGAATTCAGAGTTTTCCTTCTCCTAGACTGGTTGCCTAACCAAGGTTAAAGATTGGGATCTTTAACCTTGCCTTACTATTTACCCTACTATTTACCCATAGATGGATGGTTGGTTGGTTGGTTGGTTGGTTGGTTTAATGATTTTAACATCATATCAACCCGTCCAGGGTTATATCATGCCTAGCGGTTGGGGTGTTATACATATTGTGCATTCATATATATACTTTTAATAATATAAATAATATTCTATGGTATAATTTTATTTCCCTCAAAAAAGAGAAAATATCCCCAATGTTAACATTTTCAAACAGATCCTTCATATTGTTTGCTTTAAAATAATGGTTTCTGATGGGAGCAAAAAATCTGCATTCCATCAATAAGTGTTTAACTGTCAGGGGTGTTTGACATGTTTCACATTGTGGTTGTTGTTCTTGTTTGAGTATATAAGAGTGCGTTAGTTTTGTATGACCAATGCATAATCGGGACATAATGACTTGTTCCTTTCTAGACTTCCTTAAAGTTGGTCTGCAGCCTCCCAAAGTCGGTTTGATTAGGAAGAGTTTATTGTAGATGGAGGGAGAATAGTTGGATTCATACCTTTCCCAAAAGTATTAGTGCTATGTTAACTGTAGCTTCGTTCAGGATTTGAACTCGGGTCGACGAAACAACCACGCTTTCCGTAATTTCTTTGCCACAATCGCCTCCTCCTCCTCCTCTTCTCAGTGATTATCACGGCAATTCAGAGGGTTGTAATTATGTTGGCAAGGGAATATCTATAAAACTGTCTTGGTATTAAATGTTTTTTCAAACCAAAGACTTTCAAAGACTTTAACAGATTTTTCGATGCGCTGAGTGATATTGCTTCAAGATGAGGTGATAATGAACCCGTTTAAAGCAAAAAAAAAAGTTTTACTCAGATATCTTACTCGTGTATAAGTCGAGGTTTAAAGTCTAAATTCAAAGATAAGAAATCTATATACATGAGTAATAATTTCGTAAAGTTGAAAACGGTGTATGATGTTTGCGATGGAATATTTGCTTAAATATGAATAAGTATTAACTGGATGAACATAGACCTATATATGCATATATGTTGAAAGAGAAAATAAACAAAGAAAAGAAAATGCTGAATGGACAAAATAGATTTACTAACACGTGTTTCGGTTAGGAGTTTGTTCAAGTACACAAGTATTCTATTTATTATCGGTTGATACTATAACACTTAGCCGCTAGGATTATCTAAAGCTAAAAGTAAAAAGTGCTCAATACCTAAGTAGAGCAAATAATAAAGTTGAACCTAATGAGTCAGATATACCTACTAACAGTTTCGCTTAGTAGCTCATCAGGGCAAAAATCTGACTCAGATTTTTGTCCTGATAAGCTACTAAGCAAAACTGTTCGTAGGTTCAACTTTATTATATATATATATATATATATTATATATATAATATATATATATATATATATATATATAGGTGTGTGTGTGTGTGTGTGTTGTGTGTGTGTGTGTGTGTGTGGTGTGTGTGTTGAAAGGAAAAAGAAAGAAAGGAAAGAAAATGCTGAATGGATAAAATAGATTTTATTTAACTAACATGTGTTTCGGCCAGGAGTTTGTTCATGTACACATGTATTCTATTTATCATTATTTTAAATATGAAATAAAATAATGATAATAGAAAACTACAAAATCTTTAAGTATACAAAGAATAACGGCCTTCGCCAGATTAAAATATTTGGTGTTTTATATATACATATATATATATGTGTGTGTGTATGTGTGTGTGTGCATGTGTGTGTGCGTGTTAGTGTTGTGTGTCAGTGTGTATGTATGTAAAGCGGCTTATTCCGATAGGGGAAATTTTCTAAGCTTGTTTTCTCTTAATGGCCTAGTTATCTACAAGCCGCCTTCAGGGTCTAGTGTAAATCTGCGCATAGAGCTGCGAATTCGCTAATGATATTATAATAATGACCAGATAATAAAAAAAACAGAGACGTTGAATTAAAATGCCATTTCATCCCACTAAGAAATAGTTGAGTGGATTATCTCTCCACTAAAACGGATGGAGCACTCTCTGGCGGTCTTTACATATATACAGATGTATGAAATTATCAGTTAAATTCTTCCTCCCATTTTGTAGGTGCGGATGGCCGTGTGGTTAAGAAACTTGGCTCCTGATAAATCGATCGGGTTTCCATCCCGGCTGAAGGTAGCCTACAAATGTCTAGCCATACTGAAGAGACGTGATACGTCGAAACACGGTGTCGGTGGATGAGTATATATATATATATATATATATATATATATATATATATAATATTATACATATAATATGTTCGCTGTATTTATAAGTAAACAGTACTCAATATCATGGATAGAGCATTTATATCTCAGTTAACGTAGCGTTGATATGGAGTCAACGGTCTTTAGTTACGAACAGTTTCTCGCCAATACGATCTTCAGACAAAAGTCAGAAGATCTCATAGACGAGAAACTGTTAGTAACCAGGCACCGTTGACATCATGTCCCTGCTACCTTAACTTATATATATATATATATATATATATATATATATATATATTATAATGGAGATTGTGTGTTTTTTTGTCTGTAACCGAAACTAAATCATTACTCAAGTCACAATTCCCTTAGTTATTGACGTCTCATTCACCATGAATTTATTTTTATTTAAACCCCAATTATTGATAAAATCGTTATACCTTATTAATATTGTTGGATTAATCTACATACTAATAACATGCAAGTATATCTATATATTCAACAAAATAGCGGTTTACAGTGTGAACAAGAAGGCTAATTTGCATATTGATATTAAGAATTTGATTTTAATAAATATATGCTTAGTATTATTGATTTCTAATTGTTTGGTTTTCTCTTACAGAATCTGATCAAAAATCTCTGGGATAAATCTTAAAAGAAATCCATAAACAAGACGAAAGAACTATAATTTTATTAAATACTTCATAATCTAACTAAATAGATAAATTAGGAAAAATGAAAGACGGGAGTGATGGAAAATGATGGAAGAGTTAGATTTAAAGCTGTTCTATTTTATGATTATACCCCCTCAGTTTATCTAAATAGTTTCTAATTTGATACAATATTTTATAACATCAAAACCTAAATACTTGCACCCGGAGGGTGCATATATTTGCTAGTATATATAATAAAATAAATATATAAATGTTTTACATATCTATTTATTTGATGGCAAAGGAACAGTCACAACCATTTTGGTTTCATGCGTGCGTAATTGCAAACTTTCTTCAGGTGACGTTGTTTCAAATGCAAGGAAAATCTAAAATTACAAAAAGTTTAATAGACATAGGATGTGTGTGACTGGATGAAATGTTATGCGTATGTATGTGGTGTTGTTTTGAATATGTATGTGTGTTTATGGACAGTGCAAAGGTTATGTATACGGGACAGCGGGTCTCGCACACATTCACATTATTCTATGAATGTGCAACGTTTAATCAATGCGGACGTGTGAGCGTTTGTATTCGCGTGCATATGTGTGCGTGGGTGGGTGTATTTTTGGTATGAGCGGATGTTGGCATAGGGTCTGTAGGGGGTTGGTGGGGGGGAAATGGATACTGTCACCAGTTTGGGTAGAGGGCGTGTATGGGTGTGGGGCGATTCAATGGAGGATGTTAACTAATTTTAATTTTAAGATTTCAAATATTTTGTATGCTGCGGGTGGGGTTGGGTGAGTGGGGTTTGGATTGCGGTTAGATAGAAGAAGTTGGTCAGATGTTATCGGATCATCGAAGAAAGGTCGACCAATCTTCTGCAGGTTCCTCCTCCTCTTCCTTCTTCTCCTTCTCCACCTATCCCTCCTCCACCTATCCCTCCTCCTCCTCCTTCTACTACTACTACCACCTACACTTTTTACTTATGAAGATCAGCTCGCACGAACCGAGTTCACTTTTTTGGTAGATCAACAGGCCGTAACGATCAAGGCAACTGCCAAGCTCATTTTTATTTTTATTTTTTTAGATGAACTGCCTAAGAGGGTTGAAAGGATCCAACTGTTCTGTTTATTTTCTCCTAGCTGTGGGTTAATCACTGATCTAACCCATCGAGTGAGGGGGATCCGTTCCAATGGCATTAGGTACAAATTGAACACAAACTAACTCAACCTGATGGTTTCAGTATTTAATGACATATCAACCTTCGTGGGTTATCTAATGCCAAAAACATCCCGGTAACATTTAGCACATAGTACAGGTAACAGGTAACATTTAGCACATAGCTGGGGCGATGCGGAGGTTTATACCTATGGGGTGGCAAGAGGTTTAATGTTTTAGGTTTAAACGGTGGCTGTGGTTATTCCTGGTGCGTGTTCCTAGGGTTTGCTTTTAACCCCATCTTATTTGGGGGTCGTACTGAAAAAAGAATTCAAGGGAACAAAAGGGAAGAGACAAAGACAAAAAGGTAGTTTTAGACTTTATTCACAGGTCATAGCCACTACGTGGCCAGGAAATTTCTCTCTGGCCTGTTGTAGTGTCTTGTCCCAGACAAGGCCTAAGTCTAAACGGCCGAGAGCATATTTTTGGGTCGGAAGTGGGTCCTTTTTCCCGCACATGCTCGGAGGGTTCTTCCGGTGAAGGTTCATGGGAGTTTGTTACTTTTTTTTTGCTTTTTTTTAAATTTTAATTTTATTTTAATCCTCACATACCTTTCCCAAGGTTATTAGTCCGAAAGTGCAAATGGAGTTCGAACTCACTTACTAATGTCATTATATCTAATGAAGGAAAGTGGTTACAGATGCAGTCTACGCTTATGATCAAGCACTTCTCACAAATACACCTGTACAATCCGAATCTTTGCTGCATAGCCGGGAGCAGACAGCAAGAAGCATCAGTGTCTACATGAACTCATATCAAACAGAGTTCATGTATTTTAAACAAGATGGTGTCATCTCCATATTAATTGGCAAGCCTTTTGAATTAGTAGATAAATTCACATACCTAGGTAGCAATATCTCATCTACAAAACGCGATAGTAATACACGCATAGGAAAGACATGAATTGCAATTGACAAGTTATTGATCCTACAAAAATCTGATTTATCTGATAAAATAAAACCGGAATTCTTACAAGCTGTAGCCATATCAGTACTACTGTATGGTTGTACCACTAGTGAGTTCAATTCTCACTGGGTGCCTCAGTTAACCACTACGCCACGGGGTCTCTCACGATTCAATTTGAATTTCAAATCGTCTTGCCAAATCTGTTTTCGTTTTTAACCGTTTAACCCTCCCCACTCCACTGAAAACTGGCGTCATAACAAGTACTTTTCTCCTTGGGGTGGTTAGTGATTATTTTAACCTTTTCCTTCCATTTAATAAGTTAATTATTTCATTTAATAAGTTAAACACTTATATTTGCTGTGAGGGACAGAAGTAGGAAGTTGTATTTTTTTTTTTAATCCTTGTATATGAGTTGATTTGAAATAAGTTTTTTGTTTTTGTTCTATTTTTCACTCCATTTTCTTGAGTGTTAGATCTTGCTGTAATAAGCCATAAGCTTCTCTTCTCATATACACTACTGACCAAAGGTTTGGGAGGACCATATGACCTTAAGGCACCTGTTTTTAATCTCGATTAAGAAAGGACATGTTTTTCATTTACACCGTCAATATCCGGTTGTTTTAACAGACAATTTTTAGATTTTAAAAAAAATTATAAACCACTAACCCTAATCCTAACCCATAACAAACAATCGGACATTGACGGTGTAAATGAAAAACATGTCCTTTCTTAATCGAGATTAAAAAGGGGTGTCTTAAGGTCATATGGCCCGTTTAGAACCACAGTGCTTTTTCATTTAAATTTTGAAGAATGAATCAAGTTTAAATAAATAAATCTATTTTTCTATGTTTGCATGTAATTATGCCATTCATTAAATCAAACTGAATATGTAATAATTATAATAATACTCGTGTTCCATAATTGTTCAACCGTTATCATCTTACAACACCCTCTGGTTAAAAATGAGACCGAGCAAATCGCCTAAAATGAAATGCAAAAAATGTAAATCCTGATTATCAGCTGTTGCTTATCCATCAAATTCTTATTTCTTATTGGGGGTACTCAACTAAATAATGAACCATTCCGTTTTTTATCATATAGAAAGAAAGGTAAGAAAATACGACAGAAAAATATAATAAGAAAGAAAGAAAGTGAGTAGGGGAAATATAGATAAACGGGGTGAGCGCGCGGAAGCGATAAAGCTGATCTGTTTCAATCAAACATTATGAAAAGTTGAAAAGAAAGAAAAAAAAAAAAACGAATGAGAGAGATCTAAATCAAAATTTAAATTTTGAACTATAAGCAATAGCTCTTAATTAAACATATCAAACGTTGTAATAATCAAATTATCATGCTGTGGTATACCCACAGGTCCTGCTAGTAATTATAATTTCAATCAAACCAAATTTATATTTTCTTTTCAACAAATAATTTGCCAGAAGCATTTATTTCTGCAGAACAAATTCTTGGTATCCTTTCTCGTAACTTGTGAACGTCAGAAGTGATTCCAAAACAGGTTTTAAAGGTGTAAACAACTCTTTCTAATTCATAGACAGTTCATTTCGAATTTTACAATCAATTTTGCCTCAGACTAGTTCAATTGGTGAAAAATCTGGAGACTGGGGTGGGGTAGGCAAGTTATGATTTTCTAAAGCTTCTTATCTTCCTTTGGTTTAGATTTATTTACATATAGTTTTGAGCTCTGTTTTGAATTTTGTTTAAATTACACAGGAACTGGAAAGGAACGGACGGGCTCTAGAGAAGCCAACCACCATCCACACAGACAGTCGTAGGATTGGCACACGTATTACACACACAAAACCCAAATTGGTTAGATGCTGCTGCCTGTCCCTGGTCGTTAATCCATCTACGACAAGAAAGAATTTGTTTCAAAACCACCGCTGCTGAACGGCTTTATGTGATCCTGAAGAAAGCTAGGGGAGTAAACCCCGAAAACAAATCCGGAGCCGGAGTCCCTAAGATGGAGTAACGCTGAACCCCAGTGCTACACAGCAACTCCTGCGGTACTGCCGTTGCCAAACTGCATTGGTGTCTTACCTTTCCTTTGAACCACAGCGGCAGTATAGAGAGAGGGGATCTGCTGCTTGGGCAACAGCACATCCTTCATATCAACCTGCCCAGGCTACGTAGTTCCACTAAAGAAAAAATGGACACTACTCCATTGCTACCCAGCAACTCATGCGAGACAATTGCTGCCAAACTGCATTGGTTTCTTACATTTCCTTTGGACCACAGCGGCAGTATGGAGAGGGGGGATCTGCTGCTTGGGCAACAGCACATCCTTCATATCAACCTGCCCAGGCTACGTAGTTCCACAAAAAAAAATTGATACTACGCCATCGTCTTTCGTAGTTAAAAAAAAGTAACAAAACAAAACTTTTTGGACACAACGCCATCGTCTTTCGCAGAGGCAAGGATGCCAACAACGTATAAGAGCTTGCAGGCACACAATAGGTGAATTCATTCATTGAAATATGCAAAATTAGTCTTTATTATACACTTAGAGAAATGATCCCAAACTTTTGATCATATAAGATAACTTGCAACTATGTGTTCTTGAAATTGTCTCGAGTTGCATTGAATTTCTATTTGATCGTTTATCCATTCGTGACTAATAAAGTATTACGCTTAAATGATCTGAGACCAAACTGTAAGCGGATTTCTTCAACCTTCTTATTTTCAATGTTGCTCTCCGTGTAATGTTGAAGATAATTCTGACAATACACACGCGCAGAAATGTGATCAATATGAGAGGAGGAAGCACATCAGCCCTAGAGCAATATTTAACAGCCCAAAGCACAAAACACACCAGAAGATAATTGGAGGGTACACAGTGAAGCGTTATGTAAAAAAACAAACAACAAAGATAAGGAAAGTAGTCCGAACCAACCTTACTTAGTGAAATAGATAACTAATTAGGACTGCGCCTATTCTAGTCGTGACCACCACAAGCGGGGTTAAACAGAATTGAATTCAGAGTTTTCCTTCCCCAGACTGGTTACCTAACCAAAGTTAAAGAGCTCAGTCTTACCCATAGCTGGAGTAGTTGGATTCATACCTTTCCCAAGGGTATTGGCGCTATGTGAACTGTAGCTTCGTCCAGGGTTTGAACTCGGGTCGACGAGTCCAATTCCCACGACTCTAACCATTACACCACGCGCCTCCAACCCATGTACAATTAAAAAATGATTTGTCTAATAAAATTCCAACACACTAGTTAGTTATGGAGGTGTTCGATGTGTAATGGTTATCGTCACAAGAAATGGACTGGCTGACACGAGTTCAAAGCCTAGACGATGCTGTTTGTATTTCCACATAGGGTTAATACACTTGTGAAAGGTATGAATCCAATTCTTTTTCCCTCCAGCTATGGGTAAATAGTTAGGTAGATTGGACTATTTAACCTTGGTATGGTAATCGATCTAGTAGGACAACTCTGAATTCAAAACTGTTAAAATTGACTTGGTGTCACATCCTGTACGTGCCGAGGGTTTTTGTAAATTACAAAGTAGTTAGTTTTGTTTTTAGAGTAATGTGTATCGTTATTATAAATGGAATCGGCAATACGAGTTCAAATCCCTGACGAAGCTGTTTGCGTTTCACTTCGCGCTAATTCATTTAAGAAAGGTATCAATCAATCTGTTATCTCCAACGCCTCGTCTCTGAATAATTAATAGGGCAGACTGAGTTATTTAGCCTTAGTAGGGCAACCGGTCTAGGAGAAGAACTAAATACGAACAAGCTTTACTCCACTTTACTCTTGTGCTATGGGGTTGGATAAATACATACTTACAGACCGCCTTCTGTGGCCATTAAGCTTAATGTCGAGTTACATCCTATTCATAGAATTTATATCTTAATTGGTTGGAAATAAGGGGAAGTACTCTATGATTAAGAATTAATAGTTATCTCCTTATAATGACCGTGTCGAATAGAGACACAACGTTAGAATTGCAAATTGCTTTATTCTTGAAGAATTTTGATACTAATACTCTAACGAATATTTCAATACTATGTGCCTTTTCTTTCTTTTTTTTAACTCTTTTACGGTCACATAAAAATGTACAAAAATCGGATTATTGAAATATAGATTTTTTTCTGATGTTTCGGACTAACATTATATTTTGTCTTTGTTATGACATCGCAATGACAATGAAAGAATAACAAAGATTAAATGATGATGATGATGATGATGATGATGATGATGGTAATGCGAAGTAGGGAATAAATAAATAATTCAATGCAAGAAAGAAAAAAGAAAAAAATAATTCAAAGAAAGAAAGAAAGAAAGAAAGAAAGAAAGAAAGAAAGAAAGGGAAAGGAGAAATAAATAGATAAAGAGAGAAAGACAACGAGGAAATAGAAAGAAAAACAGAATTTAAAGAAAAAAGAAAGGAATAAATAGTTAAAGAAAGAAAGAATGAAAAACAAGAAAGAATGAAAAAAAGAAAGAAAATATAGAAGGTGAGAGATTTAGAAAGAAAAAAAAGAAAGAAAAAAAGAAAGAAAAAAAGGGAAGTAAATAGAAAACTTAGAAATACAGGTAAATAGAAAGAAAGAACGAAAGAAAGAAAGAAAGAAGGTGAAGAAAATAGAAAACTTACAATTCCAGGGAAATAGAAAGAAAGAAAGAAAGAAAGAAAGAAAGAATTCAAAGCAAACCAGAAAGAAAGAAAGAAAGAAAGAAAGAATTCAAAGCAAACCAGAAAGAAAAGGTGAGAGAATTAGAAAGAAAGAAAGAAAGAAAGAAAGAAAGAAAGAAGGGGAAGTAAATAGAAAACTTAAAAGTCCAGGGTAATAGAAAAAAGAAAAAAGAAAGAAAGAAAAAAGAAAGAAAGAGAAAAAATATGAAAGGTGAGAGAAATACCTGTATCAAATTTTCAATATGAAATATGAAATATTCTCTAAAACATTTGCGCACATTTTTCTGCAAGACCCAAAAAAAACTGAAATTAATACCGTCACTTCTTAAATTAAACTAAAATGTTTCTGTGCCCGATAACTGAAGCACCTGTCCAAATATTATTTGCATGCACACTGCCAAGTAAATGTGAGGGGTGGAAATCAAGGGTGTGTGAATTTGGAGGTAGGGTCTGCACTGGAGATGTTGCACAACAGAAAACATACGTGTTGGTTTTGTGCGAATACTTAAGCATATGTTTCTTGCGGACTATGAAAACAAATACTTATCATCTGTCATGAAAAACAGTTAGATTAGCGTCTGATCACAGGAGAAAAAAGCACTCAGCATCCGAATATAAAATCTATCAGTTGAACTGACAGATGGAACTGTGAATACAAAGAAAGAAAAAACCTTATGCAAAAACTTTTTAATGATGTTTCACGTCTTTTGACTACGCGATTGTCCCTCTTCAATCTCGCTTCCACGCAGACAAGAGAAACACCGTGGAGTACCAAAATATGAACATTTCTATGTAGATTTTGTTAAACAGAGTCCATATGTTCCTGATTGCGAAGAACATGTCCCTGTCTGTTGATGGTATCACTGTCATATCTATAAAGGAAAATTAAAAAGATTACATATAAAATCATATTCAATGTGTGTCATAAAAGTATCGAGATTAAAGATTACCAAGATAGAAATGAACAATGAATGGAACGTTAATTTTTTCAGAATACAAGGTGGTTAAAAAGTACAAAAATCTCGATACTTTTTTGACACACCTGATATATATATATATATATATATATATATATATATAGAGAGAGAGAGAGAGAGAGAGAGATAGTGTGAGAGAGAGAGAGATAATATGGGTGCTATATCTATAACTATACAGTGCTCAATATCGTGGATAGAGAATTATATTTAAGTTAGGGTAGCGTGGACATGGAGTTACTGGCAGTTTCTCGCCTATGCTATTTTCAAACCAAGTGAAAAGAAATCAAGCAGTAAAGCTATTTATATTGTGGTTTGTTCCTTTTGGAAGGGGGAGAAGGGAGCAGATAAGGAGGATTTTGATAGGTCAGGTGCTGTGTGTAGCAGGATGTATAGTTATTTAATTAAAACGAGTGTTGCCTTAACTACACTCTACTGGAGGTGATGGATTGCCGTTACTTTGGTTGATATGTTTATTGGGGGTTCTTTTCACTTTATTTTTACTTATTAGGAGACATTCATACTTTATTTTCTATTTGTTACTTGTTGCTTGGAGGAGGTGTGTTATATGATAGATTCTTTTTTTTTTTTTTTTCTTTTTTTTTGCATTTTGCCTTTTGTTTATAAGCTTTTTACTGGGTTTTTTATTTGTTTTTATTTGTGGACCATTTTGCTGTATATTGTTTATTGTATGAACCTTGGTAATTTGTATGAAGTTTATAAATGTGTATGACGCTTCTAAACTTGTATGAAGTTTATACATTTTTATGAAGCTTGTAAATTTGTATGAAGTTTGTAAATTTGTATGAAGTTTGTAAATTTGTATGAAGTTTGTAAATTTATATGAAGCTTGTAAATTTGTATGAAGTTTGTAAATTTGTATGAAGTTTGTAAATTTTTATGAATTTTATAAATTTGTATGAAGCTTGTAAATTTGTATGAAGTTTATAAATTTTCATGAAGCTTATAAATTTGTATGAATTTTATAAATTTGTATGAATCTTGTAAATTTTTATGAATTTTATAAATTTGTATGAAGCTTGTAAATTTGTATGAATTTTATAAATTTGTATGAAGCTTGTAAATTTGTATGAATTTTGTAAATTTGTACGAAGCTTATAAATTTGTATGAAGTTTATAAATTTGTATAAAACTTACAAATTTGTATGAAGTTTGTAAATTTGTATGAAGCTTATAAATTTGTATGAATTTTATAAATTCTTATGAAGCTTCTAGATTTGTATGAAGCTTGTAAATTTGTATGAATTTTCTAAATTTGTATAAAACTTACAAATTTTTATGAATTTTGTAAATTTGTATGAAGCTTAAAAATATGTACGAAGTTTATAAATTTGTATAAAACTTTCAAATTTGTATGAAGTTTGTAAATTTGTATGAAACATTGTAATTTGAATGAAATATGTAAATTTGTATGAAGATGTAATATGTAATAAAAACAGCGTCTTTGAATTTTATAAATCTGTTCTCTAAACTTTCTCTCTTCCTGAAATCTTCCGTGTCTGTGAAAATTGCACATCTCTATAAAAAGGAAGGGAAGTCTCGAATACATTGCAATGAGTAATTGTTCAATATTTTTATCCTGAAGTAAGAAACGTCACTGCTTATCTGAGGTGCATATTTTTATTTTGCTCACTCTCTGACAATTTGATGAAAAGTGTGGTGAATAATTCTCTCCAACTGGGAATCTGACTCAGTCGAGCAGAAATGGCTGCTACATTTTGACAAGACATTGTTTATTATTTCCTTTACCGTTCTATTTTGGTAAGAGAGTCGTAGAAATCTGGAGGCAATGTTATTATGAGACTGTTTTCATTTTGTACATAATGATGAACACCCATTTGCTACTAAAGAAGTATTAATAATGACCGAGTAGTTATCGTCAAATAAAAATAAATATATATATTTACCAACCCCTCCGCACGAGCAGGATGCGACACAAGGTCAATTTCTTAAGCGGAGTTTAACAGGTTTGAATTTAGATTTTTTTCCTTCTCCTAGACTGGTTACCTAGCCATGGTTAAAGAGCCCAGTCTGCCCTGCTATTTACCCATAGTTGGAGGGAGAATTGGATTCATAACTTTCCCAAGGTTATTAGCGCTAAGTGAAATGTAATTACCACGTCCAGGATTTGAACTCGGGGCGAAAAATATAAAAATAAATAGAGGCGTTTGAGCAAGATGACTGGTTAAACTATTGGACTGGGCGTCAAAGGGTTTTAATTCGTAATCAACATTTGCATGTCAAACGAATGAGCAGTTGAGGAATAGGGTTCCGTCACAAACACCTCATTGTGTAGAAATGGTTAGCAAACTTGTCTCGCAGACCATTTGTAGTGAGTTTCTGGGTATCCCCACTAGTTTCCTTAGGAAGCGTTGAACCTCGTTGTCGTTGCAAACTCCTTAAACCACTTTTGACATCCATGCATGACTCGCCATGCACTTTCGCAAGCTTATCTAGATAAATATCATTACTATTACACTCTAAACCAAGATTAGCAAATGCTTTCACGTTGTTCATTTTATATTTGTATATAGGGTAGCAAAGGAAGCGCACTTTCATAACGGTTATCGTTGCTGGAAATTAACTCGGTGAGCTGAGTTCAAGTCCTGGCCGAGACACTTCACTTCGCATTAATGCCTTCAGGAAAAGCATGAGTCTATCTTTTCCCAACTGTGATTAAATAGTTGGGCAGACTGAGCTCGTTATTCTTTTTTAAGTCAACTGGTATTGGAGAAGGAAAACTCTTTTGATTGATGTAAGTTTTTGCTAGTCTGCCTACAATGGTGTGTCCATGTGTTTGTACATCGAAGAATGTCACTTATTAGTTTTTCCTTACTTCTCCAGCAGTGTCCAGCACGCCTTGTGCGTCTTACTTCAATGATTTGTCTGATAGGAGACAAGTGACCGCACAGCTACTTTAGTGGTGTGTTGCTTCCAAGATTTGTTCAAGATAGCATACAGCATTCTTGAGTAGTTCCCATTTGGTTTTTTCATTAAGCGTTTCGTTAGAGTCCAACTGGTGCAACCATACAGTAGCACTGACACGGCTACAGCTTGGAAGAATTCTCGCTTTATCATTATCAGATTTCTATATGATCGGTAATCAGTCTATAGCAGGCCGTACCTTACCTATTCGTATATTGACATCGATTTCTATAGACGAGATATTACTACCGAGGTAATCAATACGTGTTTTAGCTGGGCGCCAAAACTGACTACTGACACCAGTGGAGAAGATGCAACTACCTCAGTCACCAAGTAGGCCAACCTTTACAAATGTGTAACCAGAACTACAACCGTTGTCTTTTTGAATACTTTTACTTCGTTTTAACCGCAACCTTTTGGTTAATAACCACTCCCTCTGGTGGTATTTTTCTAGCTTTATTTTTGTAACAGAGATTATATCAATCAGCTAGACAGTCGACAGAAGGATTAGGGGCATATGTCTTATGTTAAATAAAAATAAAAAAATAAGTTGATAGATATCGTATATGCAAAAGTACCGAGCAACGTCTTCTGCACAATGTTAGGAAAAAGTTTATCCAACTCTTTACAGCTTATGCAGCGGATCGTCTGTTGTACATCGTCGTTTACAAGCAAGAAAATAGTTTCCACATGATCTTAGAAAAACGAACTTTGGTTTGAGTCTAAATACTAATCTTTCTGTTTCTTGCTTGACTCAGGAAAGAAAAGAAGAAAAAAACATTTTCCGCAAGAAAGGTTTTGTTAGGTTACTTTGTGTTGTAGTCTAGCTAGCACCCATTCAGCACTCTACCAGATGGTTTTGCTCATAGCCTTAAATAGTCTACGATTAAGGACTTCAACAGTTGATTAATAAGCTGATTAATATTCGGGCTGATCTTACTGCATTTGGTTATACCGGATTTGACCCTCCTCTATTTCTTGTAAGTTAATTGTTTTGTAACGTATTGTACTGTGTTTTTGTATGTATCCGTTATCATTCTTCTGTGTATCATTTCACCTCGATGATACAACATTTTGTTTAATGGCGTATCCACCTTTGTGAGTGTCCTGGCTATGATGTTAAACTGATCTAATGGTGAAGTTCCAATTTTGGAGCTCTGGGGAGGATAGTACCCCTTCAACACCATTACTCCCAGACCCACTTTGACCTTGAGTGGTAGTATCTGTTAGGGTCCCATCTATAGGAAAAATAGAAAAAATGAGTTTGAAAAAAAAACGTGTTTAAAAAATTGAATTTAAAAAGATGTTGAACACCCATCAAGAATGAATAAAACAAAGCGTCTTCGGTATAAGATAACCTAACAGGGGTTGATGTGCCGTAAAAGCCAACCACCCAACCAAATACCCTTGTGAATTATTTAATGCCAAAGCTATCCTTGTAGAAGAATTATTGTCTATTGATACGAGGGTAATCCCCTAGTAAGTAGGGTCTCTAAAGCTCTGGGGGGTGCCGTGAAACTGTTTGTATGGCTATTGGAAACACTGTTGTCTTTGTTGTGCATACACCTGTGCCTGCCTTTGCGTGCGCTTCGTTGTCACGCTCAGTCTAGGTTTGGTAGTCGTGTCTGACGGAGCTCTCGATTAAAACTACCGCTAAGTGTGAAGTTCGCGCAGTTGTCGGGGTTTAGAACGCAAAATGCAAAAAAAAGAAGAAAAAAAGATAAAATTCATCGGTAACAGAAGCGTATGGCAAATCATACATGAATGTTAAAAGTGGTATACGGATTTTACAACAACGATGAGGTTCAACGCTTCCTCAACGAAATGGCGGCGAGCTGATTTGATATGGGCATACAAAAACTGTCACAGTGCCTACAACAATTCATCGACAGAAATGGTGATTATGTAGATGTTTTTTTAAACTTTCAAATGATCTATACATCATAGACAATAACCAATAAACTATAAACGTTTCTGTGATTTCTAAATATTTTGGAGACCTAACTTTTGGGATTACCCGCATGGAGTTCTTTTTAAAAGTTATCATTACTTATTGATACTAAATTATTGTACCAATAATATATAGGTACGTATACATAGGTAAAAACATTATATAAGTTTCGGTAATATCCAATTTTAGGTATACCTCTGACTATGGACATATTGTATATACTCGCGTGTCATGCGACCTACATTTTTTTTGCTGCTGGAAATTGTAGGCGTACCAGTTGGTCTAGGCCTTGCCATGGCCAACTATTTATACACACAGATTTTGTATCTTACATATAGTGTTACCCCTTAATATTAAGCTGAAATTTGGGTCTTTGAAACTCGCAGGATACACAATATGGTATCTTGGTATGATATTTGGTATCTCATTTGATTAAATTATGAAATTTTTGCTGTATAGTCGTCAGTGAATAGATTTGATTTGATTTCTTTGTTTAATGACATATCAACCTTCATTATTTAATGCCGAAGCTATTTTTTCAGAAGAACAGTAGTGGTACTTTTTAACCCATAGTTATGGTATGAGAGGGTTCATATTTTTCCATGGGGTATTAGTCCGAAAGGGAACATAGTTGTATGACTGGATTTCAAACTCGATCACTAAGATGTCACAGTTTAGCATGTTAGTCACTACACCACTGGGACAGACCCTGGTGATAGAAAATAGATTTATTACGTTAATAATGACTTTTTCTTTGTCAGCTATTCAACATCTCGATCTAAACAATAATCACCGAGAAAAAAGTTCTCTATAATAGATTTGATTCAAAGGGAATTCTTAATTAGAACGCTAACTGCTATTACTCAATAAAATTGTGTGTGTGTGTGTGTGTGTGTGTGTGTGTGTGTAAG
>CM042156.1:47274666-47307166 GCA_023376005.1 Doryteuthis pealeii | reverse complement strand
AATTAATTGTATTTTTCTTTTGAAGACTGGTAATTTGAATTATGTGTGGTAATTTATTTCTTGCAGCAATATAGTTTCCCTCCGATTATTGCTTATTGTTCGAGGCACCATTTTGATGACCCCACCCCTTATTAAAGTTCTGCTAATAACTACGTGCAGACTATGAAGTTAATAATCCACCCTGTATATGTACACTAAGTATATTTTAGTTTAAACACAAGGAAACTAATATCTTGAGAATCGAGCTCACTAATAAGAATCTGCAAGTCAAGTTTACTAATCACTAGAAGATTAAGTTCTCTTAACGCCCCCCCCATCTAATTTTTTACTCAAGTCTCAAAATATACATCATATAAAGAAGATAGAAGTATGTAGTAACATGTTCGTTAAAAAAGCTCATTATCCATAACCCTACAATGTAACTCACTAATCAGGTTATGTATATTATACAATGCTACTTTGTTGAGCGATGAAGAAAGACTTAAAAGTAATTTAGAATAGAAGTCACTAGCAATGAACAAGTTTTGTGGTCAAAGGTTATGCAAATTGGAGATAACCGAATAAAATATAGTTTGGTTATTGTTTAATGGCATACAAACCATTGTGGGCTATCTAATGTCATTTTTTGTATATATGATTTGTAAGCGAATATTTTGTTGGCAAATAATTTTGTCATGAAATGAATTGTTTTGTGCAATTTTGATTGGTTTGTCATTTTGTTTAATGGCATTTCAACCCTTGAGGACAATTTAATGCCAAATCTTGTTTTGTTTGTGTGTATAATTTGTAAGCGAATAGTTTGTGTCAAATATTTTTGTTTGGTTTTACTAACCGTTTTTATAAAACTAATTTTCCTTAACTTCATGTCTATTAATAAATTGGTAAAATAACTTCATATGCATTGATAAACTCGTGGTTGTCCCTCAGCCAATGCCTTCTAGCACCTTTAAGATAAAAAAAAAAGTATTTATTTGCCACAAGAGCAATTCGAAGATTACGGTCGACACTTTATCGTGTAGGTTTTATGGCTTGACATGATCAGCTGATTGATCGGATCGGACCTCTCCAACAACCTGTATAGCCCAAGTAAAGGCCGAAGTGGAGTGTTGAAGGCCACGAGACCACTTAGTACTCGAGTACCCTTCAGCCACCACGATCCCGTCCTCATGCATTTCGGGTTGTCAACCACGGCCAACAGGCGGCTCTATTGGGGGGGGCAGTCTTACCTCTTAGCAGATGTATAGCCGGTATATTCTACAAGTCTAGATGATAGAGTTGAATAAAATGTAAAGAAAAGGAAGAAAAAGGATTGGTAGAAAAATAAATAGTAGAATCAAAAGAGAAGAAGAAAAGAGGAAAGCGTAAAATAATGAGAAGAGGTGAAAAGAAATGAAAGTAAAGGAAGGAAAATGTCAAATAACAACAGAAAATGAAGCCAAACGCGAAAATGAAGAGAGTATACATTATTTTTCCGGCTTCCCGCCAATCCCGAATAGACATGAAGTTATTTTATAGTGGGTAGCCACGCCCAAATCGAAACTCATGCGTGGCCGTTACAAAAATAGTTGGTCCCATCGGAATTCCCCTTCAGAGGTATCTCGGGAACTCAGCAATAAATCCTGCCCTCACCCATCTGCACTTCACTTTAGGCGAGGGGTAGATGCCTTCTAACAAGGCCGGATTAACATAAAGTCTTTTTTTTTACCTGGGGAGCCACGCACAAACCGAAGCTCATGCGATGACCAGTCAAAAAAGATGAAAGTTCCCGTCAGCCTTCCCCTTACGGAGTGCCTCAGGCGCCGGACAATAAATCCTGTCCACGTCCCTTTCAGGCAAGGGGAAGATGCATGGAAGTAAGGTCCCTGGGATCAAACGAATAATAATCTTACCATCACTTTCCCGACTCGAAGAATGCCAGGTAAGTATAAATAAATAGAGTATAGAAGTGAATACAAATAAAATGAAGATGAAAAAAAATACCAAAAGAAAAAAATACAACAAATGAAAAAAAATACCAACAAAAAGAAAAAAAAAGATGGGAAAAAAGTTGAATAAAGAGAAACAAGAGGTGAAGTAGAAGGAGAAAGAGAAAGAAAGAGTACAAAAGAGGAATAAGAAAAAGGGGAAAAGAGGGAAAAGAAAAAAGGAAAGAAGAAGGAAAGTAGAAAGTGAAAAAGAAAAGAAAAAAGAGAATTTTGTAGAAGAGGAAAACGAAAGAATAAAGAAGATTGATTGATTGGCTGATTTTAACGGCATATCAACTCGTCTAGTGTTATTTTATGCCTCGAGGTTAGGAAATAACGTTTATTATGCATTCATGTTTACTTTTTTTGTGTAGTTGTTGCCTTGGGGTTTTTTTCTTTGTCTACAGTCGTTTTGAAAATTAATTTTCAAACAGATCTATTTGACCCATAGATGGAACCCTAATAGGAATTACCACTCCGAGTCAGTGTGTGTCTGAGAGTTATGTCAATGAGGTGGTTCTCCACCCTCCACTGATCTCCATAATTGGAGTGTCACCATCATATGTACTTCAGCGTCATACCTAGGGCACCTTTTTTTTTGGGGGGGGGGGCTTACCAGAGGATACAGTTAGCGTTTTCTAATTCCCACCGACAAGGAATAGAAAAAAAGGTAAAATCATAGAAAAGGGGAAATGTTGTAGGAAAAGAAAACAAAAGAGAAAAAAGAAAATGAATGGATGGAGAACGGGAAAACGAAAGAAGAGAAAAGAAAAGAAAAAGAAAAGAGGAAAAAGAAGAAAAAGAAGAAAAAGAAGAAAAAAATTGAGGAGAAACGGAAGAAAAGAAAGAGAATGAAAATGAAAAAGGAAAAAAGAGGAAAATGAAGAAAAGAAAGGGAAAGAAAAATAAAAGGAAAAAGGAAAAAGAAGAAGAAAAAAAGAAAGTGAAAGACAATGAAAATGGAGAGAAAATAAAGGAATAGAAGAAGAAGAAGAAGAAGAAGAAGAAGAAGAAGAAGAAGAAGAAGAAGAAGAAGAAGAAGAAGAAGAAGAAGAAGAAGAAGAAGCCGATTTCAAGATGTGATAATAATAATAAAAGGACAAAGAAGAGAAGAACGGATGAGGAGAGAAAAAGAAAAAAATGGAAGAAGGATAAACGGAAGAAGAGAAAAGAAAAGGAAAGGAAAAAAGAAAAAAGAAGAAAAAATCGAAGGAGAAACGGAAGAAAAGAACGAGAAAGAAAATGAAAAAAAAGAGGGAAAGAAAGAAAAGAAAGAGAAAGAAAAGGAAAGGAAAAAAGGAAAAAAGGAAAAAGAAGAAAAAATCGAAGGAGAAACGGAAGAAAAGAACGAGAAAGAAAATGAAAAAAAGAGTAAAAGAAAGAAAAGAAAGAGAAAGAAAAGAAAAGAAAAAAAGGAAAAAGAAGAAAAAAAGGGAAAGTGACAGACAATGAAAACGGAGAGACAATGAATAAATAGAAGAAGAAGAAGAAGAAGAAGAAGAAGAAGAAGAAGAAGAAGAAGAAGAAGAAGAAGAAGAATATTTCAAGATGTAGTAATAATAATAGGATCCTATTTTTTTCCTTGTTAGTTACTCTCGTGTCTGTTGGATGTTTATTATTCTTTAGTCATGGCGGGAAGCTATCATGGCAGAGGATAAACAGGTTGAATAGAGATTTCGACAAAAAAGACACATGCCCACGGGTGTGGCAGGGGGTAGTGGGCGCGGCCCTCGGAACGTCAGCCACCCGTTCGCCTCCAAGAATTCACAATCAATTATGTAGCTCCATTGGATTCAGAACACTAGAACACCCTCACCTCCAAACACCAACATGTCTATTTAGCATTATATATATATATATATATATATATATATATATATCGAGAGAGAGAATACGAGAAGGAATATTATGTAGCGCCAATCGTCCAGGTGGGAAATCGGTTTACGAAATTTTGATTTTCCACCAGGAAGCTGCTAGCAACAATCTCTACCATACGCAACTCATCCAGCCATCTAATTATATATATATATATATATATATATATATATATATATATATATATATCCTGGTGTTTTGTTATTTTATATAATCTAAGTATTAATATGTAAAATTGTTATTTTACACGGTGAAAGTGTTTATATGATAAAAGATTAAATAAAAATTATTAAAAATTTTCAAATTCGGCAAAAGAAAAGAATTAATATCAAAATGTAGACAAGAAATCAAATTCTGATACAAAAACATTAAAAAAAAAAACAATTAATCCAAATAGATGAGAGTATTGAAACCCGTGACAATATTCTAGATCGGCCTGATAATTCTAGATGTTGTGTGGAGGACCTACCACGGACGATAAACGATATCTGTCTTTCTTTCTTTCTTTCTTTATTTATTTCCTTATGCAGGATGCTGCATGGAGGACCTCCCGAGAATGATGAGCGATAGGGACGGATGGAGAGAGATTGTCATGGATATCCGCGCTGAAAGCGCGAAATGATGATGATGATGATATATATATATATATATATATCTTTTTATAATGGAGATTGTCTGCTTTTCCGTCTGTAACCGAAACTATATTCCTACTCAAGTCACAATTCTCTTAGTTATTGACATCACATTCTCCATGATTTTATTTTTATCTAAACCTCAATTATTAATAAAATTGTCTTACATTATTAATACTGTTAACTATGTCTACATACTAACAACATGCAATTATATTTATATATACAACAAAATAGCGCTTTACAGTGTGAACGGGAAGGCTAATTTGCATATTAATATTAAAAAATCGAATTTAATAAATATGTGCTTAGTATTATTGATTTCTAACTGTTTGGTTTTATTTTAATGAATATAAGCAAAAATCTCTTCAATGAATCTTAAATGAAATCCATTAACAAGATAAAATAACTGTCATTTTATTCTTCACTTCCTCTTTTAAATAAATACTTAAATTAGAAAAAATAACAATGAAAGACGAGAGTGATGGAAGAGTAAGTTTCAGTTGTTCCATTTTTTATTATACTCCCTCTGTTTCAAATCTTTTATTATACTCCCTCTGTTTCAAATCTTTTTATCTGTATTCTTATTTAGTTTCATTAGCCTTTCTAATTTAATACAATATTTTATTACATTAAAACTTAGATACTTGCACCCGGAGGGTGCATATATTTGCTAGTATATATAAAGTAAGTAAAGTCGTCGGGGTGGCCTAATGTCGGTATCAGCCAGACAGCGAGGGAGTCTATCCCCTTTTCATTAGCGCTAGACCAAGGAGATTATTTTAGCGTCTGGGGCGGAGCGCCACACCTACCATCAGCTCCTTACTTTACCGCACAGATCCCTGTGCTACTCATAACGCTGAGTTGGCAAGGGCCGGTATCGAACTAGGAACCTTGTGGTTTCTAGCCGAACGCTCTACCGACTGAGATAACCCGGATCCTAGAATTTATTTTAAAAAATTTAAGTTTTTTTTTACTGGACTCATACGAAGCACGAAATAAATAAATGTAAAAAGTATTAAAAATTACATATTAAAAAATTAATATATATATATATAGAGAGAGAGAGGGAGGAGAAAGAAAGAAAAGAGGGAGAGAGAGAAAGAGAGAGAGAGAGAGAAGATGGTGAGAGAGAGAAGAGGGTGAAAGAGTGTGAGAGAGAGAGAGAGAGAGAGAGGGGAAGAAAGAAAGAGGGATAGAAAGAGAGAGAGAGAGAAGAGCATAGAGTGTGTGAGAGAGAGAAACAGACAGAGTGAGATGAAGAAACTATGATGGATTGGGTGTGGAAGAGAAAAAGTAGAAAGTTACCTCAACAATCGTCTAAATTTACTTCGCCATATGAGAAGTTATGAATGATGTAATGGCTAAAGTGATTAACTTATTTTCTTGGAGTTACCCCGGGAGATTCCTGCTGTTGGAATTGTAACGCTCTGACATACTTTTACTTACAGACTTAAACATACATATTGTCTACGAAGGTGTTGAAAAGCGGTCCCAGGTGACTAAATGGTTATTGTAACAGAAAAATTAAGTCCGTTAGTCAAGTTCTATTCCTGGATGAAAATGTTTGCATATCACTTCGCGCTGATACCCTTGGGAAAGGTAGAGCGTCTCTTCGTGGTGTAATAGTTCGCAAGCTGGTCTCGCAGGTCAGTTACAACTGGGTAGTGAGTTCAATCTTCGCTTTATGCCCCATACTTGCCACCATGTGTCCCATCCTACCCGTGACGAACGGATTGGGTTAATATCTATTCTTGTGAAATGTAGGACGTCCTACTGTGGTTTAATTGTTAGCAAGCTAGTCTCTTAGTTACTACTGAATAGTGAGTTCGTTCCTCACTAGATGCCTCTTACAGTCAAGTCACGCTGAAAGCACGGGTTGCCGCTAGATTAGCGAAGTTAAACAGCAATAAGCCAATAAAGTCAATAAATAATTTGGTGTTCAATAAATAATTTGGTAACCAGTTAAGCAAAAGCAGGTACTGTAAGCAAAGACTTTCGGCATTACATGACCCAAAAAGTGTTGATATGCCGTAAATCAAAACATCCAATCGCTGGATACTTTTGACCTTTTGTCAAATCCTACCATTGGCGAACTGGTTGGATAAATACCAACCCTTGGGAAAGGAATGAATTCATGTATTCTCGTACAGTTGTGGGAGACTTGTCGGACAGACTAGGTTCTCTAGCCTTGCATCTAGACAAACTAATTTAGAAGAAGGAAAATAACTCTGAATTCCAAACCAGAATTTGAGGGACCTGCCGCTAGCAACTAGCGACTCAAGTTGAATTTACACTTTATATGGCTCGTGCGGAAGGGGTTGGAACAAATATGTACGAAATACAAATAAAATGCACTTTGATATTGGTAAAGAAAACTCTGAATTCAGACTTGTTAAACTTCGCTTAAATTTTAAAGAAATTGTCTTCGTGTCACATCCTTCTCATGTGGAGAGGTTAGTAATAATAGTTATCGACATAGGAAATGAATAGATGAGTTCAAATCCTGGGTGAGATTGTTTGCGCTAATACCCTTGGGAAAGGTATGAATCCAACTATTTCCCGCCAACTATGGATAAATATTAGCGCAGACTGGGCTCTTTATCCTTGGTGAGGCAACCAATTTAGGGTTAGGAAAACTCTGAATTCAAACCTGTTAAATTCCGCTTAAGAAATCGTCATTGTGTCACACCCTGCTGGTACAGAGGGGTTGGTAAATACGTATACTCCTAAAAGAATCTACAGGAGTCTATTATCACTACCACCACCATTCGTCGGAAAAAGATTCCCCATAAAATGATTTTCTAGAAACATGTCATATATCTCGGCTTTAATATATTAGGTATATTCATGCACACATCCGTTGCTCGGAGGAGATAACGTGATGGGTGGGTAAAAAGTGTCGAACTGGAATAAAGTTAGAAAATCTCACAGACGGGAGACAGACACGTACGAAATAGGAACATGTGCGCAATTAGGCAAACTGTATCAACATTGAACAGATGCCCAGGATTCTTAGACATATTTCTTGCTGATGTGGCCTCTGCGGCTAATGCTAACCCCACCGACCGACCTCTACATCCCCACCTCAAACCCAGACACTTATAAGCATACGCCCACCTACAAACATAAACAAATAATACGTATATATATATATCCAATCATACAATATACAGACATTTCATTAAATCTGACTGGCCTTATTAATCATTCCTATTCTTGTATTATCATATCTTCCGACAGCTCACTGAAAGACAAGATTCAGTGTATCAATAAGTTTTTAATGATATTGTAAGATTCAAGGTGATAGAACTTGAATATATAACTCCGACAAGGGTTGATAGACAAAACATTTAATATGGTACAGCACATGGATAAACAGGGTACATAATACAAGGAGGTGTACATAAACATACATACATAAGTAAAAGGGGAAAAACATAAAAGCACAGACATGAGACTAAGAATAGTCCATGCTGTATAAATCACTTACAGTGATTAGTCCGGCGTTGAGGGCCGAGGCCCCAAAGAGGAGGGGGTAGACCAGAGTCTAACCCATGTGTCTCGTAGGTCGAGCGACAGGAAAAGAGAAAGAGACGTTCAAACCAGCCGCTTAAATATAACAGGCCCCTAGCGGGAACCAGCAAACTAAACGGGCAGACAACTCTCCAGGCAAATACGAAAGTAACGCCACAATATCAATCGTTTTCGTAGGCTTCTAATTTTCTGAAAAAGTTTTTTAATATTCGGAAATTTAAATGTCTCTTTGATAAGATAAAGCGATAATACTTCCAAGCTGTAGCCGTGTCAAAGCTAATATATGGATGCACCACTTGGACTCTAACGAAACGCTTCGAAAAAAAAAGCTAGACAGGGATGCTGTTTGGTGTTATGAACAAATCCTGGAAGCAGCACATCACAAGAAAGCAGCAGTGTGGTTACCTGTCTCCTATCACAGAAACTCTCCAAGTTAGATGAGCAAGACATGCTGGACATTGATGGAGAAGCAAGAACGAACTCAAAAGTGACGTTTTACTGTGGACAGCTACACAAGAACACACCAGTGTAGGCTGACCAGCAAAAACATACGCCAACTAGATCTGAACGGATTCTGGATGCCGTGCGAAAGTCGTGCCAGGTGCGATGGCCGATGGGGAAGGTTGGTGATAGAAAGTCATGGATATCACCAAAACCTGATGATGATGGGTGGTCTATACTAAAATGTATTAAACTATTGGACTATATGACCTTTAGGCACCCCTTTTTGATCTCGATTCAGAAGGACATGTTTTTCATTTACACCGTCAATATCCGGTTGTTTGTTAGGGGTTAGGGTTAGGGTTAGGGTTAAGGGTTAGTTTTATAAAAAAATTAAATCTAAAAATCGTCTGTTAACAAACAACCGAATATTGACGGTGTAAATGAAAAACATGTCCTTCTGAATCGAGATCAAAAAGGGGTACCTAAAGGTCATATAGTCCGAACTATTTCTAAGTTAGCAAAGATATAAAGAAAATGGCGTTTGGTATCTGACAGATTCTCGCCTAGGCAAGTTTTTAACCAAGACTTGGTTTTAAAAATCCCATAGGCGAGAAACTGACAGTTGCCAAGTGTCATTGACTCTATGTCTCTGCTACCCTAACTTAGATATAATATATAGCGTGAGTCAAAGATAATCTCCACCTGTTTACCATTCCAGTCAAGATATTCTTGGAAGCTTCCACAGGTGATTGAAAAAATGTTAACAACTCCATGGGAGTATCTTTATTAGAAAAGCAGGACATAAAATAGAGACCATCTGGGAGAGAGAGATTCCAAAGATGTGTTGAGAAGGATGATGCACAGATGGAGAGATGGAGGGAAATCATATAATAAATAAGCTACTTTCCATACAAGTGTTAACACTTTCTGAATAAAACTCCCCTCTCTTTATTTCTATCTCTCCTCGCAACTCTCTGTCTGTCTCTCGTTCTCTCTTTCCACACACACACGTGCACACACACACACACACACACACATACATATACATATATATATGTGTGTGAGAGAGAGAGAGTAAGAGAGACAGAGGGGGAGATAGAGAGTAAATCGTGAGGAACACTACACATTTTGTAGGATTTTTCCTAATCTGTTATTACCTCACCCACAATGCATGCTCATGTTGATACACACTTATAGATTTATACAAAGATTTTTTACAAATCCCTAAGAGAGCTCAATGTATGATAATAAATTAATTATATACAAAGCAATATTTACACTTTCAATAAGAAAGAAAAACTTAAACCGTCATTTGGTTATTATAAATGTATTTCGACCAGAACGTAATAAATGTGCTTAGTCTCATCTAACAGGTATTACCACTCTGGGTCAGTGAACCTCAGAATAATTGTGATGAAGGGGTACTCTACAGTCTCTATAGCTCCAGAATTGGAACTTCACCATTAGATGCAGATTAATGTCATACCCTGAACAATAAGACCCTCAGATACTGGTTTCTAGATAAAAAGGGTTGGGGATTTGCCATAAGGGTAATAGGGTTAGGACAATCATATAGGTGCTAGGGATTGACATGACCAAGAAAAAAAAATTAGAATGGAGAAGATATTTTTTCCTTTTCTTTCTCTTCTTTTTTTACAAGACCAGTAAAACACACCCACATAAAACCCACATAAAACCTTATATATGATGACAATGATAACAATAACAGAAATGCAATCAAATACATTTTAAAAATTATACATGAAAATAAATCTCAGACAGGAAATAAGAAGATTCCCCTTTTAATATCTGATTTTTAAATCCATTCTCTATTTAATTTGAATATAAATATTTATACTTAAGGACTGACACAGTCATATTTAAACTATTGTTAAATTTATTACTAGTATTATATTTGAAAAAATATTATCAATATTAAAATAGATATAAATAAAAATGAATCATTATTATAATATAGCCATCACTATATTAAGTTTTGTATTATTATTCACTATAATTACCATTGTTATCATCATCATCATCATCATCACCACCTAATCAGCATTACTCTTAAATATAGATTATAATTACACTTACCATTATTATCAACTATTATTGATATAAAATATAATTTTAAATAAAACAAATTTAAGAGTTAAAAGTAAAATTAAAATTACACACACACACACACACACACATATATATATATATATATATATATATTTATATATATATATACGGTTAGTTGGCATCCTTCCGTCTACTAAAGACGATGGTATAGTGTCCATTTTTATCTGCAACAACGCGAGTGGCTGAACAGACCAATTTTAGAATGGCAGTCTCTGGAGCAGTGACTGCAAACAAACAGTGATGCTTTCTGGAGTTGCTATTGTCTCTCATTCCTTTTGGCTCTTTTTTCTGTGGCGGCATATAGACATAAAAAGAAAATAGGTGATTTAGTTATTTTTCAACACTTTTCATTCTGAGCATAAATCAGACCAATAGCAATATCGCCCTATCGACAGAGGCAATAGAATACACCAACTGCACCTCTACAGAGGGTTAAAATTCTCTCAATGGGACCAACTGTTGGTCACAGGTGGCGACTCATGATGCTTTAGGACGGAATCCTGGTGGCTGAGCAGTCCATGACATGTAACCCTCCACTTTGGTCCTTACTTAGGCCAGACTGGCGGTCGGAGACACCTCTTCCGATCAATCGGCTGGTCACGTCCAGCCCTAGTACTTATATGATTGTGGTGACATGATTGCCCTTGTAGGGGATTATCTTCCTTTTGCCGGAAGAGTTATCTTCTCGCTGCGTTGCTGTTTGTTCCCACTAGGGGGACCTCTGGTAGTTAAGCGCATTCATTGCAACTTGTCTTCCTCTTTTTGCTGGACGCTTCTCAACGAACTGCTATGGGCTAGAGTCTATCTACCCCCTTCTCGGTGGGGCTTTTGCTCCCCCCCTTACATCACTGTAAGTCCTTTATACAGCATGGACTATCCTTTAGTTCCATGTCTGTAACATTTATATGTTAGGTACATTTGGGTATCTTGTTTATACCTAAATATTGTATATGTAATTACATGTTCTATTCTCCTGTACATTATGTAAATTATCGTTTCCATGTGCTGTTATATATATTAAATGTTTCGTCTCACAACGTGTCGGAATTGTATGTTATTCAATTATCAACCTTGAACCATACACCCTCATATTATATATTTATCATATATGTGCTTGAATGTGGTGATTGAGGGTGTTAGTGTCCTGTATATGATGTTAAACTATCTAGAAGTGAAGTTCCAATCCTGAAGCTCTGGGGAGGGTGGTTAACCAGGTCCACTCTGGCCCTTACTTGAAGTTTCAATCCTGAAGCTCTGAGGAAAGTAGAGAACCAGGTCCACTCTGGCCCTTACTTGAAGTTTCAATCCTGAAGCTCTGAGGAAAGTAGAGAACCAGGTCCACTCTGGCCCTTACTTGAAGTTCCAATCCTGAAGCTCTGAGGAAAGTAGAGAACCAGGTCTACTCTGACCTAGAGTGCTAGTTCTTGTTAGGTTCCCATCTTTGGATAAAATAGATCAAAGAGTAAGTTTAAAGAAATTTGTTTAAAATATTGAGTTAACATATAAAATATGACTGGCAGCGGTGGGATTCGAACCCACGCCTCCGAAGAGACTGGTGCCATAAACCAGCGCCTTAGACCATAAACCAGCGCCTTTTATTCTTTCTTGATGGGTATTCAGTTTTTTAAAACATATTTTAAATTCATATTTTTTTAACCCATAGATAGTACCCTAACAGGTATTACAAATCGGGGTCAAAGTGGACCTGGGAGTAATGGTGATGAAGGGGTACTCCAGTCTCCCCAAAACTCCAGAACTGGAACTTCACAATTATATGCAATTTAACGTCATACCCAGGACACTAGAAATCTCAGCCACCACCTTCTAGCACATATATGATAAAAACGGCGCGTTGTCTAATGGTTAGAGTCGTAGGAAATGGACTCGTCAACGCGAGTTCAATTCTTGGACGAAGCCGTTGGCATTTCACATGGCGCTAATAACCTTGGGAAAGGTATGAATCCAATTCTCCCTCCAGCTATGGATAAATAGCAGGGCAGACTGGACTCTTTAACCGTGGCTAGGTAACCAGTCTAGGAGAAGGAAAACTCTGAATTCAAACCTGTTAAACTCCGCTTAAGAAATTGACCTTGTGTCGCATCCTGTTCGTGCGGAGGGGTTGGTAAATATATATATGATAAAAACGGTTGGGGTCGTTGCTATGAGAGCAATAGGGTTGGTACAAGTGCTAAGTCTTGATGTAATCAGTAAGTAAGGCTCAAAGTGGAGCGAGCATATCATGGACTGCTCAACCACAAGGATTCCGTCCTCAAGCATCATGGATCACAATCCACGGCCAACAAGTGGCCCCATTGGGGGGATCTTGCCTATCTGCAAAGGTGCAGTCGGCGTATTCTGGGTCAGCCGACAGGACAGGAGGGTCAGGGTAATTATTGCTGTCGGTACGCCTTAATGATGATAAAATATAGAAATAGAGCTGGTTGTAGTGGTGTCTGCGTCAGACATTGTTATTATACTAATTATGCTAATTATAATAATTAAATTAAAGTTATTTCTCTTAAAATAGTAAAAGGTCTTACTAATCATGATGACGTGGAAGAGATGGAATAATTACTTCCGATGCTGGAACACAAGAACTTTTAGAAAAACAGGAAAGAAAACTTTGGATGAATGATTCCAGCAGATGTCTGTGTTCAAGTAAGGGGTGTCTGGGGAGAACATCAAGTCACGAACGCAAATAAATGTACCCCACCCAAAGTACAACACCGTATCCGACCGCCACACAGCAAGAAATGTCAACAACAATTTAGGATGTTCGATATACGCTATATATATATATATATATATATATATATATATATATATATTAACCCCTCCTCATGAGTAGGATGTGATTAATGGTATTTTTTAATCGCAGTTTAATAGGTTTGAATTAAGGATTGTTCTTCTCTAGACTGGTTGCCTAAGGTTAAAGAGCTCAATCTGTCCTACAATTCAACTATAGCTGGAGGGAGAATTGTTGGATGCATATCTTTCCCAATATATATATATATATATATATATATATATGTGTGTGTGTGTGTGTGTGTGTGTGTGTGTGTGTGTGCGCGCGCGCTGAAATGAAAAATAAAGGAAAGAAAATGCTGAACGGATAAAATAGATTTATTTTATTTTATTTTACTGACACGTGTTTCGGCCAGGAGTTTATCCATGTACATATGTACTTTATCTTTTTTTTTTTTTTTAAATAATAAAATCTATTTCATCCATTCAGCATTTTCTTTCCTTTATTTTTCATTTCAACAAACCGTCGGATTCTCTTCGATTTTCAACTTATATATATATATATATATATATATAATATTGCTATATATATATATATATATATATATCTTATTATAATGGAGATTGTGTGTTTTTCTGTCTGTAACCGAAACTATATTACTACTCAAGTAACAATTCCCTTTGTTATTTACGTCACATTCTCCATGATTTTATTTTCATTTAAACCTCAATTATTAATAAAATTGTTTTTAGATTAGTAATACTGTTGACCATATCTACATACTAACAATATGCAATTGTATTTATATATACAACAAAATAGTGGTTTACAGTGTGAATGGGAAGGGTAATTTGCATATTGATATTAAAAATTTGATTTTAATAAATATGTGCTTAGTATTATTGATTTCTAATTTTTTGGTTTTATCTTAATGAATATGAGCAAAAATCTCTTCAATAAATCTTAAAAGAAATCCCTTAACAAGAAGAAATAACTAATATTATTCTTTACTTCCTATCTTAACTAAACAGTTAAATTAGGAAAATTTAACAATGAAAGACGGGAGTAAGGGAAAATGATGGAATAGTTTCAAAGTTGTTCTATTTTTCAATCATACCCCCTCTGTTCCAAATCTTTTTAACTACATTCTTATTCAGTTTCATTAGCCTTTCTAATTTAATATGATATTTTATTAGATTAAAACTTAAATACTTGCACCCGGAGGGTGCATATATTTGCTAGTATATATAATGTATTGCTAACACTAAGATGAAACGCCTTTTTTACACAACCTCTTCGCCACGTGTAGTATGTGACACAAGATAGTAAGTAGGAACAATCAGCGAGGATCAACCTCGCTATTCAGTAGCAATAGATCTGCGAGACGATCTTGCTAACCATTACACCACGATAGAACACCAATAGAGATTGTGTTTTTCTCTCTGTAACCGAAACTATATTACTATTCAAGTCACAATTCCCTTAGTAATTTACGTCACATTCTCCATGATTTTATTTTCATTCAAACCTCAATTATAGATAAAATTGTTTACATTATTAATACTGTCGATCACATCTACATCTCTTATTATAATGGAGATAGTGTGTTTTTCTATCTGTAATCGAAACTATATTACTATACAAGTCACAATTCCTTTTGTTATTTACATCACATTCTCCATGATTTTATTTTTATTTAAATTTAAACCTCACTTATTAATAAAATTGTTTTACATTATTAATACTGTTGACCATATCTACATGCTAATAACATGCAATTGTATTTATATATACAACAAAATAGCGGTTTACAGTGTGAATGGGAAGGCTAATTTGCATATTGAGCTTAAAAATTTGATTTTAATAAATATGTGCTTAGTATTATTGATTTCTAATTGTTTGGTTTTATCTTATTGAGTATGAGCAAAAATCTCTGGGATAAATCTTTAAAAAAATCCCTGAACAAGAAGAAATAACTGTAATATTAATCTTTACTTCCTATTTTAACTAAATAGTTAAATTAGGAAAATTTACCAATGAAAGAGGGGAGTAAGGGAAAATGATGGAAGAGTTAGTTTCAAAGTTGTTCTATTTTTCAATCATACCCCCTATGTTCCAAATGTTTATCTGTATTCTTATTCAGTTTCATTAGCCTTTTTTTATATTAAAACTTAAATACTTGCACCCGGAGGGTGCATATATTTGCTAGTACTAATAACATGCAATTGTATTTAAATATACAACAAAATAGCGGTATACATTGTTATTAAAAATTTGATTTTAATAAATAAGTACTTAGTATTATTGATTTCTAATTGTTTAGTTTTGTCTTACAGAATATGAGCAAAAATTTCGGAGTTAAATCTTAAAAGAAATCGATTAATAAGAAAAAATAACTGTCATTTTCTTCTTTACTTTCTATCTTAACAAAATAGTTAAATTAGGAAAATTTAGCAATGAAAGACGGTAGTTATGAAAGAGTAAGTTTCAGTTGTTCTATTTTTCGATTATACCTCCCTCAGTTTCAATCTGCATTCTTATTTAGTTTCACTAGCAAATATATGTACCCTCCGGGTGCAAGTATTTGAATTTTAATGTAATGAAATATGTTAAATTTGAAATACTTTTGAAACTAAATAAAAATCCAAATAAAAGGATTTGAAACAGAGGGGGTATAATCGAAGAATAGAACTTTGAAACTAAGTCTTCCATCATTTTCCATCACTCCCTCCTTTTATTGCTGAATTTTCCTAATTTAACTATTTAGTTAAATTAGGAAGTAAAGAATAAAATTACTGTTATTTCTTTATATTAATTGATTTATTTAAAGATTTATCCCCGAGATTTTTGCTCATATTCATTAAGAAAAAAACAAACAATTAGAAATCAATAATACCAAGCGCATATTTAATAAAATTAAACTTTTAATATCAATATGCAAATTAGCTTTCCTGTTCACACTGTAACCTGCTATTTTGTTGCATATATAAATACAATTGCATGTTATTAGAATGTAGATAAAGTCAAAAGTATTATTAATGTAAAATAATTTTATTAATAATTGAGGTTTAAATAAAAATAACAATCATGGACAATGTGGCGTAAATAACAAAGGGGATTGTGAGTTGAGAAGTAATATAGTTTCGGTTACAGACAAACAAACAATCTCTATTATAACTAGCAAATATATGCACCCTCCGGGTGCAAGTATTTAAGTTTTAATGTAATAAAATATTGTATTAAATTAGAAAGGCTAATGAAACTAAATAAGAATACAGATAAAAAGATTTGAAACAGAGGGAGTATAATAAAAGATTTGAAACAGAGGGCGTATAATAAAAAATGGAACAACTGAAACATACTCTTCCATCACTCTTGTCTTTCATTGCTGTTTTTCTAATTTAAGTATTTAGTTAAAAGAGGAAGTAAAGAATAAAATGACAGTTATTTTATCTTGTTAATGGATTTCATTTAAGATTCATTGAAGAGGTTTTTGCTTATATTCATTAAAATAAAACCAAACAGTTAGAAATCAATAATACTAAGCACATATTTATTAAATTCGATTTTTTAATATTAATATGCAAAATAGCCTTCCCGTTCACACTGTAAACCGCTATTTTGTTGAATATATAAATATAATTGCATGTTATCAGTACGTAGACATAGTTAACAGTATTAATAATGTAATACAATTTTATTAATAATTGAGATTTAGATAAAAATAAAATCATAGAGAATGTGATGTAAATAACTAAGGGAATTGTGACTTGAGTAGGAATATAGTTTCGGTTACAGACAGAAAAACACACAATCTCCATTATCATAAGATAAGATTAGTCTATTTAATATAATATTTTACAACTTTAAAATTAAATACTTGCATCCGGAGTGTGCATATATTTGCTAGTCACTATAAAATCTGGCCAAAGACTTTTGGCAAAGTCTTGTAATAAAATGTCCGCCTCAGACACTATTATGATTCAGTTAATCGATAATGATTGATTTATTCCAACGGAAAACGTGAGCAGACAGAAATGTTTAGAGAGCAGGTTTTTAGCGGCGAGTGTTTGTTTATAGAATGAAAATGTACAGACACACTGTGTGGTCGTCGTTGTGGGCGGCTTAGTGTTAAAGGAAAAGGCCAAGCGAGTTTGATGTGGTTGAGACAAAGAACAAAACGACGTCTTTGGGACATCAAACCGTGGTAACAACAATAGCAAAGCATAAATAAACAAAGAGATACGTGCAATACATAGAGGAATGTTTTTTGGAGCATGTTGAAACCATCTGAAACACGAATCTCTCCTGATTCGCATCTTTTAAAAGTTTGTCCAGTTGTATAACCGATCTAGTGTTTGCTTTACAACATTGGTATGTGCGAGATGTTTGTAAGGCTCGGTGCTATCCGACAGAATCTATTTGTCTTTACGGGATGATACCGATAAAGGAACGAACAGAGTGTTACTTAAGGTTATTGCCTTGAGATTCGGCATGATCCGGGAGCGCCGAGGCAGAGAATCCCCCTCTCTCTCTCTCTCTCTCTCTCTCTCTCTCTCTCTCTCTCTCTCTCTCTCTCTCACACACACACACACACACACACACACACAAACACACAAACTCAAACTCACTCACTCACTTGCCTTGAGATTCGGCATGATCAGGGAGCGCCGAGACAGAGAATCCTCTCTCTATCTCTCTCTCAATCTCTCCACCCCCCCCCCCTCTCTCTCTCTCTCTCTCTCTCTCTCTCTCTCTCTCTCTCTCTCTCTCACACACACACACACACACACACACACACAAACTCACTCACTCACTCACTCATTCACTCACTTGCCTTGAGATTCGGCATGATCCGGTAGCGCCGAGACAGAATCCTCTCTCTTCTCTCTCTCTCTCCCCCCTCTCTCTCTCTCTCTCTCTCTCCACCTCTCCCTCTCTTTCTTTCTCTCTCTCTCTCTCTCTCTCTCTCTCTCGTTCTCTCACTTTCTTGCTCTCTTATTTTCTCGTTCTCTCGCTTTCTCTCTATTTCACCCCCCCCTCTTTCTCTCTCTCTCTCTCTCTCTCTCTCTCTCTCTCTCTCTCTTTCCTCTCTCTCTCTCTCTCAACGCTGTTATTAATCATGAGTGGGGGTTAGTGTAGAGGGACAATCAAAATAGACAAGGGATCAAACAAAACAAAAATGGAATCAAACGACGAAAAGAAAAAAACGGAAGTAATTATCACCGAAAATAAACAGTGAGGGAACAACAAAAGGTGAAAGTATTTGCAGGTGTAGGTCAATGGGTCGAGTAAAGAACCACAGGTCTTCAGTATTATTAGTGTTATTCGGACTATTGTCCCCATCTTCATTGTTATTTGTACAACGTTTCGGCCGATATATCTTCCGGCCTTCTTCAGGTATTTCTTGTCGGACTCGGGAACCTTCTCGGACTCGGGAACCTTTTTTTCGAACTCGGGAACTTTCTTGTCGTATTCGGGAGCCATCACGGAACTTTGAGAGAGAAAGAAGGTTCCCGAGTCCGAGAAGGTTCCCGAGTCCGACAAGAAATACCTGAAGAAGGCCGGAGGGTATATCGGCCGAAACGTTGTACAAATAACAATGAAGATGGGGACAATAGTCCGAATAACACTAATAATACTAATCTTCAAGCCTCATCTCAAACATTCAGAGACACAGGTCTTCAGTTTGTGAGGTTGACTTTCATTTTTTAACAAGAATTTTAGTTTTCTTTTTCCTTTTTCTGGTTCGTTGAGAATTGTTGAAAAAGTCTCCATTCGGGATATTTCATTAAATTTTTTGTCGTTGTAAATGTACAATGAACGCTATTCCCCAAAATAAGATAGGCCGAGACGGGTTGATATGCCGTTAAAATGGTTTACCTAGACTGGTTCTCTAACCAAGGTTAAAGAGCAAAATCTGTCCTATTGTTTAACCCGAGCTGGAAGGTAAATAATATATCCTTTTAATATTTTTTCAATAGAGCGTTTGGCTAGAAACCACAAGGTTCCTAGTTCGATACCGGTCCTCGCCAACTCAGCGTATGAGTAGCACAGGGATCTGTGCGGTAAAGTAAGGAGTTGATGGTAGGTGTGACGCTCCACCTCAAACGCCAAAACAATCTCCTTTGTCTTTTTATTGAAAAGGGGATAGGCTACCTCGCTGACTGGTTGATACCGACTTTAGGCCGCCCCGACGACTTTACTTTTACTTTATATATGATTTAAAATAAAAACAAAATATTCAGCGGATGTATTTTTATGTATGATAATATGCCAACGTCCCGTCTTCTTGTTAGACCATCTTCAAGGCCATTAATAGCAGATATCAAAATCGTTAATTCAAAAATATTTTCATATATATATATATATATATATATATATATATATATATATATATATATATGAGAGAGTTTTATAATTTGCTTGAAGCATTGTGTATATATTGGTTAGGAGGTTGATTTAGAAGGCTATCACAATGCAGGTGTAAAGAAAAAATAATAATACGGTAACAATGGTGTTGTGTGTTAACCTGTATTTAATTCTTGAATTTTCGAGATATGTCTTTTTCAAATTTTAAATGAATTTTTTTTTAATTTTATTTTTAATGATGGTATTTTTATATAACTGTATTCTCGTGTTGTATTTTTACGTGAATGCGGGTTTTTTTGTACTTGCGTGTATGTTGTCATGTGCGTGTCCATGAAAATGCATGTTCGTTGTGACGTTACAACGAACATGCATTTTCATGGACACGCACATGACAACATACACGCAAGTACAAAAAACCCCGCATTCACGTAAACATACAACACGAGAATACAGTTATATAAAAAATACCATCATTTTCAAAAAAAAAATTAATTTAAAAAGAAATGCCATAACTAGACTGCTTCAGTTCCAGTGATCTTTTGAAAAAGAGATATTATCTCGAAAATTCAAGAATTAAATACAAATTAATACACAACATCATTGTTACTGTATTATTATGTTTTTCTTTACACCTGCATTATGATAGCCTTCTAAATCAACCTCTTAACCAATATATATATATATATATATATATATATATATTATATATATATATATATGTGTGTGTGTGTGTGTGAGTGTGTGTGTGGAAAAGGGATGACTTACCGGTGAAATTGGTCTCAATGTTCATTTGATACAAGTTTAGTTGATGCAATTTCACCGGTAAGTTATTCCTTTGACATATATACATATATATGAAATATATACATGTATATATTGGTAATTGTGATGTAAGGACTGACGTAGTTTTTGTTAGAGACAAAAAGAAACCGAATCTCCATTATTAATAGATATAATATGCGCGTGTATCTGGCTTAAGACTATATGTTGTAAGAAGAGTTAACGTAAATTGTTAATAAAATCCACCCTCAAACGACAGCTGTAAGTTGTCTTTCTTGCAACTTCATTGAGACAACCATTACTCCTTATTTGTTTAATGTCACTTTAAAAAAAAACACAACTTTACTACTGACTGTATAACCCCTATGAACCTACGTTCTTTACTGATTACAAAAAAAAGGCCTTACCCAGAGATCGTTAGTTGTTGACAAGGGCCACTTGGGCCCGGCCCCTACGCCAACATTAACCATGCTACCGGGTCTCTTATATTTATCAGCGTCCCTCCCGTTTCAGCATCTCCCTGCTGCCTGTGTCTTTCTTTTTTCTTTTTTTTTTTTTTTTTTTTTTTTTTTTGTAGGCAAGGCCAGAAAAGCGAAGAGGGTGATGACATGATGCCAGTAGTAATGTTACTCACGGGAAATGTCGGCCAGGCCATCGTAGCCTTGTCCCGTAGAGAAAAAAAAAACCTAAAACAAGTAAGGGGGCAAAATCAGGACGGTCGCAATTTTTCTTTTAATTTCTCCTCGTGATAAGCAAAGGCGGTTGGGGTGGAGGGTTCTATCAACTGGAGTTGTGGGATTTTAAGAGATAAGATGTCACTCTATTGACACTGCCCTCTCTCCTTCTCTGTCTCTTCTTCCCCCCTCTCTCTCTCTCTCTCTCTCTGTCTCTCTCTCTCTCTCTCCTTCTCATATACATATTTTTTGTTTTTCCTTTCTGATGGTCTTTCACTGGAGTCTGAGTGACAACAAGTCTCCTCAGGTGTCCATGACTCTCCTGAGTATTCCAGCTGATTTCAGCAATGCTGTTATCTGGATGGTCTCAGTTCTTCCTTTGATTTCTAGTCCCTCAAATCTTTTTTCAACGCTTTTACGGACTGTTCCTACTGCACCGACTACAAGTGGTATCACTTTCACCCTCATATTCCACAGCTTTTTCAATTCTCTGGCAAGGTCCAGGTATTTGTCTATCTTTTCGTTTTTCTTCATCTTCACCCTGTGATCTGCTGGAACTTCAAAATCTACCAGATAACAAGTTCTCTTTTATTTTTATTTTTTTTATTTATTTTATTTTATTTTTTTTTGCTAATCAATACTAGGTCTGGTCTTCTGGCCGGGATAATGTGATCCGTATTTATCCCAGAGAATTTTATACGTTTCGTTCTCAAGAACATATTCTGGTTTATGTGTATACCATTTTGTTGTATGGTTAAACTTTAGTTTTTCGCAAATTTCCAAGTGGATCACCTTCCCAACCCAGTCGTGTCTAGCTTTGTATTTCCATTGTGCTAGTTTGCTACATTCGCTTAATACATAGTTTATGGTCTCCTCTCGGTCACCTCACACTCTACATTTAATGTTTTGTTGTATCGTATCAATTTTTGCTTTGTTCTTATGGCATTATTTTGTACAACAATTATTAGAGGTTCAGTTTCTCTCCTAAGATTTGCTCTTCTTAACCATGTCCAGGTCTTTTCATGTGCATCCTCTTCAAATTGACGTTTGAAGTATCAATATAATTGTTATTCTTCCCATATTCTTTTCTTGTTTTCGTTGTTCTTCTGTTAGTCCATATGTTGCATCTGCTGTTATTGGCTGCCATAAGTAATCTTTCCTTACTTTTTTGTGTAGTCTTCGAGTTGTTGGATTGTGGCATCTACGCAGTCCTCTATGTTGGCAAGAACTTTTCTATCTTCTTTTCTTGATACATATAGCCTATACATATCGTATCTAGGGTGTAAAGCCTTGTACATTGTCATTAATTTCCTTGTTTTTTTGGTAAATCTGTCTGAGTTCCTCTTTTGTCCATTTTAAGAATGGTCCAGAGTATCTTATACTGGAGACAGCCCAGGTATTTATTCCTTTGATAAGATTTCTGCTGCAGAGCTTGGTTTCTATGAGTTTTCTTGTTCTCCTGAGGTATTTTTTTTTTTAAACTTTTCATTTCATCCTTGTTTGCTTGATATTGTTTGCTTCTAAAAGTATTTATAACTTTCTTTTTCTCCAAGTGTGTTTATAGTGTCCTGATTTAGTAGTTGTATTCCGTCCATTAGTTTTCTTTCCACCTTTTTATCACTAACATGGCATAGTTTTTGATATGATAAATATGTAAATACCTTGGTACCCCCACACTATAATCTGATTGGACAGTGTCATGTATAAATAGTCGACACTGTGTTGGACCTACACTTACTCGATAGACTAGACCTTATGCCTTACAAGCTAACTTTACTCGCTGGACGACACCACGACTGCTTGGAGACGGATTATTATTCAATATACCAATTACTACTGTGATAATATACCAACAACCAACTTCAGAATATATCCCTTAACCCGGATATATCAGTTTTCAATTCCGAATTTCATTCCTATATCTTGGCTGTTTATTCTAATGGTTTGTATCAGGGTTACTTGTTCTTTTACAGTTTTTGCAAAAAATTTTATATCATCCATATGATGAAATGGCGGTTTATTTTTTTGCTGTGAGTTAGTAAATTTGTGACCCCCGGGACATTTTTCTAATTATGTAATTGAGTAGCATCATTGCTATAATGAATAGTAGTCCTGATAATGAGTCTCCTTGGAAACTCAGACAGATTGACCAAAGGACGAGAAAATTAATGATCCTGCACAAGGCTCTCCACCCTAGAGATGATAGAGATAGATTATATGTCAAGAAAGGAAGGGGGAAGAGGTCTTGCCAACATAGAAGAATGCGTAGAAACCACAATCCAACAACTCGAAGACTACACAAAAAAGAGTAAAGACAGATTACTTATGGCGGCCAACAATAGTAGAAGTGACAGATGGACAAACAGAAAAACAACAGACTAGAAAACAAAAATGGGAAGAAAAACAATTGGATGCTTTAAACGACAAATAGAAGAGGTTGCACATGAAAAGACTTTTACTTCTGTCAGGGATTGCCCTCCTGATTTTAATTGGACTCTCCAGTTTTCCATGGATTTTTGATGAAATTAACGATGTTGTTGTGGGACCATGTCATAGGCCTTTCTATAGTCGATCCACCCCATTGCTATTTTAAACTTCCTTAAGGATGTGTTGAACACATATCGAATGAAAATCCACGTTCTCTTTACTTACATTTCCTGTTTTCAGTGTAAAACGTCACAAATAAACAACGTTTTGGACATTGATGTTCGCTACTTCATATTGTTTCGGTTGCGGTGGAGGGTATTTAGTGGGGGGGGTCATTAAACATAATTTGTATGGTATAACGTCTGGTGTTATGGCGGTTTATTGGTTTAGCCTTTATGCCCAAAATTTCAGGTGTTTTTTTTTTTTTTTTTTAACCGCCCACCCATGAATTAAAATTCAACATAAGTCGGAAAAGATGAATTAAACATAACGTATCTTTGCTGTATGAAGATATTATGTAAGAATTATTTGTTTTACTGTTTTTGAAACGGAATAACATTATAGTTTAAAATCTGTCAAAATGGTGAAATTTGCCGTTTTTTTCTTTCTTGAAGATTTGATCTATTTCATTGTTATAATTAAGAAATTCATTAACATTATATATAAGTTTAGGCTCTATTCTTTAAAAAATAAATAAGGGATAATCTTAAAGTATCTATAAAAGTTTAAAGAAAGAGGGAGATGCTGTCGAACCAAAATGCTGGCCATACCTATTTAGACTGGGAAATGTCAACCAGTACTGAAGCCGTATCAAGAATAGGTAATTTTTAACAAAAATCAGGACAAAATTCATGAGCGGTATTTACACTATCTTTTTCGCTATTGCTTACAGAAAAGCTTCCTTTCTCAAACACTTGGGGGGGGATCCTGAAACTGAAGCTAAAAAGATAATACATTAATGAAAATTAAAAATTTAAAACAAAGAAACAGCGTCAAAAATAATTTGACTGGATTAGAATGCTTCAACCTACTTTTAAAACAACCATGGCGCCAACAAGACTGTTCTTTTGTCATCATGAAACAATTATCTTTAAAAATGAAGAAAAAAAGAAACAACATGAAAACTTTGAGAATAAAGAATCCAATTTTTCAAAAACGATTTTTGGCGCCGAAAACACTTTTTAACAACGTACCAACGGTTAGATGGATGGTTGGATTTTACGACATGCCAACTCTTATTGGGTTATTTTATGCTGAAGACGTTTTAGTTTTATTCATTCTTGTTGGGCATTAAAAATTTTTTAAACTCATTTTCTTAAACTCATTTTTAAATCTATCTAACCCATAGATTGGACCCTAACAGGTACTACCACTCAGGGTCAATGTGGATCTGGGAGTAATTGCAACGAAAGGGGACTTCATACTCCCCAGAGTCTCAGTTACCCCAGTTAATAATTCCAAAAATATCTAATTCCAAAGATTTAGAGAAAAAAATAACAGTTACCCCAATGTGGTAAAATTAAAGTATTGACCAAAAATTTCTCTCTCTATCACTCGTCATTCAAAAAAACTAAATTGGCACTCTGTCAAAATAACCAATAAAAAACACATCGTTTCAATAATTCGCTTCCTTTCTTTCGTAAAATTATCCTCTGTAAACAAACATGTCAAACTGATTCTGTGGTGGTCTGGCTGCTTTTTCTTTTTTTATTGTTTTTTAGATTTCTCCTCTTAAAGTGTTCGTTTGATGGCGAATTCAAACAAGCCAATTCCTAACTCCCAATGAAATAAAATCACAGACAAGGGAGATTATTCACTTCTACAACGTTGACTGTTTCACTAAGACTCTACATAAGCACCAATACACAAATACACACATATACATGTATGTATATATGTATGTAGGTAAAAATAAATACATACACACAAATGCACACACACACACACATATATATATATATATATATATATATATATATATATGTGTGTGTGTGTGTGTGTGTGTGTGTGTGTGTGTGTGTAACATGTTATACAGTCATCCGCAGACAATTTTGTTTTGATATATCACGTCTCCTCGGTATGGCTAAACTTAGCAGGCTACCTCCAACCGAGATCAAAACCTGACCGATTTTTCATCAGTCCCTAACCAACAAGCCATCAGCAAACAATTTAGTGTTAGGGGGAATTTATATAGATAAATACTCTCCAGAGTGCTCAACCTACCTGGGCTGCGGAGCATAATAGATAGATAGATAGATAGATAGATAGATAGATAAAACCATTAATATATCATAAATAAATTTATTTCGGCTACTTTTGCCTCCTTTTCTCACAGGCACGCACAAACTCGAAATTTCCTTTTTTTAAAATAAATTACGAAATAAATCTATTTCTGATATATTTAGGTTTTCCTATATTTATTCAACCATAATATACTCTCTATATATAAGATTATGCAAATACACTGATATCTACATCTATATACACAAAATCTTTATATGTACGTTTGAGTTCTCCATGTTGGTTGAATCCTATCTCGGAAACATTGGATACCGTTAACCAATATATATATATATATATATATATATATATATATATATATGTGTGTGTGTGTGTGTGTGTGTGTGTGTGTGTGTGTGTGTGTGTGTGTGTGTGTGTGTGTGTGTGTGAAGTGGTCAAACGATGTGTTTGAAATGGCGAAAGCTGACAATTGCCGACTTTAATTAAGCACATAATCTCCCTAAAAATATATATGTATGTATGTATGTGTGTATGTGTGTGTGTGTGTGTGTGTGTGTGTGTGCATAAACTCAAATATATATATATATATATATATATATATAGAGAGAGAGAGAGAGAGAGGCGGGTAGATAGATAGACACACACACACACACACACACACACACATATATATATTATATATATATATATAACATATATATATATATACATACATATATATATACATACATATATATATATATATATATATATATATATATATACTTCAAGCAATTATTTTTCTCTCAACATATTCTTTATATATATATATATATATATATATATATATATATATATATATATATATATAAGAATATGTTGAGAGAAAAATACTTGCTTGAAGACTACAAACATTTATCTATTTACGTTTTTTATATTTCTTCCAACGTAAAATTGTCTTTGAATGAAATAAATTCAGTAGTTATTTACAAAGTTTGGTTTAGTTACAGTACAAAGACACGAGAATAGACCGTCTAAGGAGAATCGAACTCACTAACCTGGCTTTCTAATCCAGCTTGCTAACTATTACACCACGTAAAATCATCAAGTATAAAAAGAAGAAAATAAATTAAATAAAAAATCTTTCTACAAAAAGACCGAATTAATAACATTTGAATTTCTTAAATTTGATCATCAAAGTTTAAATGTCATTTTGTTATATAAAACTTCTAGATTAAGAATTATCATTATTTCATTATTTAGACTATTTAGACAGAGATAGGTAGATAGAATGTAAGATAGATGGATATATAAGGAAACAGACTGAGGTAGATAGATAGATATATAGATAGATAGAAGCGGATAGATAGATAGATGAGGAAAACAGACTGAGATAGATAGATAGATAGATAGATAGATAGAAGCGGACTAAGATAGATAAATAGATAGGTAGTTAGATGTAAGATATATGGACAAACAGATTGAGAAAGATAGGTAGATAGGCACAGACTAAGATGCATATATAGATAGAAACAGACTGAGATAGATAAATGTATAGATGTGAGGGTGTAAAAAAAACACATAACACACCAGATCTTCACAACATCACCACCATACATTAACACAAAACAATATCAACCCTGCATAAATCCATCAAAAATGTATAATTTTTTCCTCTGCCCGATACAGCGCTATCGCAAGCAGCTGGCTGCTGCTTGCGAAAACCCCACTATAAGGAACAGCCAGAGACCAGCGTCACTTTCTTTCCCCAGTCTGAGGAAGGGAGTATTACAATCCTGAAAATTTACTAAATAAACGAAAATCTTCACTAAAACAACCGAGTTTCTTATATTCTCAATTTCTGTAATGCTTCACACTAATGCCCAAACTTGATATATGTACCTCCCACAAACGGATACATATACCTAAATAAACACAATATATATATATATATATATATATATATATATATATATATATATAAACAAATCACGACGAATTAACAAAAACAATATTTATCCACTAAGCAAACTTTAATAGAGTTTGATACAGAGAAAACATCATAAAACTTTCACCATTTCGTTTAACTCTTTTCGTCCTAGAATGTTTCGTATTGTTATTGTATTATGTATGTTGGACTTTGCTCAGATAATAAAGTCTACATTTGTTATTTCTTTGTTGGAATATGTTGCATATGAATATGTAAATTCAACTGCGTTCGGTGTCTTTCTGAGGCCTCCTAAAACATTATAATAAAGTGGTATTAGCTACTGAAGTTAAAACCACCTTAAATCTTAAACTGCTATTTGTAAACGCTTTAAGAATTGTATAAACTACAATGGTACCTAAATATACGAGAGCCACAACTTACGAATTTCCTGAGTTACAATTGGTCGATTTTTGTTTTGTGTTGCGAGCTAAAATTTAAGATACGGGCGAGCTTCAGATACACTAAGGTTAATAAGTTCACTAAAATGTTTAGTTTTCGAAATTTATTAAGCTAAAAAAAGTTATTATAAAAAGAAATAAACATTAAGACCTATTACAGCACATAAAATTTACGTATAGGGTTAATAAGTTCATTAAAAACATTTAAGTTTCCAAATTTATTGCATTAAAGTAAAAAAATTATTTATAAAGAAAATAAATATCAAAAGATATTACAGCATATAATTCAATACATTCTATTATGTTTTATATACAGTTGTATTTTTTTATTTGAAAAAAAAGAAAACGTAGCAGAACAAATTAGGGTTTTTTGTTTTGTTTTGTTTTTGTTTTGGCTGGAGTATTTGAACGGATTAATGGCATTTCAGTTTATTTCAATGGGGAAAATTGATTTGATATACGATGAAATTGAGTTATGAGCGGAACGAATTAAAATCGTAAATCACTATATTTGCCTTCGACTGGGTTATTTTGATAGCAACCTAACTGGAGTTTTTTTTTTTAGTGAAAAGACGTGATTCGCGCTTTGTTCAGAGCGGCGCAATGTGTGTGTTGTTGGTTATAGATAAGTGGATGAAAGGAAATGTTAACAGTAAAGATAGAGATGTTCAAGTCAAGTGAGTAATTGTTTGTTGGTGACAAGTCGTTGGTTGTCTTTCATACTACTGACTAATCAATTCGGAATCCTTCTTAAAATGACATGAGTTGGTCCTAGAAGCATGACGTGGCGAAATTTGATTGGTTTGAAAATATGTTTCTTCTATGCCACGCTTGGATTGGCTAAGGCTGCAGTTCATTTCAACACTTCAAATGATCATATTGAAATCTGATCACTTTGATAAAATAAAACGAAAATTATTCTGATCTGAGGCTGTGTCCGTACTACTGTATGGTTGCACAACTTAGCAATCTTTTAATGACCCTATTGAAATATGATCTCCTTGTTAAAATAAAACGGGAATTCTTCCAATCTGAAGCTGTGTCCGCGCTACTGTATGGTTGCGGCACTTAAAACCTTTTAAAGACCATATGAAAATCAGTTTTCTCTCATAAAATAAAACTGGAATTCTTCGATGCTATAGTCAGTACTACTGTATGGTCGCACCACTTGGACTTTAATGAAACGCCTTGAGAAAAAGATAGATGGAAACTACACAAGGGTTCCGCGTTCAAATCCTGGAAGCAGCTCTCTACAAAACAGTAACTGCGCAGCCATTTACCTCCCATCTCACAAACCATCCATGTATGACGAGCAAGGTGCGCTGTACACTGCAGGAGAAGTAAGAACGAACTCATAAGCGACGTTCTCTATGGACCTCTATAGATGGACACGTCAGTATAGAACCGAACAGCAAAAACTTACATTCATCAGCTCTGTGAGGACTTATCAAGAGTATTGTCCGATAGAGACGGATTGCAAGAGAGGGTCAAGAGAATATGTGCTTGTCGACTGGCTTTGATGATGATGATGATGATGATGATGATGATGATGAATTGGTTGGAATTTTACGTTGCGTGATGTAGGCATTCCGCTAAGTATGATCTTCGCAATTCATTTATTGTTTGAAATATCAGGATAACATAGAACGACGGATGGATGGGTAGCGCGACGGTGTTTGAGTGTTCAAAGTAAACAATGATATAACAGAAAATCTTTATCTATAACTACAAATGACAAAATATTTTTTAAAAACTCACGTCCTTGCATTTCAATGAATCCTAGCCAGATGCCTTCAAATTATTCATAAAAATCATCAAAGTATTTGAGCAGCTTTGCAGGGGTAAGCCCTTTCGGACTTACCTCTACAAAGCTGCACACAACGTTTCATTCTGATATCTGGCTTGGTATTGAAGTCATATGAGTTGGAAAATGGCACTAGGCAGGAATAAGTATTGCATTGGCAATCGCAGCCAATGTGTTAATTTAGTAACTTGATAAGCATAGCTTAGATTTTAAGTATAACACTAAACGTATCGGCTATTTAGTGAGAATTGAACTCACTACTACTCAGTTAGTAATTGATTTTGGATGACTAGTTTGTTTGTCATGTCTTTTGTAGTTGGTAACACTGAATTTTTAGCTGGAACTTTTTATTCAATTACTGAGGGTAGATTGATCTCATCCCAAATTCTTGTTTGAGTGGAGCGGAGAGGGGGGGTCGATCAGGATAACCTATCACTGAATTGTGTGTTGTTGCGATGGACTGATCTGATCGATCACCTTTTTAGGCACGTCAACTCCTGTCCATCTGATTTCCGTGTTTCGCGTCTGAGGGAGCCGAATAACTTCGCTGTGGTGGTTTATCTAGGTAGGGGATCTGCTATTGAAGGCCGAAATCCCCACTGACCCATGAGTTTAAATAGCCCTGAGTTCGGATCCCCAAATACAAAAGATAAACATTAAAATATATCACGGCACATAATTCATTACATTTTATTTTATCATGTTTTTGCACAATACAGAGCTACTTTTCTAATTTAAAGAAATCGTGGCCACGAATTGGTGTTTTAGGGATTGGTTGGTTGGTTGGTTGGTTGGATTTTACGGCATTTCAACTAGTAATGACGAATACATTTCTATTTCATCTTTTTTTTATGAACTCATTGCACGTACGGTTTCCGGTTAACGCCGGGGGTCCAGCGAGCTTCGGCCGCTGGACTTATCGAGAGTTTAATAATAGCGTTGATCCCAGGGGGCTATCCCCCAGGCAACGACGCATCAGCTTCGGCTTGTGGGTGGGCCCACGTTAAAACGAGGCCTTGTGCCCAGTCCATACAAGTGGGGTATGAGGCAAATACCCATTTCTATTTTATTAATTCTTGTTGGGTATTGAATTTTTAAAACACATTTAAACAAATTTTACTCATCTTGTTTATCTATTTAAAACATAGATGGGACCCTAACTTGTACTACCATTCCGGATCTGAGTGGTGATCAGCCACCAGGATTCCGTCCTTAAGCACAATTTTATTTTTATTGTATCCTTAAAATGGATACAATTAGACAAGGTTGTAGTCGAGTGGAAGGACTAGTAAACACGTTCGTAGATTCAAGATAGAGGGTTTTATTGTAGAGAGATACAATAAGACAGACAAGGAATAGTGAGGCACGCAACTAATCCTCGAAGCCAACCCAGTATAATACCGTGCTCATTATATAAATATAGTCAGACCACATCGGTGATGGAGAGAGTGGAATATTCCGTTACAACAATTTAAACCTTTATTTATTTAAGTATTTTTTAATCTTATAGCAAATCATAACTAATTACGTTTATATCACCTATAGGATCATTATTCTAAGACTTATGCTTACTATTATCCTCGTCGTTGTAGTCTATACTCCAACGTTTCTTTAATGTGTGTTCCTGCCTTCTTCAGAACAGAACGCCTTATTTCGTCCATACTTTTGGTTTAATTTTCTTCTTTCTTCCAATTAGAATATTTTAAAGAAATCAATGTGATTTCAGAAATTCACATGTATAGGGCGCGGCTTTATCATTTTCATTAGTGAATTCTTCTAATTTACGATGTATGTATGATATTTATTTAAATTTTAAGTAGCCGATACTTCTTTTCCCGCTTTTTCTTTCCTTTGGCTTCCGTTCTTCTTCTTTAATAATAATAATAATAATAATAATAATAATAATAATAATAATAATAAACCACAATCCAACAACTCGAAGACTACACAAAAAAGAGTAAAGACAGATTACTTATGGCGGCCAACAATAGTAGATGTGACGTATGGACAAACAGAAAAACAACAAAGACTAGGAAACAAAAATCGGAAGAAAAACAATTATATGGACACTTCAAACGACAAATTGAAGAGGTTGCACACGAAAAGACCTGGACGTGATTAAGAAAAGGAAACCTTAAAAGAGAAACTGAATCACTAATAATTGCTGCACAGAATAATGTCATAAGGACAAACTATGTCAAAGCAAAAATTGATAAGACCCAACAAAATAGTAAATGTAGACTTTGCGGGAATAGAGATAAGACTGTAAACCATATACTCTGCGAATGTAGCAAACTAGCACAAAGGGAATACAAAACTAGACACGACTGGGTTGGGAAGGTGATCCACTGGGAATTATGCAAAAAATTTAATTTTGACCATACAAAAAATGGTATATGCATAAACCAGAATCTGTTCTTGAGAACGAAACACATAAAATTCTCTGGGACTCTGAAATAAAAACAGATCACCCTATCCCAGCAAGAAGACCAGACCTAGTGTTGATA
>CM042156.1:47262166-47269666 GCA_023376005.1 Doryteuthis pealeii | reverse complement strand
CTATCCTGGCCTATCGACGGGGTTTAGAATACGCTGATTGCATCCTCTGTGGATGGGGTCAGTCTACCTGAGTATGGCATTAAATTGCTTTCGGTGAAGAGACACTCTTTCTGGTGCTCTGGTGATTGTTGAGAAATCTCTTTTTTGCCATTACTCCCAGGTTCACTATGATTAGAATTTGTAGTAGCTGTTAGGGTCACATCTATGGGTTAAACAAATATGTTTGAACATTTCATAGGAGTATTATTAACTACTAGCAAATATATGCACCCTCCAGGTGCAAGTATTTAAGTTTTAATATAATAAAATATTATATCAAATTAGAAAGGCTAATGAAACTGAATAAGAATGCAGATAAAAAGATTTGGAACAGAGGGGTATGATTAAAAAATAGAACAACTTTGAAACTCTTCTATCATTTTCTGTTACTCCCGTCTTTCATTGGTAAATTCTCCTAATTTAACTATTTAGTTAAAATAGGAAGTAAAGAATAATATTACAGTTATTTCTTCTTGTTAAGGGATTTCTTTTAAGATTTATCCCCAAGATTTTTGCTCATATTCAATAAGATAAAACCAAACAATTAGAAATCAATAATACTAAGCACATATTTATTAAAATCAAATTTTTAAGATCAATATGCAAATTAGCCTTCCCGTTCACACTGTAAACCGCTATTTTGTTGTGTATATAAATACAATTGTATGTTCCTAAAATGTAGATATGGTCAGCAGTATTAATAATGTAAAACAATTTTATTAATAATTGAGGTTTAAATAAAAATAAAATCATGGAGAATGTAAAGGAATTGTGACTTGTATGGTAATATAATTTCGGTTACAGACAGACAAACCTACAATCTCCATTATAATAAGATATAGCTCTGTGCAAATTATTCATGCCAAGACAGTTTGGCTTCTTTGTTTAATGGCATATCAACCTTAATGACAAATCTAGTGGTACTATTTAATCCATAGCTGGGTTTATATCAAGAATAGTTCTTTAAAGCTATAACTGTTTACAAATAATTGTCATCAGTTACTTGAAATAATATAATTGGATGCAAAAAATGATTTGACATTGAACAACCCGACAAGAGATGACAAATCGTAAAACCAACTAATCATCCAATCAACCAGCATATCTATCTATCTATCTTATCTATATATCTATCTATCTATCTATCTATCTTTCCGTGAGTTAGTTCATCTATGATATATATATATATATATATATATATATATATATATATATATATATCGATAATTATAGAAGATAATAATGACAAGTGAATTTCGCAAAGAATTACTCGGTGTGTAGAATATCGTACAGACTGTTTCAACTTTATTAAGTCTCATCAGCGATATATACTAACGATTTCCCTCAGACAGAAATCGAAACCGGGACTTCAGCAAGATAGTCAAAAACTATACTGTTTCGGCCACGTAGAAATTCCTGCGAAATTAACCTGTCAATGATACTGATATATATATTATTTATATTTTAAAGGCAATTACAATGCGTATAACGTATAGCTGTATCCACAACATATACATAGATAGAATTTGTTATCATGGTATCATCCAGAGAGCGATAGTCTATCCCCTTATCGATGGGGTGCTATTCATACGCTGAGTAGGCGAGGACCGATATCGAACCAGAACCGTTGTCTAAGGTTTAAAAGCCCAGTTCGCCTCACTATTTATCCATAGCTGGTTGGTTGTTGCTTGTTTTATGGTATATGGTTGTTTTACGGCATATCAACCCTTTTCGGGTCATTTTAATGCTGAATCAAGTAATTTTGATAAACAAAGGAGGTTATTTACAGTACCTGCTACCCATAGCTAGAGAGAAAAGTTGGATTCATACTTTTCCCTGGGGTATTAGCACTATGTGAAATGCCAACAGCCTCGACCAAGATTTGAACTCGGGTCTTCGAGTGCATTTTCTCGGACAATAACCATTACATCACGCACGTCCAAGTGGTATTCATTTTTTGTCTGATATATGTTCATCCCCAATGAGGCTCGAATTCACTCCGTGAGTCATGTTTTCAAAGAATAACTTTCTCAATAGAAAGCAGCTAAAAGTATTACGTGTATAGTTATTTACTAAGCTTAGCTTAGATGTGGCACAAGGCCAGAAGAATGGGGCGCCTCATGAGAACCGAACTCACTAACAATGATCTGCGAATCTAGCTTGTTAACCATTACACCACGTGAGATGCCCATGCATTGCGTATATAAGGTGGGTGTGTTCGTAGAACCTCTTGATGGAGTTGGAGACACTTTGACAGATTTTGAAAAGGTGTGTCTATAAGAAAATTTGGATTTTTTTCATTTCTAAGTATTCATTTTATTTAATTCTTTTTTTTTCCATCTTTTTCTTTTCTTTACTCTAATAAAATCAGATAAGACTCTCTTAAGCAGATCAAAATTTCAAAGAAAAAAAAAAACCGCGAAAAGTTATCTTTAGGGAAAGGGATCAGCGTCCCCAAACCACTTTCCTCGCTTCTTATTCAGAAAAAAACAAAAAGAAAGAAAAAGAAACAATATCCCGGTCTTGTCAAGAAGAGTCAGCTGTAAAGACTTGTTACAGTTTTGTTTTTTGTTTTTTTGTTTTTTGTAGGGGTAAAAAAATTGAATGATGGGAAGAATTGAGTCCTTGGACAGCATTTTGGTTCTTTCTCAAGATTTGCGCCATCAGCAAAGATGAAAATGTCGACAAGTCACAAACAGGAAACACATGACCTTACACGTACAGACAACCCACAACACTATACAAACATAAAGACTTTTATAAAAATCTGGATCTACGATTTTTTATGCAAGATTTATATAAAATATATTTTATCAAATATTCAACCATACAGCAACTTTACAGTGGGCCTTTTTGGTTGTTTACAGGTATTTAATTAAAAAAAGATATTTCCTTCTTTTTAGGTTTCTGGTTTTCATTAGCTGATGGTCTTTCGCTAGAGACTGAGTGACAGCAAGTCTCCTCGGGTCTTCAGGAATCTTCTGCGTATTCTAGCTGATTTCAACAATGCTGTTTTCTGGATGGTCTAACTTCTTCCTCTGATTTCCAGTTCCTCCTTTTTATTAAAAACAGCAACGGACACAAAGGTGAGAAAAGATTCCAAAGAAAAAAGTTCAGAAAAGAGGGAAGCCCAGATGCTCAGATAGACGACCCTCAATCAATTAGAAGATACGTATTCTTGTTATATACTCCTTTATGGAGGCGCGTGGTGTAATGGTTAAAGTCATGGGAAATAGATTCGTCGCTCCGAGTTCAAATCCTGGACGTGGTAATAGCATTTCACTTAGCACTAATACTCTTGGGAAAGGTATGAATCCTACTCCCCCTCCAGCTATGGGTAAATAGTAGGGCAGACTGGGCTCTTTAACCTTGGTTAGGCAACTGGTCTAGGAGAAGGAAAATTCTGAATTCAAACATGTTAAACTACGCTTAAGAAATTGACCTTGTGTCACATCCTGCTCGTGCGGAGGGGTCGGTAAATAAATATATAGTCCTTTACATCGGGTCTATAAATGACGAGAGCAGATAGGGGTTCTTAAATGGTTCTATTTCGTCGCTGGACATGTTTTTTTGGGTTGACTTCTTCCTCTCTTCGATCCGGCTTCTGTTCTGTTGGGCTTCGTTGTCTTGGCCCATTTCTTTGTTTTTAAAAATAATGCAAGACTTAATTTATTTTACAAAGGCGTCTTTTTTTTAAAACCGAAGCCCAAAAGGGTTTTAACCGCGCGGTGACTAGATGACATCTTGCGAACAGACAACCCTAACGTCTGCTTCCTTCAACTAACCGCAAAATTCTAACTCTAAATCAGTTACGTTCTTACCTCTTGCATTCAACCAATCAGAAATCGGCGGCCAGGTCAGCAAAAGGTGAACTACTTACGAATCACATCTACAACGGTTAATGGTAACTTTCCTTTTACCATACCGTTATTAGAATTTTATTACACTTACAGTCATAATTCCTGGGAAACCCATAACGTTATAAGATGGTAAGAAGGAAGAAAAAGGTTATACAACAGATAGACAAGAAGAGAAATTATGAGATATACAGGGTGTTCATAAAGTCTTTTTACCTCGTTCTCCAGATATCACCCCCCTGGACTTCTTTCTGTGGGGTTATGCTAAAGATATCGTGTATCGAACAAAGAGGCGGGACATCACTGACCTAAAGCAAAAGATTATTAATTCTACTGTGACCATTGATGAGGCTCTGCTTAAACGAACATGACAAGAAATCGAAAACAGTCTTAATATGTTTCGTGCAACTAATGGTACCTATGTAGTGGTATATTAAATGAGGCAAATAAATTTCAATATGTATTCTTCATTTTGTAATACTTTCCACATATTTGTCTGTTCATTTGCGTTTATAATTTTATTTTAAAGCTGTAAAGAGACTTTATGGACACACTGTATATTTATGCATATATCCTAGACACGGCTGTTTGCATTTCACATAGCGCTAATACCATTGGGAAAGGTATGAATCCATATATTCTCCCTCCAGTCTTGGAGAAGGAAAACTCTGAATTTGAAAATCCTGAGGTCAGTTGTTAATTGGTATGGCATTCCTTGTGCACCAATTCTTTCCTATCAACTGTGCCAAAAATTGCAAATGGTCCAACAAACAAAATACTGTGTGGGTTGTTCATTGGATGAACCCTCATACGTCTAAATCGACGAGAGAGTCCATATATATATATATATATATATATATATATATATATATATATATAAATATATATATATATATATATATATATATATATATATATACATGCACACATGAAATATACTAGCACATATTGTATGTGTATATAGGTTGAACGAAAATTGTTTTAATTCGAACAAACCTTTTTAAAAACTATTAATTTGAAAAGGAAAAAAAAATGTCCTTTAAAAAATGAATGGTAGAAAAAAAATCGTTAAAATAATCTGTCAGCTTTAAATTAGAATTCGACTTTACCGAGGGAAAAGTCAGACTGAAAATATTTTTAAAAAATAAATAAATGATAATCACCCTTTTCTAAAATTAGAACCGCATTTTTATCTGCAAAAATCCAGACGCTGGAAGGAGGAAAATCGGCAATAATACTATGCATTAAAATTGTTGGTGTTAAAGAAAGAAAAAAAAAAGTGAAGAAAAATGTTTAAAATGTTGTGGTGAATAAAAAAAACGGACAAAAAAATACAAGTCAATATATTGCTACTTCGATAAAATCTATCTATCTATCTATCTATCTGCCTGTCCCTCTTTTCATCACAGTTTTGAGATAAATTTTGTGATGTCATTCGTGCTGAATACCATTTTTTAATGATTCAAATTCTCGATATATTGAATATAACTGAAATGCTAATTATAATCTTCTACTCCTCTTAAATATTGGGACAAAGAGAACTCAACTGGTGAAAAACACCACCACACACAAGCACACACACAGATGCAAAGCATGCAAAGAAACAGATATAGACAGACACAGACACGCACAAACACAGATAGATAGATATCTATATCTATTTCTCTATCTATCTATCTATCTCTCTCTCTCTCTCTCTCTCTCTATATATATATATATATATATATATATATATATATATATATATATATCTTATTATAATGGAGATTGTGTGTTTTTATGTCTGTAACCGAAACTATATTCCTACTCAAGTCACAATTCTCTTAGTTATTAACATCACATTCTCCATGATTTTATTTTTATCTAAACCTCAATTATTAATAAAATTGTCTAACATTATTAATACTGTTAACTATGTCTACATACAGACAACATGCAATTGTATTTATATATACAACAAAATAGCGGTTTACAGTGTGAACGGGAAGGCTAATTTGCATATTAATATTAAAAAATCGAATTTAATAAATATGTGCTTAGTATTATTGATTTCTAACTGTTTGGTTTTATTTTAATCAATATAAGCAAAAATCTCTTCAATGAATCTTAAATGAAATCCATTAACAAGATAAAATAACTGTCATTTTATTCTTTACTTCCTATTTTAACTAAATACTTAAATTAGAATAAATAACAATGAAAGACGAGAGTGATGGAAGAGTAAGTTTCAGTTGTTCCATTTTTTATTATACTCCCCCTGTTTCAAATCTTTTACTATACTCCCTCTGTTTCAAATCTTTTTATCTGTATTCTTATTTAGTTTCATTAGCCTTTCTAATTTAATACAATATTTTATTACATTAAAACTTAAATACTTGCACCCGGAGGGTGCATATATTTGCTAGTATATATAAATAATCTAATGAGTCAGACGAACCTACTATTAGTTTCGCATAAAGCTCTTCATGGCTAAAATCTATATATATATATATATAGTTAATTTTTTGTTTTTATTATTGGAGAAATGACTATAAAGTGCTCGATTATTTCTTTAAGAGCTGTATTTATTTATTTAAGTCACCAATACAAAGTTCGTCTTACCAATGGTTTCAGATGTTTATCCGTCATCAGAGACGTTGACTTTTTCAAAAGTATATATATATATATATATATATATATATATATATATATATATATATATATATATATATATATTCCAAAAGTCCAGAGAAGAAATCTTCCTTACGACATAGGTTTTTTTTTTAAAAACAACTTGTCGCAGTTTGAGAGCTCAATGTGTGCTCTTATTGTTAGAGTCACAGAGCAAATTTATATTTAAATAAATAACAAAAGACTTATAGATCTTGCATTATAGACTATTTCAGGGAGCTTAGACAAAAATGTCTAATTCTCCCGACTCATCAGATGCGAATGATGAATTCTTTATTTTTAAGGCATTTGAAAACATATATCTATATATATATAACATGTATCTACCTCTTACCAATATACACACACACACGCGCACACATACACACATACACACACACACACACACAACCTTGAGGTTTCACTTCCGCTGTCATTTATCGCTAGAGAAAAAAATTTATACACACACACACACTACCACATACCTAAAAAATGCACAATGTTTCCTTCAATACACACACTAACAGCGCTACATACTCACACCTTAAAATAGAATATCTGATGTCATATTTCAAAACCGTCTCCTTTTTTCAAACTTCAGAAAATTTTTTTAAACAGACTCTGTTTTCAAATGCCTTAAAAATAAAGAATTCATCATTCGCATCTGATGAGTCGGGAGAATTAGACATTTTTGTCTAAGCTCCCTGAAATAGTCTATAATGCAAGATCTATAAGTCTTTTGTTATTTATTTAAATATATATATATATATATATATATATATATATATATATAATTTGAATTATTAATACCTATAAACGAGTTGATCTCCTCAACAATAAGCTAAGAAAAACAACGCACCATAAAAGGTTTACTCAATACCTGATAAAATAGTACAGCTGGTTAAACAACCGATTTTATGAGCCACTTGCTACTACCCCGTGACTCTGGGTTCTG
>CM042156.1:47252166-47259666 GCA_023376005.1 Doryteuthis pealeii | reverse complement strand
ATCTGCAACTTGTAAATTGCTATGACTTGGGGGGGGGAGACATAGTGGAGTGGTTCCCAAATATCTCAGTCATCACAGCCCAAACAAAGAAATAGAAAGAAAATTATTTGGAATTAAAACTATCGTGTATTTTTTTAACTTGGGTGATCATGACTCTCCCTAGCATCCTGTATATGTAAATTGTGAATTACTATGACTTTTGGGGGGAGACATGGTGGAGTGGTTCCCAAATATCTCAGTCATCACAGCCCACACAAAGAAATAGAAAGAAAATTATTTGGAATTAAAACTATCGTGTCATTTCTCTATTTGGTTCTGCACAGCTTCCTGTATCTGTAAACTGTGAATTACTATGTCTATTTTTGGTAGACATGGTGGAGTGGTTTCCAATCAGATTTTCCACGGTTTGAATTTTTGTGTCTCTTTCTTCTAGATTGGTGGTTGCTTACCAATACGGATATAGAGTCCAATTAGTCCTACTACTTCATCCATTGCTTACTAAGAAGTGGAGTCATGCCTATCACAAACACATTGGTGTTAAGGAAAATTAATTTCTTGAGTTTTAAAATCCTTTTGGAAAATTTTGGACGTGGAATATTTTGGACCAACCTTTAAGCACCCCAGGGACGACCTGGATTCAGAAGGACATGTTTCGCTTTGCACCGTTAACATCCAGTTGTTTGTTAGGGTTAGGGGTTAGGGTTAGGATTAGCAGTTAGTTTTATAAGTAAAAAAAAAATGCGTCAAAAATCGTCTGGTCACAAACAACCGGATGTTGACGGTGTAAAACGAAACATGTCCCTCTGAATCCAGGTCGTCCCTGGGGTGCTTATAGGTAACTTGGTCCAATATTTTGCCAATATCTTATTTTAAATTCTTATTTCCGCTTCTGTTTGTCTAAAATCTCTCTCTCTCTCTCTCTCTCTCTCTCTCTCTCTCTCTCTCTCTCTCTCTCTCTCTCTCTATTTATTCTCTTACTCCCTCTCCCTTATTCTTTCTCTCACAAATCTTTTGTCTATACTTCCTCGCTCTCCTTTCTATGCTCTCTCTCTCTCTCTCTCTCTCTCTCTCTCTCTCTCTCTCTCTCTCTCTTCTCTCTCTCTCTCTCTCTCTCTATTTTATTCTCTTACTCCCTCTCCCTAATTCTTTCTCTCAGAAATATTTTGTCTATTTTCTCTATACCCCCCCTCGTACTTCGTTTCATACGCCCTCTCTTTCTCTTTTCGATTTTACTCTCTTACTTCCTCGCACACCTTTCTATGCTTCTCTCTCTCCCCCCTCTCTCTCTCTCTCTCTCTCTCTCTCTCTCTCTCTCTCTCTCTCTTTTATTCTCTTACTCCCTCTCCCTAATTCTTGCTCTCACAAATATTTTGTCTATTTTCTCTACCCTTCCCTCGTACTTCGTTTCCTACGCCCTCTCTTTCTCTTTCCCGATTTTACTCTCTTACTTCCTCGCACACCTTTCTATCTCTCTCTCTCTCTCTCTCTCTCTCTCTCTCTCTCTCTCTCTCTCTCTCTCTCTCTCTCTCTCTCTCTCTCTTATTCTTTCTCTCACAAATCTTTGTCTATTTGCTCTATCCTTCCCTCGTATTTCGTTTCCTACCCTCTCTTTCTCTTTCTCGATTTTATTCTCTTACTTCCTCGCACACCTTTCTATGCTTCTCTCTCTCTCTCTCTCTCTCTCTCTCCCTCTCTCTCTCTCTCTCTCTCTCTCTTCTCTCTCTCCCTCTCACACACACACACACACACACTTTCTCTCTCTCTCTCTTTTCTTCTTTTCTATCAAATCAAGTCTATTTTCTTTATCCTCTCGTAATACGTTTCCTATCCAGTTTCTTCCCTCCCTCTGTCTCTCTCTCCCCTCTCTCTCTCTCTCTCTCTCTCTCTTCTTTTCTCTGTTTGTCTCTCTCCCACTCTCCTCTATCTCCCCTCTCTCTCTCTCTCTCTCTCTCTCTCTCTCTCTCTCTCTCTCTCTCTTCTTTTTCTATCAAATCAAGTCTATTTTCTCTATCCTCTCGTACTCCGTTTCCTATCCAGTTTCTCCCCTCCTCTGTCTCTCTCTCCTCTCTCCTCTCTCTCTCTCTCTCTCTTCTTTTTCTCTGTTTGTCTCTCTCCCACTCTCCTCTCTCTTCCTCTCTCTCTCTCTCTCTCTCTCTCCCTCTCTCTCTCTCTCTCTCTCTCTCTCTTCTTTTTCTATCAAATCAAGTCTATTTTCTTTATCCTCTCGTAATACGTTTCCTATCCAGTTTCTTTCCCTCCCTCTCTCTCTCTCTCTCTCTCTCTCTCTCTGTCTCTCTCTCTCTCTCTCTCTCTCTCTCTCTCTCTCCCACTCTCCTCTATCTCCCTCTATATCTCTCTGTCACTGTGTCTCTCTCAGAATGGAAATTTACCATTCCAAAGAATTAAGTGTTCAAGTCATGTGCTGGTCGTATTAAACGCAACGATAAAACAAGATTAGAAGAGATCCCTCTATTCTTATCAAGTACACAACTATTTTAAACTTTATTATAGAAGTTTAGACTCTATAGCCATAGTTTTACGAATGGCTTTAGGTTGACCACTGCTACGAGTGGCTTTAACTGCTAAAATTAGATTCATCCAAAAGCCGGCTTCCGTACGTTGCCCTAGACGGTTTCTTTTTTCTTTTTGGCTGACGAAGCCATCCATATGTGCCACTTCTTTCACCTTACGACTTTCCGTTGTGGTCACTGTCTATAATTATGTTCTCTTTTCTCCTCATATAAACGTTATCTCTTTATCATCTTTATCTCTCTCTTTCTCTTTCTTCTACAATCTCACTTTCTTTTCTCTTTCTCTCTTTCTCTTTCTCTTTCTTTTTTTCTTCTACATCACTTTATCTCTTTCTCTTTCTCTTTCTCTTTTCTCTTCTTTCTCTTTCTCTTTCTTTATTTCTCTTTCTTTCTTTCTTCTACATCACTTTATCTCTTTCTTCTCTTTCCTCTTTCTCTTTCTTCTTTCACTTCTCTCTTCTTCTACGTCATTATTCTCTTTCTCTTTCTTTCTTCTCTTTCTCTTTCTCTTTCTTCTACGTCACTTTATCTTTTTTCTCTTTCTCTTTCTTCTTACTCCTTTATCTTTTTCTTCTCTTTCTCTTTCTCTTTTTCTCTCACTTTCACTTTCTCTTTCTCTTCTCTTCTCTTTTCTTTTCTCTATCACTTTATCTCTCTCTTTTCTTTCTCTTTTTCTCTTTCTTCTCTTCTTCTATCTCTTTATCTCTTCTCTCTTTCTTCTTTCTCTTTTCTCTTTCTCTTTCTTCTACATCACTTTACATTATATCTTTCTCTTTCTCTTTCTCTTTCTTCTACATCACTTTATCTCTTCTCTTTCTCTTTCTTCTACCTCTCTTATCTCATTCGCTTATTTTCTTTCTTCGTTATATTTATTTCTCTCATTCTTTCCTTTCTGCTTTTCTCACTTTCTTACGTCTCTCTCTCTCTCTCTCTCTCTCTCTTCTCTCTCTCTCTCTCTCTCTCTCTCTCTCTCTCTCTCACACACACACACACACACACACACACACACATACACACACACACACACACTCACTCACTTTCTTGCCCTCTCTCCCTTTCTAGGTCTCTCTCATTTTTTTTGGGTCTCTCTTACTTTCTCGTTCTATCACTTTCTCTCTATTTCATCATATCTCTCTCTATTTCTCTCTCTCTCTCTCTCTCTCTCTCTCTCTCTCTCTCTCTCTCTCTCTCTCTCTCTCTCTCTCTCTCTCTCTCTCTGTCTCTCTCTCTCTCTTTCTTTTTTGACGCACACACGCGCACAGACACATGCATGTGCCCGCTTTCTCTCACTTTTCCAAATCTCTCTCTCTCTCTCTCTCTCTCTCTCTCTATCTATCTATCTATCTATCTATCTATCTATCTCTCTCTCTCTCTCTCTATCTATCTATCTATCTATCTTCTTTCTTTCTTTCTTTGACACACACACACGCATGTGCTCGCTTTCTCTCACTTTCTCCAAAGGTCTCTCTCTCTCTCTCTCTCTCTCTCTCTCTCTCTCTCTCTCTCTCTCTCTCTCTATCTATCTATCTATCTATCTATCTCTCTTTCTTTCTTTGACACACACACACGCATGTGCTCGCTTTCTCTCACATTTTCCAAATCTCTCTCTCTCTCTCTCTCTCTCTCTCTCTCTCTCTCTCTCTCTCTCTCTCTCTCTCTCTCTCTCTCTCCATATCTCTCTCTATCTCTCTCTATCTATCTGTCTATATCTCTCTCTTTCTTTCTTTGACACAGACACACACACATGCATGTGCTCGCATTCTCTCATATTTTCCTAATTTCTCTCTCTCTCTCTCTCTCTCTCTCTCTCTCTCTCTCTCTCTCTGGACAGAAAAAAAAGAAAGAAAGAAAACAAGATTAAAGATTCCAGTTGAGATTTACGTCATTAAAAATTCTTTCTTTTTGCACACGGAATCTTCGTCTAAAAATAACGCCGGCGTCTCGAGCGAAATTCGTTTCTTTCGATTCGAATCTTCTTTCGGCCATTTATAACGAGTTGCCAGAGAGACGGTGACATCGCTCGTCACCGCCGGGCGCGGGAAAAGAAGATGGAGCTGGGTGGGGAGTATGGGTATGGGTGTGTGGGAGGGGAGACCCAGGGAGGCGTGTGTGGGTGCGGCAGATTATGAAAGATATCGACTGCTCTCGCTACTCTCCTTATAGATCGGACGCAAACCATGGTCGGTCGCTGTTCGACGCTGACAAAATTGCCGATATATGAAATCTTACTCTTATCATTGCAACGGGAATATTGGATTTCGACGTGTGAAGCGATATCTCCTGCCCACGCATTCTGGTCACGCACATGAACACACACACACACACACACACACACCACACACACACACACGCGCGTGCGCACATTCACGCACGCACGCACAGACACACAGAAAGAAAGAAAGAAAGAAGGAGGGAGATAGATAGATAGAGAGAGAGAAGAGAGAGAGAGAGAGAGAGGAGAGAGAGAGGGGGAGAGATTTGCATATATAGTTATTTACTAACCTGAGCTTAGTTTGACGTAAGGTCATACTAGCAAGGTACAGTTACTGATTGATTTTAACGGCATGTTAATTCGTTTTGGGTTATTTTATGCATACAAATTAGTGAACTGCATTCATTGTATGTTTATATTTATATTTTTTCTGTAATTGTTTCTTAACAGATTTTTGCACGCAGTCATATTATATGAAGTATTTCTTTCTAATACAAATAATTTAGCTCAGTCGGTAGAACGTCCGACTAGGAACCACAAGGTTCCGGGTTCGATACTGGCTCTTCGCCAACTCAGCGTATGAGTAGCACAGTAAGTACGGTAAAGAGAGGAGCTGATGGTAGGTGTTACAGACGCCAAAACAATCTCCTTTTTCTAGGCTTTAATTTTTTTCTCATGGTTTCTAGTTCTAATTCTAGAGCTCTGGAGAGTGAGGAGTACTCCTGTTTCACCATTGGTTCCCATTACTCCCAGGTCCACCTTGACCCGGAGTTTAAGTAAATGTTAGGGTGCTATCTATGGGTTAAATAGAAGAAAAAATAGTTTTAAAAATTGTGTTAAATTAAATTAAATACCAATCAAGAATGAATAAAACACAACGTCTTCGGCATAAAATAGCCCAACAAGCGTTGACATGCCGTAAAATCCAACTAACAAAGCAACCTGTATGGTTTCTGGTATTTCTATCTAATGTTAGTAATTATATGGTTGACCACTAATCCACTGGGACTACCCCATTACTCTAGCATAACTGAGCCAAGACTAACTCTCATCCAATGAAATAGCGCATTCCACTTCTTGTTTTCATCAGGATTTACATGTGGCCCCTTTAGTAAACATTTTGATGGACATTGAAAACGTGATAAAAAAATCTTTGAAAAAAGGGAAAGACAAACACACACACACACACACACACACACACACACACACACTGATCTGACATTAAAAACATTTTAATATATTAACAGTGATGATAGTTAGCGAGACTGAATGCAGAGTGAATGGGGGTACCTGATCCCGGCGTAGGTCAAAATATCTTAAAACATCTCTAAGTCTGCACGGCATCGCTTATCCGTGAAAAGTTAAAAAATGAAACGTTTGATAACTATTAAACGTTCAATACTATATGTATGTATGTATGTATGAATTTTATCATTTGATCCATCTGATACAATTGGAAGGGCGTCCTTCCTATGTCATATTTGCATCAAACTTTGTGGATCTACAGCGAGTTTGATGTCATTCGAGGGCTCATGAGAGGAAAGGTTCTGTTGGTGGGGTTATAGGATTGTCAGGGACGGCAGTGATCTGCTATTGCTATGTGTATGTATTTACCAACCCCTCCTCACGAGTAGGATGCGACACAAGGTCAATTTCTTAAGCGGAGTTCAACAGGTTTAATTCAGAGTTTTCCTTCTCCCAAACCGGTTGCCATATCTAGCAGAGCCCTCGCTGTCTTACTATTCACTCATAGCTGGAGGGAGAATAGTTGGATGCATACCTTTTCCACAGGTATTAGCACAATGTGAAATGCTATCAATGATATGTAACTTTGTAAAGTCGAAAACTCGTAAGTCGGACTGTAGTAAAGCGCGTTTCAAGCAGACAGTAAAATAATAATATTTAAATTTTCAATAAGAATATCAATATTAATACATAAACTTTATTAGCTTTTCTGTATTAGAGGACTATAGGACACACTGTGAGAATCGTATTCATTTACAGTATCCTGCGAGACTATCTGTAAAAAGCGTCTAGCACGTAAAAATATATCAACATAGTTTAGTCTGAAGCAAGGTTATATTATGGTAAAAGGACTATGTTGCGCCAACCTTCGAAACGAGAAGTGTAAACCTTGAAAATCAGTATTCAAAATCATTGTTTTTATGGGATCTCAACTACTGTCTCGTGGCACCTGTGCTGAAATGCACAACTATCTTGGCAAACAAGTAGGTTGAGATATTTACAAATATATGTATGGCACAAGGCCTATGGTATGTATTGACCAACCTTCTGCGCGACAGGCTTGAATTACTAAACTAAAATAAAAATAAATTAGTATCATATTTTTTTAGAGACCGACCTTGTATATATTTCCAAACCACTCGAGTAGGATGTAACACAAGAGAAATTTCTTATGTGAAGGTTTGAATTCAGGTTTTCCTTCTCCTAGACTGGTTACTTAACCAAGGTTTAAATGTCAAGTCTGCCTACAATTTTACCCATAGCTGGAGGAGAATAGTTGAATCGATACCTTTCTTAAGGGTATTAGTGCTATATGAAAATGCAAACAGTGTCATCCAGGATTTGAACTCGTGTCGCCGAGTCCATTTCCTTCGGCGTTATCCATTACACCGAGGCATATTGTAGCACTCAGCGATGATCAACATTTTTAGCAGGTACGGTCGATTTTTTTAAAAAAGGCCAATAGAGGTTAGATTTTTTTTCTTATATTGTTTCTTGTCTGGAAATAAAGCT
>CM042156.1:47212166-47247166 GCA_023376005.1 Doryteuthis pealeii | reverse complement strand
CCCATGAACCCTCCTCACATATATAAAGAGCATTAAAAAAATAACCCACCTCATAGAGGTTCTTCCACGAACAAATGGACATGCCTACTACTAACAACACTCGGTCTACCCGTTTTATAGATGTCAAACCTTCACAAACATTCAATTTTTATAGTTCTTTTATATATCCCTTTCAAAAAATCTATAAACAATTTCTTTCAAATAAGAAATGTTCTCCTGACGATGACCTAAGGTCGAAAACTAGTTGAGAATAAACAACATACAAAGAAATATTCCTGATGTCTTATTACTTTTAGTTCATACTATATATATATATATATATATATATATATATATATAGAGAGAGAGGAGAGAGAGAGAGAGAGAGAGAGAAGGGGAGCATTTTTAAATGTAACAGACAAGGATTTAGGGTTGTTTGTTTTTATTAATCTTTTTATTCCTCAGCCCGAAACTTCTTTGGTCCTATTTACGATTTATGCAACAAGAATTTTGCTGTCTAAATAAAGACTAATCACATACGACACACACACACACACACACACATATATATATATATACAATATATGTATATTATATATAATATTGTGATATATATATTATATATATATATATATATATATATAGTATGCCCGGATTAGCTCGGTAGAGCGTTTGGCGACGAAATTCAGCGTATGAGTAGCATAGGGATATTTGCTGTAAAGTCAGGAGCTGATGGTAGATGTGTCGCTCCACCTCAGACGCAAAAATAATCTCCTTGGTCTAGCGCTATTGAAAATGGGATAGACACCCTCACTGAATGGCTGATACCGACTTTAGGCCATCCCGACGACTTTATTGCCCCTATAACCAGTTTTCTATTAAAAAAAAGTTGCTTTTCTTCTAAATCAAAGATACCAATATTCTTTCGAGTCAAACATTCTACAATTATTTAATATACATCATATCAGGTATTCAAACACTGTTGACATTCTATAACCAAAAATAAATATATCCATAAGAGGGTGCTAATTTTTGGTGTGCTACATATTCATGTCTCTGGTTACAGAGTTCCAATGCCAAAGGCTTTTGTGATAGATATGTAATGATAAATGAACTTTTATAAAAACGTTAGCAGTGTACTTATTCATATGTGACACTTTCAAAATTAATACAGAATTAGGATAGGTAAGAAGAGAAAAAATAAGAAAAAAGAAAAGGAAGAGAAAGAGAGAGGAAAAACAAAATGAGGACACGAAAGAAGAGAAAGGAAAATATGAAGGAAAGTGAAAAGAAAGAAAGAAGAAAGAAAAGAAAGAAAGAAAGAAAGGGATGTAAGGATAGGTAAGAAAGAAAAGAAGGAAATGAAAAGACAAGAAAGAAAGAAAGAAAGAAAGAAAGAAAGGAGTGAAAAGACAGAAAGAAAGAAAGAAAGAAAGAGAGAAAGAAATTAAAGAAAGAAAGAAAAAGAATGTAAGGATAGGTAAGAAGAGAAAAGAAGAAAGTGAAAAAGACAGAAAAGAAGAAAGAATAGAAAGAAAGAAAGAAGGAAGGAAAGTGAAAAGAAAAGAAGAAGAAGAAAAGAAAAGAAAGAGAAGAAAGAAAGAAAGAAAGAAAAGAAAATGTTGTAAGGATAGGTAAAAGAGAAAAGAAGGAAAGTGAAAAACAGAAAAAGAAAGAAAAGAAAGAAGAAAGAAAGAAAGGAAGGAAAGTGAAAAGACAGAAAAGAAAGAAAGAAGAAAAAAGAAAGAAAGAAAAGGTATGTAAAAGGTAAGAAGAGAAAAGAAGAAAGTGAAAAGACAGAAAGAAAGAAAGAAAGAAAGAAAGAAAGAAAGAAGAAAAGAAAAGGGAATGTAAGGATAAGGTAAGACAAAAAGAAGGAAAGTGAAAAGAAGAAAGAAAGAAGAAGAAAGAAAAGGAAAGTGAAAGAAAGAAAGAAAGAAAGAAAGAAAGAAAGAAATTAAGAAAAGAAAGAAAGAATGTAAGATGGGTAAGAAGAGAAAAGAAAGAAAGTGAAAAGAAAGAAAGAAAGAAAGAAAGAAAGAAGGAAGTGAAAGAACAGAAAGAAAAGAAAAGAAAGAAATGAAAGAAAGAAATTAAGAAAAGAAAGAAGGAATGTAGGATGGGTAAGAAGAAGAAAAAGAAGGAAAGGAAAAGAAGAAAGAAGAAAGAAAGAAAGGAGGAAAGTGAAGAAAGAAAGAAAAGAAAGTGAAAAGAAAGAAAGAAAGAATAGAAAGAAAAAGAAAAGGTATGTAAGGATAGGTAAGAAGAGAAGAAGGAAAGTGAAAATACAGAAAGAAAGAAAGAAAAGGAAAGTAAAAACAATATGAGAATAGGTAAGAATTAAAAAGAAAAATATGAAGAAAGTGAAAAGAAAGAAAGAAAAGAAAGAAAGAAAAAGAAGAAAGAAGATAGAAAGAAAGAAAGAAAGAAGAAAGGAATAGAAGAAATACAGAATGAATATAATAGAAGGAAAAGAAAATATGAAGGAAAGTGAAAGAAAGAAAGAAAGAAAGAAGGAGAAAGAAAGAAGAAAAGAAAAAGGAAATAGAAGAAATACAGAATGAATATAAATAAGAAGAGAAAAGAAAATATGAAGGAAAGTGAAAAGAAAGAAAGAAAGAAAGAAAGAAAGAAAGAATGAAAAGAAGAAAGAAAGAAGAAAAGAAAAAGGAAATAGAGGAAATATAGAATGATATAAATAAAAAGAGAAAAGAAAATATGAAGGAAAGTGAAAGAAATGAAAGAAAGAAAGAAAGAAAGAAAGAAAAAAGAAAAGAAAAGAAAAAGGAAATAGAGGAAATACAGAATGAATATAAATAAGAAGAGAAAAGAAAATATGAAGAAAAGTGAAAAGAAAGAAAGAAAGAAAGAAAGAAAGAAAAAGAAAGAAAGAAGAAAAGAAAAAGGAAATAGAGGAAATACAGAATGAATATAAATAAGAAGAGAAAAGAAAGAATGAAGGAAAGAAAAAAAGAAAGAACAGAAATTAGATTTGAAAAATCCTTAAAAATTCTTGGCTGACATTTTTAGAATAAATACACCAAGTTAAATAAACAAAAGCTCAAAATCTGTTTTTATTTATTTACATATTTATTTGTTTATTTATTTATTTGTCTGTTTGTTTATCATAGTGCCACTAGAAACCAGGTAAATATTCCGAAGTGAGACAGGTGAAAATCGTTACTTCAAACAAGATGAAGGTGTAACATTTTGTGTGCCAGTCATGTGGGATGCGTAGAGAGAAATGCAAACAACTTGAGAAAACATGAGCGTTCTCTTATCTTATTTGCACCATAGGTTGGTACGTAGGTAGGTAAGCAAGTAGGTATTAAATATAAACTTATGTGTGAAGCTGCGCATGTGTGCATGAATGTGTATTCCTGGATAGACAAGATATACGTGAGTTTCTAAAAAGAGAACATCACATCTCAATTTCGAGAAGAGAGAATTGTTTTGATAACCTCCCCCCATCATCTTCAACCAACCTCCCGTTCTTTTCGTGGACACAGTCTACACAAAACAAAGTATTTCATCAATGGAATCCTATCAGATAAAGAACAAGATAAAGTATATAAAAAAAAATATTTGCTGCTAAAAGCGTAAGTTCGGTTTATTAAGTAAATGAAAAAAACAGTTTTTATTGACCAGAACTGTAATAAAAGACGTTTTACTTTTTATTCAGTATAAATTAACTGTGGTCCGTTCAGGTGAAGATTCTTTTAGTATGTATAGTTAACTGACCCAGGGGGCGATAACTAGGTTTAACTAAACCACTACGTTTGCAGAGTGATTGGTAAAATACGTATAACTTAACTGTGGTCCAGTTAAGGTGAAGATTCTTTTAGTATGTATAGGAACTGACCCATTGGGAGATAACTATGTTTACTTACTGTTTGCAGAGTGATTGGTAAAATACGTATAACTTAACTGTGGTCCAGTTAAGGTGAAGATTCTTTTAGTATGATCCAGATAACTATGTTGACTTCACCACTGTTATGCAGAGTGTGGTAAAATACGTATAACTTAACTGTGGTCCAGTTAAGGTGAAGATTCGTTTAGTATGTATAGTTAACTGACCCAGGGGGCGATAACTAGGTTTAACTAGACCACTACGTTTGCAGAGTGATTGGTAAAATACGTATAACTTAACTGGGTCCAGTTAAGGTGAAGATTCTTTTAGTATGTATAGTTAACTGACCCAGGGGGCGATAACTAGGTTTAACTAAACCACTACGTTTGCAGAGTGATTGGTAAAATACGTATAACTTAACTGTGGTCCAGTTAAGGTGAAGATTCTTTTAGTATGTATAGTGAATTGATCCATTGGGAATAACTATGTTTGACTTCACCACTGTGTATGCAGAGTGATTGGTAAAATACGTATAACTTAACTGTGTCCAGTTAAGGTGAAGATTCTTTTAGTATGTATAGTGAATTGATCCATTGGGAGATAACTATGTTTGACTTCACCACTGTGTATGCAGAGTGGTTGGTAAAATACGTATAACTTAACTGTGGTCCAGTTAAGGTGAAGATTCGTTTAGTATGTATAGTTAACTGACCCAGGGGGCGATAACTAGGTTTAACTAAACCACTACGTTTGCAGAGTGATTGGTAAAATACGTATAACTTAACTGTGGTCCAGTTAAGGTGAAGATTCTTTTAGTATGTATAGTGAATTGATCCATTGGAGATAACTATGTTTGACTTCACCACTGTGTATGCAGAGTGATTGGTAAAATACGTATAACTTAACTGTGGTCCAGTTAAGGTGAAGATTCTTTTAGTATGTATAGTGAATTGATCCATTGGGAGATAACTATGTTTGACTTCACCACTGTGTATGCAGAGTGATTGGTAAAATACGTATAACTTAACTGTGGTCCAGTTAAGGTGAAGATTCTTTTAGTATGTATAGTGAATTGATCCATTGGGAGATAACTATGTTTGACTTCACCACTGTGTATGCAGAGTGATTGGTAAAATACGTATAACTTAACTGTGGTCCAGTTAAGGTGAAGATTCTTTTAATGTATAGTGAATTGATCCATTGGGAGATAACTATGTTTGACTTCACCACTGTGTATGCAGAGTGGTTGGTAAAATACGTATAACTTAACTGTGGTCCAGTTAAGGTGAAGATTCTTTTAGTATGTATAGTTAACTGACCCAGGGGGCGATAACTAGGTTTAACTAAACACTACGTTTGCAGAGTGATTGGTAAAATACGTATAACTTAACTGTGGTCCAGTTAAGGTGAAGATTCTTTTAGTTTGTATAGTGAACTGACCCAGGGGGCGATAACTAGGTTTAACTAAACCACTACGTTTGCAGAGTGATTGGTAAAATACGTATAACTTAACTGTGGTCCAGTTAAGGTGAAGATTCTTTTAGTATGTATAGTGAATTGATCCATTGGGAGATAACTATGTTTGACTTCACCACTGTGTATGCAGAGTGATTGGTAAAATACGTATAACTTAACTGTGGTCCAGTTAAGGTGAAGACTCTTTAGTATTTATAGGGAACTGATCTAGAGGGGGACAACTATATTTGACTTCACCACAGTACGGAATAAAGTTAAATAACGAGTAGTGTAATAAAAGAATACGGACAAAGTAATTGCTTTACTGAAGCTTTAACTGGGGCCCAGTTAATTAGTTGGTTGGTTGGATTTTACGGCATGTTAACACTTGTGGGGTTTTTAGATGCCAAAGACGTTCAGCAAATGATAATACTATCTCAAGTTATCCTAATGCAATATGAACGTCTTTTCTATTAATTTCAATTGGTATTTTCAATTGGGTAATTTATGAGGAAGTGCGTCCCGGTCTCCTGCCTCAAAAATTGCTACCCGGTGTCTATCGGAATAACGACCCAACTCAGTCTATTCAAAACTATCCATCTTCATATCTATCTATCTATCTCAATTTGTTCATATTTATCTATATTACTTTAAATACTAAGATTTTTTTATTCATGTTTGTTTAATGTCTTGATTTTAGTTTAAATAAACAAGAATTACCACAAAAAAAAGAAGCGACCCCCCCCCCAAATACATTTACTTGTCGAAAATATCATCTATCTATCTATCTACATTTGTTCGTATGTATCTATTCTATATTATTTTGTTTGTTTATCTATCTATCTATCTCAATCTATTCAAAACTATATATCCATCTTCATATCTAAACAAGAATTACGACAAATTACGATAAATAAACAAGAATTACAACGAGCTGGGGTTGTTATTTTGATAGTCACCGGGTAGCAATTTTTGAGGCGGGAGACGGGACGCAGTTCCTCATAAATTACCTTCAATTGGTATTTTAGGTTGATCAAATTTGAAGCTGTACTAAAAATATCAAAGTAACCCACTTAGAGGATGTTCACCTTGATTTTTTTAGCAGTAAATAGACTAATAACAGATAAGACTCAAAACATTCTTATTAAATAGCTAGATATTCTGGCTTCATAAAATAGTATTAATTATCAATTTTTTTGTCTATGAATTTCGCAATTGTTTCCTCAATAATATTTTCCACTTCATGTCTTGTAAAAATACCATTAATTTATATGATATAATCTAGTTTGTTTAAGGTATATTCTATCAAGTCAACATGTTCAGTTATTAGAGAAAATGTTTAGAGTCTTATCTGTTATTAATCTATTTACTGCTAAATAAAAAATCTAAGTAGACATCCCCTAAATGGTTATTTTCATGACCTCCCACCAGACCAAATTAACACAAGATCTTTTTTTACGTGAGGATCCACGCACAAACAGAAGCTTATGCAGTGACCAGTACAAAAAAAGTGTGACCCCGTCGACATTCACCTTTTAGGGTACCTCAGGTACCAGAAAATAAATCCGGCCCCACCCCTTTTAGGTGAAGGTACATGTGCTGCCTGTGGTGACATCCCCCTTGGACCACGTGATTTATTCTAACCCCACTCGCCCGATCAGAAGAGAGTCCCTGAATAAGGTAACAACATCCAAATAAACTCTTCCTAATCAAACCCATTTTGAGAGGCTGGAGACCAACTTTAAGGAAGTCTAGAAAGGAACAAGTCATTGTATCCCGATTACGCATTGGTCATACAAGACTAATAACTCCTATATACTCAAACAAGAAGAACAACCACAATGTGGAACATGTCAAACACATTTGACAGTTAAACACTTATTCATGGAATGCAGTTTTTTTGCTCACATCAGAAACCGTTATTTTAAAGCAAACAATATGATAGAACTGTTTATAAATGTCAGCATGGAGGATATTCTCTCTTTTTTTAGGGAAATAAAATTATACCATAGAATATAGATATAAAACAAATCAATAGCATACAACATAATCCCTAATAATGCTAACACATTGTTAAAACCAATTACTAAAAAGTATAAATATAAATACACGATATGTATCAATTCCTAACCGTTAGGCATCACATAACTCCAGACGGGTTGATATGCCGTTAAAATCAATAAACAAACAAACAATAAGGTGAGTGGACATCTTCTAAGTGTTCAAATTCCATAATTTTTGCGAATTAATCTCTTGGTTCATACCCCTTCTTCTCCCCCAATATGAACTGTGATTGGTTTTTTGCTTGGTGTACAATCTGCAGAAAAGTACCCACTTTTCATCGCTCGTCATTTATTTACTTGAGAGACTGGACGTTACGTTTCTGTTAGGAGAGATAACTTTTCTCTAACGAAGAATATCACTCTTTAATATCCTCTTTTGAGTTTGAGTTTGAGTTTGAGTTTTGTTTAACGGCATATCAACATCTGTTATTTTGGATTTCAGTCTTTAAAGTAGTGGTTCTATGGAGATAATTGGTTATGTTCTGTTATATTTTGTTGAAAAGGTTGCTTTTCTTTATAAAATTTAAAATGTTTTCAGGGTTTGTATTCTTAAAGATGTCCCTCAGGTTTCTTCCTTGATAGTAATTAGTGCGGATATGTTTAAGGCTGTTACAATTTAGAAAGATATGCTTGGTTGTAAGTTGTACTTTGCATATTGGGCACACTGGGACATCCTCCCCTTTTAACAGGTACGAATGGGTAATGTAGGTGTGCCCAATACGCAATCTGGCGAGTATTACTTCTTTACTTCAGAAACAAAACATTGTCTTTACGTTTCTGTTAGGGGAGATAACTCATCGCTAATAAAGGATATAACTCTTTAGTAAAAAGGGTAGTACAAGGGAATATCAGCAGAGATCATGATCGTCAAGAAAGCAAACAAAATAAATTGAGTTTTAACGGTTTCAATGACGAATCGCATACAGAAATACATTTCACTGGGATAGTTTTGTTTATGTAAAATCTGCAAATCAAATGAGTCAAGTCAAATGATTTTCAAAGCTTGATTTGAATATTCAAAATTGGTTATCTTCAGCATCGATTCTTCTCAAGAAATGTCTTTATTTGATCACTATCAATATCAATGGTCTACTCAAACGTTTTTTTCTGTGAAAGATGAAGATCTTTTTACTTTTGGATATACAAACACACACTCACTCACTCACGCACACACACACACTCTCTCTCTCTCTCAATATATATATATATATATATATATATATATATATATATAGTCATCCACAGACACGTGTTTCGACTTATCAAGTATCTTCAGTGTGGCTAGACATTTTGTAAGCTACCTACAGCCGGAATTGAAATCCGATCGGTTGGGTGTCAGTCCGGCACCTTAACCATTAGGCTGTCTTCACTTACAGAATGGGAAGGGAATTTTAACTGTTTAATACACACATCGCTTTGTGTGTAAAGGTCGTCACAGAGTGATCAATTCCTTATATAGAAGAGCGTCACGTTTACGCTTGAGTTGGCGGTCGTCAGCGGAATCCCCCCCAGAGTGCTCAACCCAATGGGGAGCATATATATATATATATATATATATATATATATATATATATATATATACGCCACTGACCGCTGTAGCCAGCCAGTTTAAAAGAATGGTAATTCCTTCGAAATATTGATGAAATGGAACTCCAATTCAGTTTCTCGTTTATTTAATACATTACTCATGTTTCCACTAAATCCCCAAAATATATATCATAGACACATACATACAAACATATACACACACACACACAACACATACATATATATATAATATACACTGAAAATTAAACTCATCAGATATATAATATATATATATATTAATCTGTCTGTCTGTCTGTCTGTCTGTCTGTCTCTCTCTCTCTCTCTCTCTCTCTCTCCTCTCTCTCTAGAATAGTACTTCTCAAAATTCAAAGAAAAAGGAAATGAAATGGTTACATCTCGGATACACGTTGACAGACCGGATATCATCAAACAGATACAGAGGGAACATCAACTCAGACTTACTTCCTGTTGAAGAGAATGTGACAGTTTTATTTTATTTTGTATTTTCTTTACCAGATGAAGGATTAAGGCATTGGGAAATATAGCAGTATAAACATTTTTTCTCTTATGCGTCATTCTATACGGCTTTCAATTGTAAGTACATTTAATATTTTCAACACTTCTTTTATTTACATTATATATATATATATAAACAGTTTTTTCATGAAAAGGTATTTTCTAAACAAAAGATTAAAAAAAGTCGTAGGGGCGGCCTAAAGTCGGTATCAGCCAATCAGCGAGGGAGTATATCCCCTTTTCAACAGCGCTAGACCAAGGAGATTGTTTTAGCATCTGAGGTGGAGCGCCACACCTACCATCATCTCATTCACCGCACAGATCCCTGTGCTACTCATACGCTGAGTTGGTGAGGATCGGAATCAAACTAGGAACCATGTGGTTTCTAGCCGAACGCTCTACCGACTGAGCTAACCTTTTATTATTTCCATTGGAATATTATGCAATCAATTGAGGAGGGGGCCATCGTCGCCTAGTGGCTGAAGTGCTGGTTTATGACATCGTAGTAAACAAGTAGTAATAAACGAACTTAAGTCGCATAATTACGTTCACTTTCGGACTAATATTATTGGGAAAGATATGAACCCCTCTTCCTCTAGATATGGGTTATGGCTACAGTTTTGCTACAAAGATGTCATCATCATCATCATGTCGCGCAGGCAGCACGGATATCCAAGACGATCTCTCGCCAACCTTCCCTATCATTCATCGCCACAGGGAGCTCCTCTTCGCTGCAGCCAGCATCTTTACATAGCTGGTCGATATAAGTCCTTGCTGGGCGGCCCACACTGGCATGTCCATGTGTTGGCTTCCACAGGAGAACATCACTTATGAGTTCATCCTTGCTTCTCCAGCAGTGCCCTGCATGCCTAGTCCTTCTCACTCGGATAGTCTGTGAGATAGGGGGCAGGTGACCATACAGCTGCTCCCTTGTGGGATGCTGTTTCCACGACTTGTTCAGAACTGCTCGCAGCATTCTTGTGCAGCTCCCATCTAGCTTATTTTCGAGCGCCTCGTTAGGGTCCAGGTAGTGCTGCCATACAGTAGTACTGATATGACTACAGCCTGGAAGAGATGTCGCTTTAGCTTGTCAGTGAGATCAGACTTCCATATGACAGACAATTTGTTTGTGGCCATCCATGCCTTTCCTATTCGTGTGTTAATATCGTTATCTGTGGATGAGATATTACTACCCAGGTACGTGAATTGTTCTACTGGCTTAAGGGGCTTACCGTCTAACGTGGAATGTATTTGGCATTAAATAACCCAAAAACGTTGATATGCCAATAAACAAAGAGAACAAACCAAAATATTATACAATCAAAACGGATATTGATTGGTAATATCGATTACCAAGCCACGTGTAGAATAATGGAAGCTTTTCCAGGCATGAACCCTTCTTTCCCTTTGACCTAGAAAGAGAGAAAAAAGAGGGAGAGAAAGAAATTCTCTAACTTAATAAGCGGGAGACTTCCTGAAGCGAAATATAATTAGCAAAATTTCCTCCTTAATTAATTTCCTTATTTTTCTTGCAAGCAGATCAAATGATGTATTTTCTGTTAAGTAAGAAGTAAGAGCTTGTTCTAAATTTAGTGAAGCCCCTCGGGGTGCAAGAATCATCAGCATCCAGACCACCAAAAAATCAGGGTCACGATTATATAGATCAGTACATAAACATTTTTTTAGATATCGCCTGTTGAGTATTAACACAACACATTTTAAAGCTTTGTAAACAACTGAAGGTACTACTAATTTCTCTTGAAGGCTATTCCGTTTTAACTGAATCTGCTACTACTGCGGCCTTGTGCCACCCGAGTGATGATGTAATGATTGGCAACTTCGACCTACAGATAGATATTTCAAGTTTCACAAAAATAAACAATATTTCAAATAAAAAAGCTCAGGCCGGTAGGGCACTTGCCTAGAAATCACAAGGTTCCTGGTTCGATACCGGCCCTCGCCAACTCACCGTATGAGTAACACAGGGCTCTGTGTGGTAAAGTGAGGAGCTGATGGTAGGTGTGGCGCTCCACTCAGACGCAAAAACAATCTCCTTGGTCTAGCGCTAGTGAAAATGGGATAGACTCCCTCGCTGATACCGACATTAGGTCACTCCGTCGACTTTATGCTATTACTGTTACAAGCGTTTGGCTAGATGGTCGGTCGGTTTTACGGTATATCTACCTTTGTTGAGTCGTTTAATGCCCAAGTTATTATTTTTGTATGCAAATATATAGTTTCAAGTAACTGACGATAATAACCATTTGTAAAGATTTATAGTTTCAAAAAACAATTCTTATCACTAATAATTTGCACTCAATTATATGGTTTTAAGTATTCTAAGTAATTGTGTGGCTTCAAAGAATTAATGATAACAACAACAACAACAGCAACAACAGCAGTATTGATTTTTAAAAAAGAGAACTTGTCAACTGGTAGATTTTGCGGTTCCAGCAGATCACAGGGTGAAGATGAAGAAAAACGAAAAGATAGACAAATACCTGGACATTGCTAGAGAATTGAAAAAACCTGTGGAATATGAGAGTGAAAGTGATACCAATTGTAGTTGGTGCACTTTCAACGGTCCCAAAAAGCTTGGAAAAAAGACTGGATGATCTGGAGATCAGAGGAAGAATTGAGACTATCCAGACAACACACAATGAGTGAAATAATAATAATAATAATAATAATAATAATAATAATAATATCTGGACCTTGCCAGAGAACTGAAAAAGTTATGGAATATGAAAGTCAAAGTGATACCAATTGTAGTTGGTGCACTTGGAACGGTCCCAAAAGGATTGGAAAGGGTTTGGAAAGTTTGGAAATCAGAAGGAGGATTTGAAACCATTCAGAACACTGCACTTAGCTGCATGCTGCAATCTGCCAGAATACTCAGAAGAGTCCTGGAGACCTGAGGAGACTTACTGTCACTCAGACTCCAGTGAAAGACCATCAGCTAATGCTGATGTGAAAACTCAAAGGAGTAAATAATAATAACCCTTGGAACGGTCCCCAAGGTCTGGAAAAGAGTCTGAGTGAACTGGTAATCCGAGGAAGAATCGAGACCATCCAAACCACACAGCCTTTTTAAGGTCGGCTAGAATATTGAGAAGAGTCTTGGAGACTCGAAGAATACACAAAAGAGCAAGGAAATATAATTACTGCAGCAATAACAGCAGTTGCAGCATATGGACAAGCAGAAAAAAAACAACAACAACAAGAAAATAGAAATAGAAGAAAAAACAATTATATGGATACTTTAAGCGACAAATTGGGGAGATTGCTCATGAAAAGACCTGGAAATAGTTAGGAAAATGAAACCTTAAGAAGAGAAAATGAGTCGCTCATAATAATCGCAGCACAAAACAATTCCATAAGAACAAATCATATCAACGCAAAAATAAGACATAAGAGAACAGCAAATGTAGGGTGTGTGGAGCAGGGATGAGACGATCAATCATGTATTAAGTGAATATAGCAAACTAGTATATCAGGCTAGGCACGACTGGGTTTGAAAGGTGATCTACTGGGAATATACAAAATAAACTAAATTTTGGTCATACAACAAAATGGTATATGCTTAAACCAGAATCTGTTTTTGAAAATGAAACGCATAAAATTTTCTGAGATTTTGAGAAAAGACGTGTCCCTTATCCTAGCTAGAAGACTAGTTCTAGTATTGATTAACAAGAAAAGGAACTTGCCACCTGGTAGAGTGTGGCAGTCACAGTAGATCACAGGGTGAATATGTAAGAAAGTGAAACGATAGACACATTCTTGGACATTGCCAGAGAATTGAAAAACTGTGGAATACATGACTGGAAGTGATACCAATAGTCCCCACTTGTCCCAAATTTTAGAGAAAAGCAGCAACAGCAAGCAGCAGCAGCAACAACAACATCATCACAACAACAACAACAACAACAACAACAACAATAATGATAATAATAATACTATACCTAGTATTGATTAAAAAAAAGAACTTGTCAACTGGTAGATTTTGCAGTTCCAGCAGATCACAGGGTGAAGGTGAAAGAAAACGAAAATATAATCAAATACCTAGACCTCGCTAAGAGAATTGAAAAAAGAAAACTGTGGAATATGAAAGTGAAGGTGATACCAATAGTAGTTGGGGTACTTGGAACGGTCTCCAATAGTTTAGAAAAAAGACTAGAGGAACTGGAAATTACGGGATGAATTGAGACATCATCCAGACAAATAGCATTGTTGAAATCAGCTGGAATACTCAGGAGAGTCCTGGAGACCTGAGGAGACTTGTTGTCACTCAAACTATAGTGAAAGACCATCAACTAACGCTGGTGGTAAATAATAATAATAATAATAATAATAATAATAATCCTTTGTAAACGACTATAACAAGTAACTATTAATTACTTAAGTAAAAGGTAAGTAAAGTCATCGGGTGGCCTAAAGTCGGTATCAACCAGACAGCGAGGGAGTTAATCCCTTTTGCACTAGCACTAGACCCAAGAGATTGTTTTGGGTCTGAGACGGAGCACCACACATACCATCAGCTCCTCCCTTTACCGCACAGATCCCTGTGCTACTCATACGCTGAGTTGGCGAGGGCCGGTATCGACCCGGGAAACTTGTGGTTCCTAGTCGGACGCTCTACCGACTGAGCTAAATATTCTTAATACTTAAGTGAGTTTAATCTTTGCTGGATGCCGTCTGTTGTACAGGGTTTGCATTTTTTCTTCCTTCTTTCTTTGACCATCGTTTCTGGTGCCAAAAAAAATAGCACGAAGAAAGATTATTTTCAGCAGATAAATGGTTAATAGTTTTGTGCGTTAACATTTGGCTGCCGACATCCCAAGCTGCAAGTAAATTACTTTTATGCATGTTTCAACAGAAACGGATCATAAAGTAGAGACCAAAAAAAGAAGAAGAAAAAGAGACCAAAGAAAAAAAGAAAAGTAAAAGAAGATAGAAAAAAAAGAAAGAAAAAGAGACAGAAAAAAGAAAAGAAAAAGAGATAGAAAAGAAAAGAGATAAAAAAAAAGAAAAGAGATAGAAAAAGAAAAGAAAAAGAGATATAAAAAAGAGAAGAAAAAGAGACAGAAAAAAAAGAGACAGAAAAAAGAAAAGAAAAAGAGATGGAAAAAAAGAAAGAAAAGAGATAGAAAAAAGAAAAAGAGATAAAAAAGAAAGAAAAGAGACGGAAAAAAAGACAGAAAAAAAAAGAAAAGAAAAAGAGACCAAAGAAAAAAGAAAAGAAAAAGAGATAGAAAAAAGAAGAAAAGAAGATAGAAAAAAAAGAAAAAGAGACAGAAAAAAAGAAAAGAAAAGATAGAAAGAAAAAGAGAAAGAAAAAAGAAAAAGAAAGAAGATAGAGAAAAAAAAAAGAAAAAAGAGACAGAAAAAAAGAAAAGAAAAAGAGATAGAAAAAAAAAAAAAGAGACAGAAAAAAAAAGAAAAAAAGAGATAGAAAAAAAAAAGATAGAAAAAAAGAAAAGAAGAAGATAGAGAAAAAAAGAAAAAGAGACAGAAAAAAAGAAAAGAAAAAGAGATAGAAAAAAAGAAAAGAGATAGAAAAAAAAAAGAAAGAAGATAGAAAAAAAAGAAAGAGACAGAAAAAAAGAAAAGAGATAGAAAAAAAGAAAAGAAAGAAGATAGAAAAAAAGAAAAAGAGACAGAAAAAAAAGAAAGAAAAAGAGATAGAAAAAAAAGAAAAAGAGACAGAAAAAAAAGAAAAGAAAAGAGATAGAAAAAAGAAAAGAGAACAGAAAAAAGAAAAGAAAAAGAGATAGAAAAAAAGAAAAGAGACAAAAAAAAGAAAAAAGAGATAGAAAAAAAAGAGAGGCACCAGTAAAGAACGGTGATAATTTTCTAAACATTTTATTGCATTTGATTTTTATGAGAAATTTTATCCCAAAAGGTTTTTTTATGGAGAGAGCTTCTCGGTGCATTCAGATTGTTCCAGCCAATGATACGGCTTTAATGGACCAGTATTAAGGAAAGGGTTATACAAAAAAAAAAAAGGATTAGTAGAGGTGCTGGGTAGGTGATGACCATCATCAGTAAAAGAAAAGATTCAAATTTTTAAACAAGAATTGAATTGGTTTAACATATATATATATAATATATATATATAATTATATATATTATATATATATATATATGGGAGGTGGGTTGTGTACACGAGTGCATGTTCAAGGGTGTAGATCGACATGTAAAGTGGATATAAAGTGAATTCTTATTTGAAGTTTTCACTGTATGAAGTTCAATCTCTGTGATTAACATTCACTACCGAATTAAGTGCCTTGACAGGGAAGTAGATTACGTTGAAAAAAATATATCTGCTTTGAAAAATACATGTTTTTTTTATCATTAAGTTGTGGACTTTTGAGGTAACAATATATATATATATATATATATAATATATATATATATTATATTATATGACTCATGTGGTGTTATTTTTCAATATAGCGAAGATAGTGGTACTCATAAAATGTAAATTTAAACACGGCGATTAAAAAACGAATTCAAGACAGGTTTTTCCCAACACACTTCTTGCGTAACTGTCAGTTTCACGAATATTATCTATAATCAGTCTGTTTTTTGTTTTGAAGAACCCGTCTTAAATTCTTTTAAGTATCTTTTTTAAGAACTTTTAAAAATGTATTATATATATATATATATATATATATATATAATATATATATATATATTATATATATATATAAGTATATTTTGGCAGCATTTATTTTTTAAACATGTTTTGTTAAACTCTACTGACGATTCTTGTCGGATGAGTTTTTGTTCAATCCTTTCTAACTGTCTGGCCATCTTTTTAATATCCGGGTGGAATTGGTGTAGCAATCCACCAAAGGTTATTCCACGAGCGTTTTCTGTACGTCTTTGTGCCATCATCAGGTGTAAAAACTGGTGGAATGTTCCGTTGTCTCGCTTTGGTGGATTGCTACACCAATTCCACCCGGATATTAAAAAGATGGCCAGACAGTTAGAAAGGATCGAACAAAAACTCGTCTGACAAGAATCGTTAGTAGAGTTTAACAATATATATATATATATATATATATATATATATATATATATATATATATATATATCTTTTGAAATGAAAAAAAAGTCAACACCGTTATTCCATAATAAATTTATTTCGACCAAAATTGTGGCCTTTATAAATCTAAGTTGATTCAACAAAGCTCCCCAATTCAAGTTCATCCGATGGACAATCATCAATAATTTGAATTGCATAACAGAAATATTTTCCCCAATATAGAATCTTCTCCCCACCCCCACCCAAAATTTTTTTTTTCTTTACAAAATGTATACATTAAAAGACTGTCACCAATGGCGACAGGAAGTCAAATGAGAAAAAAGAATATTTTTCAGGGCCAAGTTTTTTTTTAGGTGATAGCAGTCAGTCAAATTAACAACTATGAAAATTAAAAGTCTGAATAAGTATGAAGCAAAGATAAAACAATATTATAATATATATATATATATTATAATATAATATATATATATATATATATTAAAACAAAAAGACACATCTCCTGTTTAACAAATTTATTAGTGATTTTTTCAAGTTTCTGGCCAACTTTTTAATAATTGGGTGGAGTTCGTGGATTAGTCCACCAAAGTTCAGTCCCGAGTACTTTCAGCACTTCATCATCAGGGGTGATGTGTTCCAGTTTTTCAATTATATTAATGGATGTGGAGGCTGGAAGGAGGAGAATTGATGGGAAAGGTGCTATAGGCATTTTTAAATGTGTGTACTGCATTGGAAATTAACTTTGTTTAAGGATGGTTTGTATTGTTTTATGTATAAAGCTTATAGTATTTGGAGTTTTTGTTTATTTTTTTTTCTTTGTGCAAATTGAGTGTATTTTTCGTTAGGATATTTCGGTAATTATTTCGGGACATGAACTTTGGGGGACTAATCCACGAATTCCACCCAAATATTAAAAAGTTGGCCAGAAAACTTTAAAAAATCATAAATAAAATTGTTAAACAGGAGATGTGTCTTTTGTTTAATTCAACATGCATAAATGAAAGAATGCTGCTCAAATACACGCACAGACACACACACACACACACACATACACACATATATATAATATATTTGTTTATTAAGAAATGGATATAAATAACCACATATATATATATGTATTTATTTATTTTAGAAATGGATATAAAGTAACCATTTCTTAAAATAATTTTGCTCTACATTGTATTGAGCACATTGTATTTTGTTTTTTCACGATCTTAACCCCTAGATATCCTGCGGCCCCAAGATCGTACCCGTACCCACTGGTAAGTCACTACTCATACACACACATATATATATATATAAATTATATATATATATATATATATTATATACTATAGTGTGAGATGGTCACTGTTTCAGATTTTGCTGGAATGGTGTACCAAAGGCAGTATTATTGGTAGAAGTGCTCAATATAAAATAGAGCTATCATATAATATAATAAGATAAATATATAAAGGTTTACATATCTATTTATTAGGTGACAAAGGAACAATCACAACCATATTGGTTTCATGCGATGCAATCATCAGGTGAAGATTGTTCAAATGCCTTTGAAAGGCTTTTGAAACATCTTCACCTGATGATTGCATCGCATGAAACCAATATGGTTGTGATTGTTCCTTTGTCACCTAATAAATAGATACGTAAAACCTTTATATATTTTATCTTATTAATATTATATATATATATATATATTTATATAATATATTATATTATATATTATATATATATATATATATTATAAGTAAAAAAGTAAATTCGACGGGGCGGCCTAAAGTCGGTATCAGCCAGTCAGCGAGGGAGTCTATCCCCTTTTCAATAGCGCTAGATCAAGGAATTGTTTTTAGCATCTGAGGTGGAGCGCCACACCTTCCATCAGCTCCTTACTTTACGCACAGATCCCTGTACTACTATACACTGAGTTGGCGGGGCCGGTATCGAACTAGGAACCTTGTGGTTTCTAACCGAACGCTCTACCCGACTGAGCAATATATATACTGGATAAATGGAGGAAAATATTTAAATTTGCCTCACGTATTAATTTATTTCAATATTATATTGATATTTTAGAAAGAAGACAATTTTTTATTGACAAAACAAACAAAACCCATGCACTCATTCACCTCAGCTATTTGATAACCGACCTTGTGCCCTCCAGGTTCACGCCCTAATCTCTCTGCCACCTTCACGAACCACTTCCAAACTAAATTATAAATGGGATTAACACTGAAAATAAACAAGAAGAAAAAAGAACCCAAAACAAAAATTGTTTATGTGTGCCAGGAGATGAGCAAGAGTGGAAAGAGGAAACTAAGGGGTCGACTTTACGAAATCCCCACCCCGCAGGTAGGATCAAGCGGGGTAAGGTATTTAGAGAACCGACTGACTCGTCCCAAGTGATGTTGACTTTTCAGTTGACTGGAAACAGACTTGATTTGGCCCCCAAGATTTTTTTTTTTTTTTTTTTTTTTTGCTGAGGTCTGCATTAAACCTTTCATTAACGTTACTTTTTTATTTTTATTTTATGTTAACCTCATCAAGATGTTGTTTTTAGATGAAATGTCATAGTCTGGTTGTCCAGCGGTGAGAGCATTAGACTGAAGTTAACGAGGTCACTTTTCTATCCACAGATAGCTGTCAACTATATTTCGTTAAATTATCTAAACAAAACTCTAAAAGTTTACAAATATCTTCTTTTTTTTTTTAGTTCTGCAAAAAATTACGCTTTCGTTTTACAATTAGTACTAAATTACATAGAATATTCGTAGAGGCATCATATTCAAATTTCCTCTATAAACATGTGTGATATTTTGTTGTAAATAGAATATTCTACTCTCTCTCTCTCTCTCTCTCTCTCTCTCTCTCTCTCTCTCCTCTCTCTCTCTCTCTCTCTCTCTCTGGCTGACTATATATATATGTGAGCACGGCATTATACTGGCCTGGCTTCGAGGATAGTAACGAATCTCACTATTCCTTGTCTGTCTTATTGCATCTCTCTGCAATAAAACCCTCTATCTTAAATCTAACAAAGTGCTGACTGGTCCTTCCATCTCGACTACAACTTTGTCTGATTGTATCCATTTTAAGGACGCAACATATTTAAACATACACCGCCAATAATGTGGTGATACTAACTGATATATCGCCTGTATCTTGCCTTTTTCTTTCATAAGATCTAATGACGATCGTAGTAACATCTGTGGATGAGATATTACTGCCTAGGTACGTGAATTTTCCCACCGAGTTTAGAAGTTTAAACTCGAGAGTGGAGATGTCTCCTTAATTTTTAAAGCACAAGAACTCAGTTTTATCGGAGTGCATATCTAGGCCGATGTTCCGAACTACCTTTTCTAGGCGGTTGTAACAAGGATTCGGTTTGTGCAGGTGTATTTGCGACGAATACTAGATCATCAGTGTAGTCCGCATATGTAATAGTCTGTAAGATTATGCATGCTATGTATGTATGTATGTATGTATGTATGTGTTTGTTTGTACAATAACCTTTATAAAGGAGTACTGGTGGAAACCAGCCAAGACCTATAAATATACACCCTATTTTTTCTGAGTGGGTTAAAAAAACTCTTCATCTCTTTTTCTCTAGGGAAAGCTAAATATAACTATATAAGAAAGTCGTCGGAGTGGCCTTAGGTCGGCATCAACCAGACAATGAAGGAGTCTATCCCCTTTTCACTAGCGCTAGACCAAGGAGATTGTCTTGGCGTCTGAGGTGGAGCGCCACACCTACCATCAGCTCCTCTCTTTACCGCACAGATCCCCTACTCATACGCTGAGTTGGCGGGGGCCGTTATCGAACCAGGAACCACAAGGTTCCTAGTCGGACGCTCTACCGACTGAGCTAAACCGGCTAAGAGGGGTATAATTGTTTTATTTTATAATCATTTTTAATTGAAATTCAATTAAAAATGATTATAGAATAAAACAAATTGATAAAAGATAAATGTTGGGATTATTTGGTATATAAGGTATGCTACAATTCCCCACCTGGATTTATAGACTAGCCGTGGTCACGTGGTTTATCCTTCACCAAATCTAGCCATACTGCGTGGCTGAACACTACTTAAACCTGATACTGGCATGTTCACTTGCGACCATTGACGAAGGAACTGAGGATTCTTGACCAAAGAATCCTTTATCAGAGGATTACTAAGGATCCAATTCCACTGGACAATCGCTCTTGCTGAAGTCTACAGGATGGCCCATAATATTGTAACAATAAACATTATAAAAGCGAATAAAGACAAAAAATGAATTAAATACAAACAAGAATAATAATAAATAAACAACTTAAAACAAGAAAATATAAATTATAAAATCATAAAACAAATACATAGAAAAATAATTTTTATTTTTTTAACGTTTTAATTCCCGAGCAACGTCGGGTAGCTCTGCTAGTATATGATAAAATAGATATCTGTCTAGACAAAACTAATACTGAGTATAAGAAATCGTTTTTTTTTTTGTTTGTGTTGAAGTTTTCTGCTTATAAGTATATAGAATGTTTGAATAAAAGTCACGTCTTATAGAAACGAATTGACTTTCTTTCTTAATATTTATTGGTCGTTTTTAATTCAAAGAAAATTCTATTTTTGTGTCACGATTGATCGGAGGGAAAAGGTTTCACACATATTATTTGGGCATTTGGAATGTTAACAGAAAGAAAAAGAAAGAAAAAAGAAAGAAAGAAAGAAAGAGTGAAAGAAAATATATTTTTGCACTTCAGAATTTTTGATGAGAAAGATAAAGAAACTGATATTCTTTATTTTTATATATCTCTTTTTTTATCTTTTTTATCTTTTTTTTTTTTCTTTCTTGTTCGAAACAGAAAATAAGTTTGAGACTGACTGGTTTATTTTGGTCATTTTCCTTCTGATATTTTGGGCAAAATCTTTATTTTGTTTTTGTATTGTGTCTCATTTCCACGTTCACAACAATCCAAGAATATCTTCAACTTTTCTAAATTTATTTTACTTTGTACAATTTATTACCATTATTTTTTTCAGACAACACAGAAACTGACTTTAAATAAAGTGCCGAGAGGTAGTGACCAGTTTAACACACACACACACACATGCACACGCACACACAGCACACACGCACATACACTCACAAAACACATACACACACACACATATATATATATATTATATAATATATATATAATATATATATAATATGGTGTGTGTGTGTGTGTGTGTGTGTGTGTGTGGTGTGTGTGTGTGTGTGTGAATGTATAAAATATGAAAAAAAAGTCGTTCAGAGAATCATTTTTATTAATGTTGGATTATTTGCCGACGTTAAACGGCGCGGTTTTTTATTTAATTATACTATCACCAGAACATTGGTCAATACGTGTGTTGTATTGTCTAAATAAAATTAAATTCTAAATTATGAAAAAAAAATAGAAAAATCTGAGCATTAAGTTGCCCTTAGTAAGCGTTCTGTTTAAAAACCATGTGACGTAATTCGTGTTCGAAAATTATCTATTATATATAATATATATATATATATATATATATATATATTATTATATATATATAATATATATATATAAGGCGAAAATGGAAATAAATCCGCACGACTGTAAATATATAAGTTATTAAAAAAAGCAGAATATTGGGGGATGATTTCAGTATGTTCAACTAATTGGTTAACTGTAAATGTTTCCGGCTTTATCAAAATTGTTATTATATTATTGATTTAATATCAGTTATATAATATATATATAATATATATATATATATATATATAATATTTATATATATATATATAATATATATATATATATAATATTTAATTGTAAACCTCTCTGCTATTTTAGCATTGGAGGCACTTTCAGTAATGCCAATACTTTTTCTCATTCATTCTCTAATTATTCTTCTCCTTTCTCTCTCTCTCTCTCTATATATATATGTGTGTGTGTGTGTGTGTGTGTGTGTGTGTGTCTCTCTCCCTCCCTCTCTCTTTCTCTCTCTTTCTCTTTCTCTCTCTCTCCTCTTTCTCTCTCTCTTCTCTCTCTCTCCTCTCTAATATATATATATATATATATAATATTATTATTTATATTATAACCAACCTCTCCACACGAAGTTAGGAATGCGCACAGAACATTTTCTAAAGGCGCAGTTTAACAGGTTTAAATTTCAGAGTGTTCTTTCTTCTAGACTGGTGACCTATCCAAGGTTAAAGAGCCCAGACTACCCTTACCTTTCCCATATTATAAACGCCAATATCAAACGCTATGGGAAATGCAAACAGCTTCGTCCAGGATTTTGAAAACTTCGGGTCGACGAGTCCATTCCCTACTATTCTAACCATACACCACGCACCTCATATATATATATATAATATATATTTATATTATATGTTGTGTGTGTGTGTGTGTGTGTGTGTGTGTGTGTGTGTGTGTGTTGTGTAGTTGTATTTGAGGCAGCATTCTTTCGATTTATACATGTTAGAATTAAACAAAAAGGCACAATCTGTTTTAACACAATTTTTTTTGATCTTTCCAATTATCTGGCCAACTTTTTTAATGTCTGGCTGGAATTGATGGATAAAAGTCCACCAAAGTTCAGTTTCCGAGTCTTTCGAGCACTTCGAAGCGCCCGCATCATCAGGTGGTGATGTATATCCAGTTGATTATTGTTTTTTTTTGTTTTGTTTTTTTTATTATTAATGTGGCCAGAAATTGGAAAGATCAAAAAATAAAATTGTTAAACAGAATGTGCCTTTTGTTTAATTCTACATATATATATATTATATATATATATATATATAATATAATATATATTAGTGTGTATATGTGTGTATATATATATATATGTGTGTATATGTGTGTATATAATATATATATATATATATAAGGTGTGTATATATGTGTTGTGTGTGTGTGTGTGTGTCTCTTTCTCATCCCGACTTTCCAGGTCAGAATTCCTGGTTTGGTCGGTTCATAAGAAGTCATAAATCAATAAGTTAGAGATTATGCCTTAACATCTTCAGCCAAAAAATCTCCAATCGGGACTTGACATTAGAGAGGAGATAACGCATGTTCTCTTTGAAGAATATTTGACAAACATTCTAGAAACACCATACAGAATACCAAGGAAGGCCGGTGGGTGCTACGGTCGAAAACTTTGTGAACCCAACAACAAAACCTTCCTCACGTTCCAGTTCTTCCTGTCTTCCTGTGTTCTTGGGATTTTCTCCTCCTGACTTCAAAAGAACGAGCACCAATTTCGGAAGTGATGATAAATGTGTGCAATGAGGTCAGGCTTAAAGCGTAGAAGGCCAGGAGTATTACAACCTTTAAAACAACACAGCACGCAGGACCGGATGTTATGTGTACGAGAAGCGGATTCCACATGCTTCCTTCAGGATAAGGGTTCGACAACATTCTAAAAAACATAACATACACCCCCCCCCAAAAAAAAGAGGCGAGAGTACACGAGATAAAAACTTAAGCAAAACAATAAAAAAAAATCGAGAAATAATTCCAAAACCAACCGAATAAATATACAGTGGTTTCTTGACTTTGCGAGTTCATCGGTTTCCGTTCCGCTCGTAACTCAATTCCTTCGTATATCAAATCAGTGTCACTATTAACATAAACTGAAATGCCATTAATCTGTCTTCAACCACCATTAAAAACACTAAATTATCATTGCGATTATGTTATAAAACCATAACAAAATACATGCCCTGTTGCCATAGCCATCACCTGCAAGGTAGGCCGTAGGGGTGGAGCTTATTGCTTGTGTTATGATTAAATCTACGAAATATTTTTCACGTCGTTTTGTTAGAAAACAGTAATACCTTGACTTAACGAGTTTAAATTCGTTCTGCTAGTTAACTCAATTTCCTCATACTCAAATCAAATTGTCCACAATTGGTGAAATTAACTGGAATGAACATTAATTCCGTTCCAGATCGCTCAAAAAAACAGGCCTAATTTTGTTTTCGTTACGCTTTCTGTTTTAATTTAGAAACAATTAACATTCGGTATTGATATACCAAACATAAAATAGAATTTAATTAATTATCTACTGTAAGAAAGTCATCGGCGTGGCCTAAGGTCGGATTAGCTTCAGCGAGGGGTCTATCCCCTTTTTTCACTAGCGCTAGACCAAGAGATTTTGTTTTTTGCTGTCTTGAGGTGGAGGCGCCCCACCTACCATCAGCTGCTTATTTACCGTCACATATCCCTGTGCTACTTCATACGCTGAGTTGGCATGGGGCGGTATCGAACTAGGAACCTTTGTTGGTTTCTAGCCGAATGTTCTACGACTGCAGCGTAAACACCGCGATGTATTTAATCGTGTCTTTTTTCTTATATTAATATTTCCTTGTGCCTCAATAAAATTTTGAAAAAACTTAATGGTTTTTTACTAGACTTATTAATATATATAATATATATATATATATATAATCATATAACAACCTCCACACGAAGCAGGATGCGACGCAAGGTCATTTCTTTAAGCCCCGGAGTTTAAACAGGTTNATTTTTTCTTTCTTTCTTTCCTTTCCTTTCTTTCTTTCTGTTAACATTCCAAATGCCCAATAATATGTGTGAAACCTTTTCCCTCCGATCAATCGTGACACAAAAAATAGAATTTTCTTTGAATTAAAAACGACAATAAATATAAGAAAGAAAGTCAATTCGTTTCTATAAGACGTGACTTTTATTTCAAACATTCTATATACTTATAAGCAGAAAACTTCAACACAAACAAAACAAAAAACGATTTCTATATACTCAGTATTAGTTTTGTCTAGACAGATATCTATTTTATCATATACTAGCAGAGCTACCCGACGTTGCTCGGGAATTAAAACGTTAAAAAAATAAAAATTATTTTTCTATGTATTTGTTTTATGATCTTTTATAATTTATATTTTCTTGTTTTTAAGTTGTTTATTTTTTATTATTATTCTTGTTTGTATTTAATTCATTTTTTTGTCTTTTATTCGCTTTTCATAATGTTTATTGTTACAATATTATGGGCCATCCTGTAGACTTCAGCAAGAGCGATTGTCCAGTGGAATTGGATCCTTAGTAATCCTCTGATAAAGGATTCTTTGGTCAAGAATCCTCAGTTCCTTCGTCAATGGTCGCAAGTGAACTATGGCCAGTATCAGTGTTTAAGTAGTGTATCAGCCACGCAGTATGGCTAGTGATTGGTGAAGGAATAAACCACGTGACCACGGCTAGTCTATAAATCCAGGTGGGGAATTGTAGCATACCTTATATACCAAATAATCCCAACATTTATCTTTTATCAATTTGTTTTATTCTATAATCATTTTTAATTGAATTTCAATTAAAAATGATTATAAAATAAAACAATTATACCCCTCTTAGGCCGGTTTAGCTCAGTCGGTAGAGCGTCCGACTAGGAACCTTGTGGTTCCTGGTTCGATAACGGCCCCCGCCAACTCAGCGTATGAGTAGGGGATCTGTGCGGTAAAGAGAGGAGCTGATGGTAGGTGTGGCGCTCCACCTCAGACGCCAAGACAATCTCCTTGGTCTAGCGCTAGTGAAAAGGGGATAGACTCCTTCATTGTCTGGTTGATGCCGACCTAAGGCCACTCCGACGACTTTCTTATATAGTTATATTTAGCTTTCCCTAGAGAAAAAGAGATGAAGAGTTTTTTTAACCCCACTCAGAAAAAATAGGGTGTATATTTATAGGTCTTGGCTGGTTTCCACCAGTACTCCTTTATAAAAGGTTATTGTACAAACAAACACATACATACATACATACATACATACATAGCAATAGCATAATCTTTACAGACTATTACATATGCGGACTACACTGATGATCTAGTATTCGTCGCAAATACACCTGCACAAACCGAATCCTTGTTACACCGCCTAGAAAAGGTAGTTCGGAACATCGGCCTAGATATGCACTCCGATAAAACTGAGTTCTTGTGCTTTAAAAATTAAGGAGACATCTCCACTCTCGATGTTAAACTTCTAAACTCGGTGGGAAAATTCACGTACCTAGGCAGTAATATCTCATCCACAGATGTTACTACGATCGTCATTAGATCTTATGAAAGAAAAAGGCAAGATACAGGCGATATATCAGTTAGTATCACCACATTATTGGCGGTGTATGTTTAAATATGTTGCGTCCTTAAAATGGATACAATCAGACAAAGTTGTAGTCGAGATGGAAGGACCAGTCAGCACTTTTGTAGATTTAAGATAGAGGGTTTTATTGCAGAGAGATGCAATAAGACAGACAAGGAATAGTGAGATTCGTTACTAATCCTCGAAGCCAGGCCAGTATAATGCCGTGCTCACTATATATATATAGTCAGAGAGAGAGAGAGAGAGAGAGAGAGAGAGAGAGAGAGAGAGAGAGAGAGAGAGAGAGAGAGAGTAGAATTTCTATTACAACAAAATATCACACATGTTTCATAGAGGAAATTTGAATATGATGCCTCTACGAATATTTCTATGTAATTTAGTACTAATTGTAAAACGAAACGTAATTTTTTGCCAGAACTAAAAGAGTTTTGTTTAGATAATTTAACGAAATATAGTTGACAGCTATCTGTGGATAGAAAAGTGACCTCGTTAACTTCAGTCTAATGCTCTCACCGCTGGACAACCAGACTATGACATTTCATCTAAAAACAAAAACATCTTGATGAGGTTAACATAAAATAAAAATAAAAAAGTAACGTTAATGAAAGGTTTAATGCAGACCTCAGCAAAAAAAAAAAAAAAAAAAAAATCTTGGGGGCCAAATCAAGTCTGTTTCCAGTCAACTGAAAAGTCAACATCACTGGGACGAGTCAGTCGGTTCTCTAAATACCTTACCCCGCTTGATCCTACCTGCGGGGTGGGGATTTCGTAAAGTCGACCCCTTAGTTTCCTCTTTCCACTCTTGCTCATCTCCTGGCACACATAAACAATTTTGTTGTTTTGGGTTCTTTTTTCTTCTTGTTTATTTTCAGTGTTAATCCCATTTATAATTTAGTTTGGAAGTGGTTCGTGAAGGTGGCAGAGAGATTAGGGCGTGAACCTGGAGGGCACAAGGTCGGTTATCAAATAGCTGAGGTGAATGAGTGCATGGGTTTGTTTGTTTTGTCAATAAAAAAATTGTCTTCTTTCTAAAATATCAATATAATATATTGAAATAAATTAATACGTGAGGCAAATTTAAAGATTTTTCCTCCATTTATCCAGTATATATATGCTCAGTCGGTAGAGCGTTCGGTTAGAAACCACAAGGTTCCTAGTTCGATACCGGCCCCCGCCAACTCAGTGTATGAGTAGTACAGGGATCTGTGCGGTAAAGTAAGGAGCTGATGGAAGGTGTGGCGCTCCACCTCAGATGCTAAAAACAATCTCCTTGATCTAGCGCTATTGAAAAGGGGATAGACTCCCTCGCTGACTGGCTGATACCGACTTTAGGCCGCCCCGTCGAATTTACTTTTACTTATATATATATATATATATATATATATATATATATATATATATATATATATATATATATATATATATATATATATAATATAATAAGATAAATATATAAAGGTTTTACGTATCTATTTATTAGGTGACAAAGGAACAATCACAACCATATTGGTTTCATGCGATGCAATCATCAGGTGAAGATGTTTCAAAAGCCTTTCAAAGGCATTTGAAACATCTTCACCTGATGATTGCATCGCATGAAACCAATATGGTTGTGATTGTTCCTTTGTCACCTAATAAATAGATATGTAAAACCTTTATATATTTATCTTATTATATTATATGATAGCTCTATTTTATATTGAGCACTCTACCAATAATACTGCCTTTGGTACACCATTCCAGCAAAATCTGAAACAGTGACCATCTCACACTATAGTATATATATATATATATATATATATATATATATATGTATGAGTAGTGGCTTACCAGTGGGTACGGGTACGATCGTTGGGGCCGCAGAGTATCTAGGGGTTAAGATCGTGAAAAAACAAATACAATGTGCTCAATACAATGTAGAGCAAAATTTATTTAAGAAATGGTTACTTTATATCCATTTCTAAAATAAATAAATACATATATATATATGTGGTTATTTATATCCATTTCTTAAATAAACAAATATATATATATATATGTGTGTATGTGTGTGTGTGTGTGTGTGTCTGTGCGTGTATTTGAGCAGCATTCTTTCATTTATGCATGTTGAATTAAACAAAAGACACATCTCCTGTTTAACAATTTTATTTATGATTTTTTAAAGTTTTCTGGCCAACTTTTTAATATTTGGGTGGAATTCGTGGATTAGTCCCCCAAAGTTCATGTCCCGAAATAATTACCGAAATATCCTAACGAAAAATACACTCAATTTGCACAAAGAAAAAAAAATAAACAAAAACTCCAAATACTATAAGCTTTATACATAAAACAATACAAACCATCCTTAAACAAAGTTAATTTCCAATGCAGTACACACATTTAAAAATGCCTATAGCACCTTTCCCATCAATTCTCCTCCTTCCAGCCTCCACATCCATTAATATAATTTGAAAAACTGGAACACATCACCCCTGATGATGAAGTGCTGAAAGTACTCGGGACATGAACTTTGGTGGACTAATCCACGAACTCCACCCAATTATTAAAAAGTTGGCCAGAAAACTTGAAAAAATCACTAATAAATTTGTTAAACAGGAGATGTGTCTTTTTTTTAATATATATATATATATATATATATATATATATATATATATATATATATATATATTATTATTTTTATCTTTGCTTCATACTTATTCAGACTTTTAATTTTTTGTTAATTTGACTGACTGCTATCACCTAAAAAACTTGGCCCTGAAAATATTTTTTTCATTTGACTTCCTGTCGCCATGGTTTTTTAATGTATACATTTTTAAAAAAAAAAGAAAAAAGAATATTTTCAGGGCAAGTTTTTTTTTAGGGATAGCAGTCAGTCAAATTAACAACTATAAAAATTAAAAGTCTGAATTAATATGAAGCAAAGATAAAAAAATATATATTATATATATATATATATATATATATATATATATATATATATATATATATATATGCATGTTGAATTAAACAAAAGACACATCTCCTGTTTAACAAATTTATTAGTGATTTTTTCAAGTTTTCTGGCCAACTTTTTAATAATTGGGTGGAATTCGTGGATTAGTCCACCAAAGTTCATGTCCCGAGTACTTTCAGCACTTCATCATCAGGGGTGATGTGTTCCAGTTTTTCAAATTATATTAATGGATGTGGAGGCTGGAAGGAGGAGAATTGATGGGAAAGGTGCTATAGGCATTTTTAAATGTGTGTACTGCATTGGAAATTAACTTTGTTTAAGGATGGTTTGTATTGTTTTATGTATAAAGCTTCTAGTATTTGGAGTTTTTGTTTATTTTTTTTCTTTGTGCAAATTGTGTGTATTTTTCGTTAGGATATTTCGGTAATTATTTTGGGACATGAACTTTGGGGGACTAATCCACGAATTCCACCCAAATATTAAAAAGTTGGCCAGAAAACTTGAAAAAATCATAAATAGAATTGTTAAACAGTAGATGTGTCTTTTGTTTAATTCAACATGCATAAATGAAGAATGCTGCCCAAATACACGCACACACACACACACACACACACACATATACACACACATACACACATATATATATATATATTTATTTATTTATTTTAGAAATGGATATAAAGTAACCATTTCTTAAATAAATTTTGCTCTACATTGTATTGAGCACATTGTATTTGTTGTTTCACGGTCTTAACCCCTGGATACTGTACGCTCCCAACGATCGTACCCGTACCCACCGGTAAGCCACTACTCATACATATATATATATATATATATATATATATATATATATACATAGTGTGAGATGGTCACTGTTTCAGATTTTGCTGGAATGGTGTACCAAAGGCAGTATTATTGGTAGAGTGCTCAATATAAAATAGAGCTGTTATATAATATAATAAGATAAATATATAAAGGTTTTACGTATCTATTTATTAGGTGACAAAGGAACAATCACAACCATATTGGTTTCATGCGATGCAATCATCAGGTGAAGATGTTTCAAATGCCTTTGAAAGGCTTTTGAAACATCTTCACCTGATGATTGCATCGCATGAAACCAATATGGTTGTGATTGTTCCTTTGTCACCTAATAAATAGATACGTAAAACCTTTATATATTTATCTTATATATTATATATATATATATATATATATATATATATATATATATATATATATATATTATATATATATATATATATATATATATATATATTATATAAGTAAAAGTAAATTCGACGGGGCGGCCTAAAGTCGGTATCAGCCAGTCAGCGAAGGAGTCTATCCCCTTTTCAATAGCGCTAGATCAAGGAGATTGTTTTTAGCATCTGAGGTGGAGCGCCACACCTTCCATCAGCTCCTTACTTTACCGCACAGATCCCTGTGCTACTCATACGCTGAGTTGGCGGGGACCGGTATCGAACTAGGAACCTTGTGGTTTCTAGCCGAACGCTCTACCGACTGAGCATATATATACTGGATAAATGGAGGAAAAATCTTTAAATTTGCCTCACGTATTAATTTATTTCAATATATTATATTGATATTTTAGAAAGAAGACAATTTTTTTATTGACAAGACAAACAAACCCATGCACTCATTCACCTCAGCTATTTGATAACCGACCTTGTGCCCTCCAGGTTCACGCCCTAATCTCTCTGCCACCTTCACGAACCACTTCCAAACTAAATTATAAATGGGATTAACACTGAAAATAAACAAGAAGAAAAAAGAACCCAAAACAACAAAATTGTTTATGTGTGCCAGGAGATGAGCAAGAGTGGAAAGAGGAAACTAAGGGGTCGACTTTACGAAATCCCCACCCCGCAGGTAGGATCAAGCGGGGTAAGGTATTTAGAGAACCGACTGACTCGTCCCCAGTGATGTTGACTTTTCAGTTGACTGGAAACAGACTTGATTTGGCCCCCAAGATTTTTTTTTTGTTTTTTTTTTTGTTGCTGAGGTCTGCATTAAACCTTTCATTAACGTTACTTTTTTATTTTTATTTTATGTTAACCTCATCAAGATGTTTTTGTTTTTAGATGAAATGTCATAGTCTGGTTGTCCAGCGGTGAGAGCATTAGACTGAAGTTAACGAGGTCACTTTTCTATCCACAGATAGCTGTCAACTATATTTCGTTAGATTATCTAAACAAAACTTTTTAGTTCTGCAAAAAATTACGTTTTCGTTTTACAATTAGTACTAAATTACATAGAATATTCGTAGAGGCATCATATTCAAATTTCCTCTATATGAAACATGTGTGATATTTTGTTGTAATAGAATATTTCTACTCTCTCTCTCTCTCTCTCTCTCTCTCTCTCTCTCTCTCTCTCTCTCTCTCTCTCTCCTCATTCTCAGGGGAGGTGTTGCAATGGAATATTCCCCCCCTCTCTCTCTCTCTCTCTCTCTCTCTCTCTCTCTCTCTCTCTCTCACCCATGTGTCATTAGCTCAGGGGGAGGTGTTGCAATGGAATATTCCCCCTCTCTCTCTCTCTCTCTCTCTCTCTCTCTCTCTCTCTCTCTCTCTCTCTCTCTCTCACCCATGTGGTCATTAGCTCAGGGGAGGTGTTGTAATGGAATATTTCCCCCCTCTCTCTCTCTCTCTCTCTCTCTCTTCTCTCTCTCTCTCTCTCACCATGTGGTCATTAGCTCAGGGGAGGTGTTGCAATGGAATATTCCCCCTCTCTCTCTTCTCTCTCTCTCTCTCTCTCTCTCTCTCTCTCTCTCTCTCTCACCCATGTGGTCATTAGCTCAGGGGGAGGTGTTGTAATGGAATATTCCCCCCCCTCTCTCTCTCTCTCTCTCTCTCTCTCTCTCTCTCTCTCTCTCTCTCTCTCTGGTCTGACTGTATATATTGTGAGCATGGCATTATACTGGCCTGGCTTCGAGGATTAGTAACGAATCTCACTATTCCTTGTCTGTCTTATTGCATCTCTCTGCAATAAAACCCTCTATCTTAAATCTACGAACGTGTTGACTGGTCCTTCCATCTCGACTACAACTTTGTCTGATTGTATCCATTTTAAGGACGCAACATATTTAAACATACACCGCCAATAATGTGGTGATACTAACTGAGATATCGCCTGTATCTTGCCTTTTTCTTTCATAAGATCTAATGACGATCGTAGTAACATCTGTGGATGAGATATTACTGCCTAGGTACGTGAATTTTCCCAACAAGTTTAGAAGTTTAACATCGAGAGTGGAGATGTCTCCTTAATTTTTAAAGCACAAGAACTCAGTTTTATCGGAGTGCATGTCTAGGCCGATGTTCCGAGCTACCTTTTCTAGGCGGTGTAACAAAGATTCGGCTTGTGCAGGTGTATTTGCGACGAATACTAGATCATCAGCGTAGTCCGCATATGTAAAGATTATGCTATTGCTATGTATGTATGTATGTGTTTGTTTGTACAATAACCTTTTATAAAGGAGTACTGGTGGAAACCAGCCAAGACCTATAAATATACACCCTATTTTTTCTGAGTGGGGTTAAAAAAACTCTTCATCTCTTTTTCTCTAGGGAAAGCTAAATATAACTATATAAGAAAGTCGTCGGAGTGGCCTTAGGTCGGCATCAACCAGACAATGAAGGAGTCTATCCCCTTTTCACTAGCGCTAGACCAAGGAGATTGTCTTGGCGTCTGAGGCGGAGCGCAACACCTACCATCAGCTCATCTCTTTACCGCACAGATCCCCTACTCATATGCTGAGTTGGCGGGGGCCGTTATCGAACCAGGAACCACAAGGTTCCTAGTCGGACGCTTTACCGACTGAGCTAAACCGGCATAAGAGGGTATAATTGTTTTATTTTATAATCATTTTTAATTGAAATTCAATTAAAAATGATTATAGAATAAAACAAATTGATAAAATATAAATGTTGGGATTATTTGGTATATAAGGTGTGCTACAATTCCCCACCTGGATTTATAGACTAGCCGTGGTCACGTGGTTTATTCCTTCACCAATCACTAGCCATACTGCGTGGCTGATACACTACTTAAACACTGATACTGGCCATGGTTCACTTGCGACCATTGACGAAGGAACTGAGGATTCTTGACCAAAGAATCCTTTATCAGAGGATTACTAAGGATCCAATTCCACTGGACAATCGCTCTTGCTTGAAGTCTACAGGATGGCCCATAATATTGTAACAATAAACATTATAAAAAGCGAATAAAAGACAAAAAATGAATTAAATACAAACAAGAATAATAATAAAAAATAAACAACTTAAAAACAAGAAAATATAAATTATAAAAGATCATAAAACAAATACATAGAAAAGTAATTTTTATTTTTTTAACGTTTTAATTCCCGAGCAACGTCGGGTAGCTCTGCTAGTATATGATAAAATAGATATCTGTCTAGACAAAACTAATACTGAGTATAAGAAATCGTTTTTTGTTTTTGTTTGTGTTGAAGTTTTCTGCTTATAAGTATATAGAATGTTTGAATAAAAGTCACGTCTTATAGAAACGAATTGACTTTCTTTCTTAATATTTATTTGGTCGTTTTTATTCAAAGAAAATTCTATTTTTGTGTCACGATTGATCGGAGGGAAAAGGTTTCACACATATTATTGGGCATTTGGAATGTTAACAGAAAGAAAGAAAGAAAGAAAGAAAGAAAGAAAGAAAGAAAGAGTGAAAGAAAATATATTTTTGCACTTCAGAATTTTTGATGAGAAAGATAAAGAAACTGATATTCTTTAACTTCTTTTTTTTATATATCTTTTTTATCTTTTTTTTTTTCTTTCTTGTTCGAAACAGAAAATAAGTTTGAGACTGACTGGTTTATTTTGGTCATTTTCCTTCTGATATTTTGGGCAAAATCTTTATTTTGTTTTTGTATTGTGTCTCATTTCCACGTTCACAACAATCCAAGAATATCTTCAACTTTTCTAATATTTATTTTACTTTGTACAATTTATTTACCATTATTTTTTTCAGACATCACAGAAACTGACTTTAAATAAAGTGCCGAGAGGTAGTGACCAGTTTACACACACACACACACATGCACACGCACACACAGCACACACGCACATACACTTACACACACACACACACACACACACACACACATATATATATATATATATATATATATATATATATATATATATATATATATGGTGTGTGTGTGTGTGTGTGTGTGTGTGTGTGTGTGTGTGAATGTATAAAATATGAAAAAACAAGTCGTTCAGAGAATCATTTTATTAATGTTGGATTATTTGCCGACGTTAAACGGTGCGGTGTTTTATATTATACTATCACCAGAACATTGTCAATACGTGTGTTGTATTGTCTAAATTAAATTAAATTCTAAATATGGAAAAAAAATTAGAAAAATCTGAGCATTAAGTAGCCCTTAGTAGCGTTCTGTTTAAAAA
>CM042156.1:47174666-47207166 GCA_023376005.1 Doryteuthis pealeii | reverse complement strand
AGGTCAATTTCTTAAGCGGAGTTTAACAGGTTTGAATTCAGTGTTTTCCTTTTCCTAGACTGGTTGCCTAGCCATGATTAAAGAGCCAAGTCTGCACTGCTTTTTACTCATAGCTGGGGGAGAATTGGTTTCATCCATTTCCCAATGGTATTAGCGCCATGTGAAATGCAAACAGCTTCGTCCAGGAATTGAACTCGGGTCGACGAGTTCATTTCCTACAATTTTAACCATTAGACCACGCACCTCCATACGAACTTATCTTATTATAATGGAGATTGTGTGTTTTTTCTCTTTGTAACCGAAACTATATTACTACTCAAGTCACAATTCCCTTAATTATTTACGTCAAATTCTCCATTCATTCTTTCATTCTTTTAAACCTTCAGTTATTAATAAAAATTGCTTTACATTATTAATACTGTTGACCATATCTACGTACTAATAATATGCAATTGTATTTATATATACAACAAAATAGCGGTTTACAGTTTGAATGAGAAGGCTAATTTGCATATTGATATTTAAAATTTTATTTTAATAAATATGTGCTTGGTATTATTGATTTCTAATTGTTTGGTTTTATCTTAAGAAATATAAACAACAATCTCGTAGATAAATCTTAAAAGAAATTTATTTACAAGAAGAAATAACTGTAATATTATCCTTTACTTCCTATTTTAACTAAATAGTTAAATTAGGAAAATTTACCAATGAAAGAGGGAGTAATGGAAATGATGGAATAGTTAGTTTCAAAGTTGTTCTATTTTTCGATTATACCCCCTCTGTTGCAGATCTTTTTATCTGCATTCTTATTCAGTTTCATTAGCCTTTCTAATTTAATATGATATTTTATTATATCAAAACTTAAATACTTGCACCCGGAGGATGCATATATTTTCTAGTTTAATATAAACGTACCTCAAATTTTAGCTCACAACTAAAGCAAAATATTGACCGAGTTACAACCTGGAACTTTGAAAACTTGTAAGTTAAGACACCCATAAGTCAAGGTAGCAGTGTATTCTTTTAAAGTGGTTATTTAATTGATAGTAACTCAATATCTCAAAACCTTTCTCATTTGTTCAGTTTTAATAACGACAATTTCTTTTCCTTTTTTTTTAAATCGAGAATTCCTTCATATGTCCTGGAAAATATAACTTTAAAAACTGTCAAAACAATTGCCTCTAATCTAAAATGATATGGACAAAACAGATGGTAGAGGATTTTAACCCTGTTCACATGGACTTAATGGGACAATATCTTGCCACTCAAACCCGACACCCACCCGTGCTATTTACACCCAACCACAGAACAAAGATAAGTTTCCTTCAAGCACTGAACCTGAGTTGAGATTTTTTTTCTGAGAAAAAAAGTATTCAAAGACAAGTTGTGTAAAATAATATCCGCGTTGGGTGCTAATGGCTCAGTGGTAGACCTTTGGTGAGAGGAGAGAGAAAATTTCCTGGTTAAAACTGAACGGCAAGTGGGGTGAGCGTGAGGGGGAAAGTTATAAAGATGAATTGGCAAACTGTAAAACAGTCTCTATGGTTCATATATATATATATATATATATATATATATATATATATATTGTTACCTCAAATATATACTTACAGTAACCAAGTGCTGTTTACTCTGTCTACTCTATTCTAACTGATGCACACACATATACACAAACACACACACGCAAACATACCCAAACACGCATATATATATATATATATATATATGTGTGTGTGTGTGTGGTGTGTGTGTGTGTGTGTGTATACTTACAGTAACCAATTGCTGTTTACCCTGTCTACACTATTCTAACTGATACACACACACATTTAATCTACCAATTAAAAAAAAGCTAACCAGTTAACAGATAAACAAAGGAAAATACTAATCTTCAGGCCATTATTTAACTCTCCAACCTAACAGCGTGACAAAAAATCCCGTGTTGAATATATATATATATATATATATATATATATATATATATATATAATTCAACACGGATATAATTGGATATATATATCAATTAGATATTCTCCTATATTTGACAGCCGCTACTTGGCTGACGAAAATTCATTCAGGTTGTAAACCCGGCCAGAGGTAGCTGTTAAAGTGTAGCCACACTGATAAGAGGTGAAACCTCAAAACACGTGTCTGTGGATAACTTATTTATTATATATATATATATATATATATATATATATATATAGGCTTTGTTTTCTGCGGAATAATTCTTCTTGAATATCTTCCCTGGTTTTTAAAAAGCGAATCCAAATAAAAAGGCCACAAGTTTTTTAAAAAGTCACCGGTAAAAAAAAAAAAATCACAGAAATCAGGGAATCTTAAACCAAATGTTTAGGTAAAAACCCCTGTCTCACTCGAATTGAACAAATATATTTTTCTACAAAACATAACCGTAACCCTAACCAGCTACTATGACCTAATTGGGCCTTTTTTCCTATGAGTTTTTCCATGACAAAAGTTTTTCCTATTACTTTATTACTGGTCCCGTTACGAACAAGGGAACTTAATTCCGGATCAAATGAATGCAAAAATCGTCCAGAAAATGTAGGTTTTCGAGCGCTTTCAATTGTGTCTCGAATCGTTTTCAAGAACGGAACAATTTGTTTTCCCATCTATTGGTTAAATAGTACCCCTACTCTTCTTCTACAAGGTCGGCTTTAGCATTAAATAATCCAAGAAGGTTAATATGCCATTAAGCAAGGCAACCAAACCAAACAAGCCCTGTCGGCTGGGACAGTAGAATATACCGACTGCACCTCTTCAGAAGGGCAAAATCCCCACAAGGGGGCAACCTGTGGGCTGTGGGTGGCGACCCATGATGCTTGACGGATTGCTGATGGATAAATAGTCCATGACATGCAACTCTTCACTTTGGCCCTTACTTAGGCTAGATGAGGGGTCTAAGAGCCCCCCTCACCGATGAATTGACTGGTCACGTCAAGCCTTAGCACTTCTATGATTGTCTTGACCCTATTGCCCTTGTGGCAAACCCCTAACCCTTTTTTATCATTTAAATGCTAGAAGGCGGTCGTTGAGGGTTTTAGTGGCGAATTCCGATTTTAGAGCTCTGGGATATAGAGTACCCCTTCATTGCTATTACTTCCTGGCAAACTGTGACCCAGAGTGGTAATCTATTATCATCTATGGGTTAAATAGAAAATGACTTTAAAAATGTGTTGAAAAATTAATTAAAAATGAATACCAACAAGTGTTGTATACTCTTCTTTTTACTTCTATTCTTCTGCTCATCTTTGGTATCTTACGTTCTTCTTCCAGCGTCTGGACCTAGTCTTGGGGACTTCGTGTCTGGTCTTTTATTTCTCTGTTCTTGGTGGTTGGTCGTCCCTGGTTCATTTCTTCTTCTAGATCAGTCTTGTTGCCAAGACATTCATCAACCACAAAACCATATTACTTATGTAAGCTTTTATTTACTTAACTAAACATTTCATGTAACTAACATAACGCGCGTGTGCAGTGAGCTTCAGCTAAGGCAGAAAGACCTTATCTGCCTGACGTCCAAGCTGAAACTGAGAGCCAACAGGTCCCACGTGACTTCACGTATTTCGCGGGCTTTCTCTAATATTCCATGCCCGCCCTTCAGAAATACAGGGGATTGGCAATAATCTTATGCAACCGCATAGATTATGCAACACGAGAAATAATGAAATAAAACGTCTTTGGCATAAAATAACCCTACAAGATTGACATGCCGTAAAATCCAACTATCCATCCAACTATCATCCAAATCTTTTGTTTTTATAGAATTTAGACACGGGGAATTTTCATTGTCTCAAGTTATCTAAAGAATTTAAAGAATGATATAAACTGATGTACACAGTTTCAGTCGATGATCCAATGCTTCACAAAACTTCTTTAAAAACAAAACAAAAAAGCCAGTTCACATATTGCTTGTTTTTGGCTATCACTGAGAGTATAAAAAATAATCCTTGCATAGAGATAAAAAGGAGCAAAATAAAATGAAAAAATATATAAAGAAAAAGAATATCCATTTGAAATTGAAATGTAAAGAGTTATTCATTTTGTAACTGAACATTTGTTGTCGCCATGAAACTTTGTAACGATATAAAGATCGGTTTTCCATTTTAGCTATGTCATTTTTATCTTAAAGTCATAAAATTTAACTAGACCCCCACCCCAACCCGGTAAAAATAATTTTACTGGGGAATAGAATCAAATATCCATCATCAGCTCTTAAGATAAGTTTACGTATTCGGCTGGATGGGTAAGTTAATTGGATATTCTAGACTGGTGGTTGTGGTCGGAGTTCGAACCGCTGTAAAAAGTAATATTTTATGAATGCAGATTTTAAAGGCGAACAGGTTTTTGCAGATTCCCTATCGCACACTTATTTCCATCTGGTATTGTTTTAGACTAAACTGAGTAAATCTCTCTCTCTTTCTCTTTCTCTTTCTTCTACATACTTTATCTCTTTCTCTTTCTCTTTCTTCTACATCACTTTATCTCTTTCTCTTTTTTTCTCTTCTTCTACATCACTTTATCTATTTCTCTTCTCTTTCTTTTCTTCTCACTTTATCTCTTTCTCTTTCTCTTCTTCTACATCACTTTATCTCTTTCTCTTTCTCTTTCTCTCTACTCTCTTATCTCTTTCTCTTTCTTCTACATCACTTTATCTCTTTCTTTCTCTTTCTTCTACATCACTTTATCTCTTTCTCTTTCCCTTTTCTACATCACTTTCTCTTTCTCTTTCTTTACCTCTCTTTATCTCATTCGCTTAATTTTTTTCTTCGTTATATTTATTTATCTCATTCTTTCCTGTTTTCTCACTCTTCTCTCTCTCTCTCTCTCTCTCTCTCTCTCTCTCTCTCTCTCTCTCTCTCTCTCTCTCTCTCTCTGTATCAAAAGGACATACGCAGTGGTTAAGTATTACCAACCTGTGGTAATGCTCGATGTTCGAACCCAGGTAAAAAAAAAATTGAATTATGATTTTCAACTTTGAGTCAGAGTTGACCTGGGAGTAATAGCAATGAAGGGATACTCCATACTCCCTAGATCTTAAAATCTTAGCTGTTACCTGGGTACAAACACTGACTTTTGATTCGAGCATGACTATTTTAGCCATATAGCCGGCCGTAAGTATTTGTGCCGTATGAAAAATTGCACATTTGATCCAATAATGTTTTTCATTAGTATTGAACCAATTTCAAATTATGCCACAACTGAGATACAAGGTAAGAGGAGTGGTTGTACCACCCCAGTCAGAGTGGACGTGGCAGTGATTTAAATGAAAGGGTGATCACATACTCCAGAGCTCCAGAATTGATGCATCTCTAGTCGATACAGCTTATTGTCCTTTTGGATTGAAACTTTACAATTATTTCTCCCTGATTTAACTAATGATTCTCAATCGGCTGGTCACGTCAAAGCCCTAGCACCTATATGATTTTCCCCACCCTATTGCCCTTATGGCAAGCCCCAACCCCTTTTTATCATATGGGTGCTAGAAGGCGGTGGCTGCGGGTCTACATGTCCTGGGAATGACGTTAAACTCTATCTGATGGTGAGGTTCCAGTTTTGGAGGTTTGGGGAATGTGGAGCACCCCTTCATCACCATTGCTCCCTGGTCCATTCTGACCCGGAGGGGTAATACCTGTTAGGGTCCCATCTATGGGTTAAATAGAAAAATGTATTTATAAAAAAATTGTATTATCCATTAAGAACTGATTTATTTCAAAACTTTATCGGCATTAAATGACCCACTGAGGTTGATATGCCGTAAAACAAAACAAAACAAACAAATTAACTAATGATTCAGATTTTTATTCGTTTTTAATCAACCCTTTCAAGACTGAGTTTATTTTCTGGATTTTACAAGTTTCTTATGTTTGTAAGTCAGTTACGTGTGTAGCTTATTATAATACGGAATTATTTTTTTAATTTTCTCGATCTTCCAATTATGTTTGGATTGCAACCTTACAAAATTATTATTCAAGGAAGTCGACATTAATGTTTTGCCTAGAAATTAGATTTCTACTCCTCCAATTCGAATTATTATATTCTGACCAGTCCATCTAGAAAGGGGTAAGCCTATTAAAAAAAAAGTGCCGGACTGACTCAGGACAGGGCCCTTAGGCTTCAAGCTTCTTTTGGGCCCATCGACACCCCCTGTAGGAATTACATTCCTTACTTGTAACGGTTTGTCCGTCAAGCGTGAGGTAGCATTGCAAACAGCCTTATAAAAGTAGAGGGTCCAAATTCAAAGGTACCTTTTTGCCTTCTAACCCCGAGAGAAAAACATGCATCACTTGCACCTCCAGTCTATAGAACAGGGGGGTTCAAGCCCCCAACTTCGTGTCACATGACACGTGGGGTTGGGGGTTACATGTAAGTGTTACACTTTCCTCTATTATCAACCTTATCTATAAGAGACTATTATCCTATCAGGACATTCTTTCTATACACATATGTATAGGTTCATCTTTGTATCTTGTATCATGTTTTATATTCTACTTCTATTAAGTTTGTTCAGACAATATATATCTTTGTTACTACTTCGTCATAACGTGTTCTTATATTTACTCCGTATGGGGAAACGATACTCAACCAACAATCGTTTTTTCTACATTGGTGACCCGACGTGCCTGAAAGGCAAACTCCCTTTCACGTTCCACTTTCGTACAATTTTGGTAGACCTCTTCTCTTAGTGGACCCCTAGGTTTCAGCCTAGTCAGCCTTATGTTTAATACGACACTGCAATAAAAATCAAATTTCTGCTGAAACAGATTTTACACATAATGTAATAGAATAGAAACTTAACCAGGAAAAAGAGATTGTCTTTTGAAATAGTTCGCTAGCTATTTGAGTATTGGAGCTGTTTTTTCCTGTCTAAGATATCGGTATGTTAGGCAGACAGGCCACGAGATACTTTTTCTTTACCAACGACAAATAATCTGTGTAAATTCAATAAGATTTTTTTAGAATTCCGGAACAAAACAGAAACAAAAAAGGAAAAGGAAAAAAATTCCCTTTTAGAGGAAAATCAAATCGAAAAATTTAACAAGATTTTTTTTCTATGTATTTCTTTTTCTTTTTTTTTTTTTTTGTCAAAAGCTTTTATATTACTTTGTGTTTATTTATTTTATTATTTGTTATTTGTAAAACAAGTGTTGTTTTTTTTAATGTTTTTTTTTTGTTGTTGATGTTTTTTTGGATTTTTTTTGTAGATAAATGATCGCGGCTTAAGATTGTTGACAGTGCCAAAAATGTTGATGGGATATTAGCAATTTGATCCATAAAAAGTATTTCTCGGAAAGTGAACACATCTGTTATTGGTAAGTGGATTCACAGGTGGTTGGGGGTGGGGGTGGTGGATACACAAAAGGGAAGGAAGGAAACCGGACCAAAAGAAGGGAAGAGGAGGGGAGGGCGGAAGGAGGACCAGGTGAAAGAAAAAAAGAAACGAAAGAAAGTTGAAGAAAAATGTTATTTGAAAGGCATAGAGATGAAAGAAAGAGAAGAGAGAGACGGGAAGAAAACTAAATAGACTAAAAATGAATGGGAATGAGAGAGAGAGAGAGAGAGAGAGAGAGAGAGAGAAGAGAGAGAGAAGAAAAAAGAAAGCAAGAAAGAAAGAACGGTGTATATATATATATATATATATATATATGATAAGTTGTAAACAAGGTTGTTAGAATGGCTTTTTGCCGATAATTTTTGGGAGAATAAGTGTTTTAATTGGAGTCGTACCTAATTTTGAAAATTAATTAATTAATAATGAATTAGGAGGGAATACCTATTAAATGTATGGCTAAACAAATCGAGAATATATGGGAGAATATATATATATATATGTGTGTGTGTGTGTGTGTGTGTGTGTGAGAAAGTAAAAACGAATTAGTGAGAAAGAAAAAATAAAGAAATTGATAGAGAGGGAGCAAAGAAGAAAAATAGAATAAAAACGAATTAGAGAGAGAGGGGGGAGGAGGAAGAAAGAGAGAAATGAACGAACAAACGGGATAGATATAAAGATTGAAAGAGGGGGGTGGGGGAAAGAAAAAACTAATAAAGGAACGAACGGGGGGATAGAGATAGATAGATAGATAGATATATAGATAGATAGATGTAGGAAGAAAGAAGGAAAGTGAAAGAAATTGATACAGAAGGAGTAAAGAAGAAACAGTAAATAGACGAATAGCGAATTAGTGAAAAGAAAGAAAGAAAGAAAAAGAAAGAAAGAAAAGGGAAAGGGATAAAAGAGAGGGGATGTAAAGAAGAAAAGGAAAAAAAGAAAGAAAAAGGAAAGGTAGAGAGAGAGGGGGGTAATGGATGTTGCGAGTTTAAATATTGGAATCTGGTGACAAGACGTCATCTCACTTCCGTTGGTTGGTATCCCAAATTATAAAAGGAGATTAATTAGGAATGACACTGAGTAATTAACCCTTTCCAAGCGGGCCAATGAGATCTGACCAAATAAAAACACGTGCCTTTGTTTACAACTTGATCGTCGTTGATGTGTAGATGCAGAAACAGAGAATGAAGGAATGACCTAACGAAAAGCAAACGAGAGAGACATTGTGTGTGTGTGTGTGCGAGAGAGAGAGGGAGGAGAGAAAGAGAGGAGAAGAGAGGGGTAAAATAACGAACAAACGCTGAAAGAGAGAGACAGTGTATATGTGAAAGAGGAAGGGTGGGGGGTTAAAATAACGAACGAACGATCGAACAGAGAAAGAGAGAGAGAGAGACAATGTGTGTTTAAGAGAGTGTGCGAGAATGAACGAACGAATGAACGAACGAAAGAAGAAAGAGGAAACAATTGTGTGTGTGTGTTGTGTGTGAGAGAGAGAGAGGGAGAGAGAGAGAGAGAAGAGAGAGAGAGAGAGAAAGAAGAGTCTGTGTGTATGTGTGTATGTGAGTGGGGGTGAGCGAAAGAGAGAAGGAAATAATGACAGAGAGAGAGAGAGAGAGTGTGTGTGTGTGTGTGTGTGTGTGTGTGTGTGTGTTGAGAGAGAGAGAGAGAGAGAGAGAGAGAGAGAGAGAGAGAAGACAAAAAGCAAAGAAAAAAAAAAAAAGAAAGAAAGGTACTGATAGAAAGTGGGCTAAGAAAAAAAATTAAATAGTTTCAAATTTGTAACAGATGTTATCAATTCCAAATTTAAATTTGAGTTATCCTTAAACTGATAAAATTTGGAAAAATGAATTCAGTTTAGAAAAACTTAACGAGGTGGGGGGCTATATAAATCTTGTCTATTGAGTTTTAATGCAAAAAGACAGCCTAGAAGTAAACAGAGAAAGAAGACAATTCGCTTTTCGATATTCAATATTTTCATTTTTCATACATTATTATCAGGCTTGATAATTTGTATTATTTAGAAGACTTTTTATAATTTGCTTGAAGCATTCAGTTTTATATTGATTTGGTGGTTGGTTTTGAAGGCTATCACAATGCAAATGTATAGAAAAATGAGGTAACTATGAGGTTGTTTGTTAAACTTTATCTATTCTTAATATTTCGAGATAAAGATCTCTTCATCAGAATATTTCTGAAGGTCCGGAGGTGGTAGCTCGTTGCTAATTCTGTTGAATTCTTCTTGAAATTCCCTGCATGTGTGTATGTGTAAGTCTCTCTCTCTCTCTCTCTCTCTCTCTCTCTCTCTCTCTCTCTCTCTCTCTCTCTCTCTCTCTCTCTCTCTGTGTGTGTGTGTAACAATGTTTTAGTATCATTTTAGGTTTGGTCTGGCCCTTTTATTTGTATTTATTTGTATTGTATTATTTAGATTTTTCGGACTGTTGTCCTCATCTTTATTGTTATATACACAATGTTTGAGTTAATAGAATTCTGAGTGACAATCATCTGTTGATTTCTGGTTCAATTCTGACTGTAGTTTAAATATAGAAAGTAAAGGCTTAAAATTCGCTTACCTTAACAGAAAGAGGGAAAACGTGAAGTCAAACATAAGCTAATATTTTATATATACTAGCAAATATATGCACCCTCGGGTGCAAGTATTTAAGTTTTAATGTAATAAAATATTGTATTAAATTAGAAAGGCTAATGAAACTAAATAAGAATACAGATAAAAAGATTTGAAACAGAGGGAGTATAATAAAAGATTTGAAACAGAGGGAGTATAATAAAAAATGGAACAATTGAAACTTACTCTTCCATTACTCTCGTCTTTCATTGTTATTTTTTCTAATTTAAGCATTTAGTTAAAAGAGGAAGTAAAGAATAAAATGACAGTTATTTTTTCTTGTTAATGGATTTCATTTAAGATTTGTTGAAGAGATTTTTGCTTATATTCATTAAAATAAAACCAAACAGTTATAAATCAATAATACTAAGCACATATTTATTAAATTCGATTTTTAAATATTGATATGCAAATTAGCCTTCCCGTTCACACTGTAAACCGCTATTTTGTTGTATATATAATATAATTGCATGTTGTCAGTATGTTGACATAGTTAACAGTATTAATAATGTAAGACAATTTTATTAATAATTTTAGATAAAAAAATATAATCATGGAGAATGTCAATAACTAAGAGAATTGTGACTTGAGTAGGAATATAGTTTCGGTTACAGACAGAAAACACACAATCTCCATTATAATAAGATTAGACCGGAAATGAGAAGGATTGTGGGAGCATAATCGGAGTGACAACATGTATAAAAGACTAAGAAAAGAGACAGTCGACACTGTTTTTTGATAAACAAAGTACTCAGTTGTCAAAATGGATCAATCTGGTTTTAAAGTGGGGCTTAAGAGAGGCGGAAGTGAGGACTGATTCAGCCACATTACTAAGTTGGGTACACTCTACCGTATAAGAGAGCGGGAGTATACGTACAAAAGGCGCTGGAGAAATTATATTACGGTGGAGATTATCTCTACCAAAAGTGGGGATATCCAAATTTGGATAACAAGTAAAGAATATGTCGACTCTCTTTCCTGAGTCTTTTATACATGTGTTGTATACCCTTTTTTCCTTACTTCTATTCTTCTGCTCATCTTTGGTATCTTACGTTCATCTTCTAGCGTCTGGACTTCGTCCTGGTGGTCGGTCGCACTTAATTCATTTTTCTTTTAGGTCAGTCTTGTTGCCAAGACATTCATCAACCACAAAACCATATCATTTATTTAAACCTTTATTTACTTTACTAAACATATTTCTCTAACTAACATATCGCGCGTATGCAGTGAGCTCCAGCTAAGGCAGTACATCTTCTCTGCCTGACGTCCAAGCTGAAACTGAAGACCCAACCAGGTCCCACGTGACTTCACGTATTTCGCGGGCTTTCTGTAATAATCCATGGAAAGTCCCGCTCGTGATATGAAAAGGGGCCATCCCTTCAGAAATACAGGGGGTTGACAATAATCTATGCATAGATTATGTAACACATGTCGTCACATCGATTATGGTCCCACAATCATCCTCATTTCCGGTCCAATACATATAAGATAATTGCTTACATTCGGCTTCACTGTTTCCTCTTTGTTAAGCTAAGCGATTTTTCAGCCTTTAGTTTCTATATTTGAACTACACTGACTACGGGCGAAAATAACATAAATACTTAACCGAACAGTTTAACACTTGTAACCGGTAATGGTTAACGGAATGAGAATAATCTACCAAAATGGATTAAATAAAGGGTTCGGTTCGAAGTTCCGTGAAGTTTCCCGATTACGACATGAGGGCTCCTGAATTCGACAAGAAGGTTCTTGAGTTCGGCAAGAAACACTTGAAAAAGGTCAAAGGGCACATTGGTCTATAAACATTAAAGATGAGGACAACAGTCCGAAAAATCTATATAATACAAACTTTCACATACATAAAGAATTTTTGGGTCTCCCATCATGGTGTAATCGTTAGCAAGCTAGTCTCGCAGATATTTCACTACTGAATAGCAGGTTTGATCCACGTTGGATGCCCCATACTTGCGACTTTCTGTCGCATTCCACACGTGGTGAATGGATTGGGTAAATACCACACACACATACACACACACACATACACACACATACACACACACACACATATAGGGCCGGTGTAGCTCAGTCGGTAGAGCGTTCGGCTAGGAATCATAAGGTTCCTGGTTCGATACCGACCCTCGCCAACTCAGCGTATGAGTAGCACAGAGATATGTGCGGTAAAGTAAGGGGCAGATGGTAGGTGTGGCGCTCCACATCAGATGCTAAAATAATCTCCTCGGTCTAGCGCTAGTGAAAAGGGGATAGAATCCCTCGCTGTCTGGCTAATACCGACTTTAGGCCAACCCGACGACTTTACTTACTATATATATATATATATATATATATATATATTATATATATATACCTCCACGTAAGCTAACATAAACTTCTTTATCAAACTGTACTGTCATACTCAGTTGACTTGCTAATTCAGTTGTAAAACAGAACTTCCCTCCAAATAAAACAGCAGTTACTATATATATATATATATATATATATATATATATATATATGTGGGGGGGGGTACCAACCTTTCTGCCCGAGGTCAATTTCTTAACCGGAGTTTAACAGGTTTAAACTCAGAGTTTTCCTTCTGCTAGTCTAGGAGAAGGAAAACTTTGAGTTTAGAATTACGTAAAAGTTACGTAGTCAAGGTTACAGATTCCAGTCTGTCCTACTATTTTACCCTTAGCTGGAGCGAAAGTAGTTGGATGCATACATTTCCCAAGGGTATTAGCACTATGTAAAAGGCAAACAGCCATATATATATATATATATATGTGTGTGTGTGTGTGTGTGTGGTTGGAGGTAATTGCTGTCTCTAGCCACACTAATGAGATGTGAAACGTTGAAACACGGTGTCTGTAGATGACTTATATATATATATATATATATATATATATATATATATATATATATCGCGATCATCACAGGGTAAGAGGGAGATGTAAGTGGAGAAGCAGTCATAAGGAAAATAAGCATCACCAAAGATATATATATATATATATATAATATATATATATAGAGAGAGAGAGAGAGAGAGAGAGAGAGAGAGAGATGGAGAATGGAGTGAATAAAAGAAGGAATACATATTGGAATATTTGGGATTTATACCTTTCCGAATAGTATCACGTGTATGTGAGATGCAAGCAGCCTCGTCCAGGATTTGAACTTGTCTCGACAGTAACCATGCCCCTCCACATATACTTATATATATCTAACTTGGGTGGTTTGTGTGATAGAGGGCAAGTGGTCATACACCTACTTTTTACGGGGTACTTTTCCCAGGATTTGTGTTTTCCTTGATTCTGAAAGTTCATGACTTGAATTTTTTTTTTTTTTTCTAGTTATTCCAAACATTTCTAAATATTTTTAAAAAATAATCTCTGAGGGTGGGGGGGGGGTAAATATTTGTTGTTTTTTTTCTCTGGGAAAATTTGCAGTTTCCTCTTTTTAAACGAATCTCTTCGATTCAAGTTGTGTTTTTTTTTTGTGTGTTTTTTGTTGTTGTTTTTTCTCAGCAAAATCGAGACCCACCCAACAAATCCGGAAGAAAGTCAGCAGTAAAATTAGGTCAAAAGAATGTTGTATTACTTTTTATCTGAATTTTCAACGTAACACATCGGCCCTCATACATAACACGAACACGTGCACACACACACTCATATATATATATATATATATATATATATATATATATATATATATATATATATATATATATATCCTTTGATTCTTTATACAATGGCATGTATTCAGGACCCCGCCTTTTCTCCATTATCCGTTCAACATGATTCCCGAATCACATTAAAAAAGAAACGCATTCCTAGAAAATGCCAAAGTCTGTTGGACCATTAACCAAAAACTCTTGGAATGAAGAGCGGGGACACTTGTAAATTCAGGGCCCAGATAACAAGCGTTGAATACCGTAGGAGGATCCCTACCACTTGGGGTGTGAAGACCGTAAGATCAGGGGTCGGGGAGCCGATGAGCGGAAAACCACGAGTATCAATTGTTATCTGACCCACACCCAGTCTTCAGTCTTCGCATATCTTCCTTCATTCATTGTTTATTGGTTATAATCTTTCTTAGGAATTTTAGAGGCAATAATATATATATATATAATAATAAATAATAATATATAATAATATACATATATATGATAAATAATAATCAATAATAATAAATAATAATATATAATGATATACATATATATAATAAATATAAAAAAAATGATAATATATAATAATATACATATATATAATAAATAATAATAGATAAAAATATACATATATATGATAAATATAATAAATAATATAATATATAATAATAAATAATAATAAATAATAATATATAATATAATATAATATAAATAATATATATAATAATAAATAATAATAAATAATACATAATAAATAATAAATTATATATATATAATAATAAATGTAATAAATAATACATATAATAATATATGTAGTATATTAGGAAAAATGAAAAAACACAGCTTTAAATGGGTTACGTGGTGAGTTTATTGGCCGACGCTGCAGTGTTTCGATCTATTAATTAGATCATCTTAAGGGCATTTGTTGGTATATGGAAGGTGATCAGAAATTCCATATACCAACAAATGTCCTGAAGATGATCTAATTAATAGATCGAAACACTGCAGCGTCGGCCAATAAACTCACCACTTAACCCATTTAAACCTGTGTTTTTTTTTCATTTTTCCTAGTATACTACATACCGTCGGATTCACTTCCTTTCTTCACATAATAATATATATAATATTTTGATATTACCTTTCTCAACTTTACACCGTAAAAATAGCGTCATTTTTTGTGACACTGAAGAAAAACAGTTTTTGAGCAAAAATATTACGAAACTGTCTCATCACATTTAAAATATGGGATTCATTAAAGTAATACTTGGGTGCCAGATATCTCAATTGGATTCCTATTCTGAATATAAAAACGTGTCTTTCGTTTAAAGTTTTATAATTTTTTTTAAATAACAATATTAGTTTATCTTTAGTCCAAAATTATTTTTTTTCACATATAACAACATGAAATAATTATTTTTTTTATTAAAATCAAAAACTATTTTAATATAAAAACGTGTCTTATGTTTGTATGAAATTCTAATGTCAAAAAAGTGTCTGTTGATTTTGTTTACTAACAACCGGAAGCGGTGAAAAGCAAAATTCTGTTCCTTTCAAAACTGATCTCGGCTGGGGTACCTATTGGTGACTTGATCCAAAAAGTATCATTATTATTCACGGATTTGCAACTCGATTGGCTGTTGTTGATAGGGATTGCCTCTTCGAATACCTTCCTTTTTTGGCGATAGAGAACTTGGATCAGATTATGGTGTACCAGTTATTTTATATTTTATTTTAGGACAATTTTAGGCGTCTCATTTTCTAGAAAGAAATTCTGGTTTGTGTAAATAAAATTTGCCAGACTGACCAAACTTTAGTCTCTTGCACAATACCCTGTGAATCACCTTTCCTACTCAGTCATGCTTACTCTAATTTTTTCTATTATTTTTGTTTGGCGCGACACGTGTTTCAGATTCATTAAAATTCTCTTTAAGGTGATACAATTATGGTTTGTATTGAGATTTATTTATATATTGGAATGTTCCATCATAATTAATACCATATTTGTTTGAAGAGGATTTTAATCCAAAATACGTGATGCGCCTACTAAAATGAATAGAAAGAAAAGAAAAATCTAACCCCTTTGCGGACCTGTCTTTATTATAAAATATCAACTTTTCACTCGTTGGATCTACAACAATCCTTATATAAACACACACACACACACTCACATACACACACACACACACAGATATATATATATATATATATATATATATATATATTTATACGCTCCCAAATTCGGCTGAGCACTTTATTTAGAAGGGATTTAATTGTAAAATTCATCATATTCGGTGTTCAGCTAAGACTCACTTTGTTTACATAAAGTTTGAGACCTCTAGGTGAGTTCATTTCCGCTTAAAAATGTAGCGATTAAATAGCCTGCTATACTTGGCAGCTGACTGTGGCCGTATGGGTAAGAGGATTGGCGAGCGAAAGTTCGTTCGGGTCTCGAATCCGGCCAGAGGTAGCTGCTAAAAACGGTATAACTGCACTGATGAGAGGTGATACCTCGAAACACGTGTCTGTAGTTTACTTTATATATATATATATATATATATATATATATATATGGTCCTGTATAAGATGCTAAATTGCATCCGTTAATGATGCTTTAGTTCTGTGGCAGTGTGGAATGTGGAGTACCCCTTCATTGGTATCACTCTCAAGTCTTTAAAAATGATGGCAATGTAACGTTAAAAATATAAATAGTTGTTAATATAATTAAATATTTACAAATGAATCAAATGTTGGCATCAGATAACCCATATGCCATTAACCAAACCAAACCATACCTTATATATATATATATATATATATATATATATATATATATATATATATATAAGATTTTGTTTTTAGAAGCATAGTTGAATAAAGTATATATTATTATTTATATTTTTGCTTGAAGGCAATTACAATGCGTATATCGTATAAAATAACCATGACAAGTGAATTTGGCAAACGATTATGCGATCCTAGAACATCGTACTGTCTGTTTGTACGTTTGCCGAGCGGTAAAGTTACAGACTTTGCCTGCTGGACTACCGGTTTCGATTTCAGTCGGAGGAAAATCGTTAGTATACATCACTGATGAGACTTAAAAAATTCTTTTTTATAAAATATTTATGTGTGTGTGTGTGTGTGTGTGTGTGTGTGTGTGTGTGCGTGCGTGCGTGTGTGTGTGTCGCTCGGTATCAATCAGACAGCGAAGGAGTCTACTCCTTTTCACTAGCGCTAGACTAAGGCGATTGATTTTTGCCATCTAGGGTGGAGCGCCACACCTACCATCAGTTCCTCACTTTACTGCACAGATCCCTGATAGATAGATAGATAGATAGATATGTGTGCGCGTGCATGTATGCGTAGCATTTACAAACATTAATTTTGACTATTTTCTTTGTTTGATTTTTTGCTTTTTTCTTGTTGTTTTTTTTTTTTTTTTGTTTTGTGTTTTATTTTTCTGTTTTGTTTTTTTTTTGTTTTTTGTTTTTTTTGTTTTTTTTCTGTTTTTCCGTCAAAACTCATCCAAGCCTCATCTACGACAACAAGTACAGTAAAAAAAATGAGTTATGCTGTATTATCTTGCCGGTGATAAATATATCATAAGAAAAAAAGAGAGAGAGAGAGAGAGAGAGAGAGAGAGAGAGAGAGAGAGAGAGAGAGAGAGAGAGATGAAGGGAATTATGTCAGAATAATATATTTAAACCGACTGATAAATTGGTACAATTAAATTTGAAATTCATATTGTTTTTTAACAAAATATCCGGATAGTTTTGAGTGTCCAATAGATTTTCTCTTAAGTCCCAAATGTACTGGGAATTTTTTGCGGAAAATCTCCCGAAGGATTGGAAATTTATTTTGACAGGAAAGGGGAAAAGGAAAATATGTTAACGATAAAACAGTGTGTTCAAATCAGTCATACCGTTTTCGGATGGATTTTTTTTATTTCTGACACTGATCCTGGGACGGTGGGAAGCAAGAGTAAGAGATAGGACGGGTCACGAGGAAGGACAGACAGATGGGGGGGGGGGGTATAATTAGATGGATTTTTAAAAAAAGGAGGTAGGAATAACACTAGACGACAGATAGATAGACAGAAAGACAAACAAATAGATAGATAGATAGATAGATAGATAAAGAGTGTGCAAATGTTTCTAGCTTTCTTTTTTTTAAAAAAAGGCTTTTTCTTCCATCCATTTACTCTCTAATATTGAAAAATAAAGGTGCTGGAAATTTTTGCACATCCCGAAAAGACATTAAAGATTAAGATAAAAAGACTAATGTACATTAATATACATTAATAAACTGAGATAGATAGACAGACAGACAGACTTATGGAGGGAGTTCTCTGTGGTGTAGTGGCTAAGGTAATGGACTGTGAAATTGAAGAAAGCGAGTTCAAACCCCGGTCACATTATTATGTTCACTATCTGTTATATACCCTACCTATAAACATTAATGGGTATGTCCCAATCCTCATATGCCATACCTATGAACATTAATGGGTATGTCCCAATCCTCATATACCCTATATCCTCTATGAACATTAATGGGTATGTCCAATCCTCACATACCATACCTATGAACATTAATGGGTATGTCCCAATCCTCATATACCTTACCTATGAACATTAATGGGTATGTCCCAATCCTCACATACCCTACCTATGAACATTAATGGGTATGTCCCAATCCTCACATACCATACCTATGACATTAATGGGTATGTCCCAATCCTCACATACCATACCTATGAACATTAATGGGTATGTCCCAATCCTCATATACCTACCTATGAACATTAATGGGTATGTCCCAATCCTCATTAGTACAAAAGTATTATGCTAACTGAGGAGTCTTATATCACTAGTAGTGGATTACCTTCTTCACGCCAGTGGCAACTATTGTATTTTGTTAATGTTAAAAAAGATTCCATATTATTTCCAATCTCAGTTTAGTTATTTCTCATTTAGTAATCTTTGTTAGGTTACAACACTATTGGACTAATACTCTTGGGAAAGGTATGAATCTCCTTATTCACCCCCAAGCTATGGGTTAAATAGTACCACTACTGTTCTTCTACAAGGATGGCTTTGATATTGAATAAACTAAGCCATTAAACAAAGAAATCAAAGCAAACTAAACCAGACACGACACACAGATACGACACACATAGATAGATAGATAGATAGATAGATATGAAGACACGACGTATTAACATTTCAGTCATTACACCTGTTTGAGTAAGAGCCGGTTTATTAGTAAGGGCCGACGGTAGTCGGTAGCAGTCGGTAGAGCCTTCGCCTTGGAACCACACGGTTCCGGGTTCGATACCGGTCCTCGCCAACTCAGCGTTATGAGTAGAACAAAACAATCTCCTTAGTCTAACGCTAGAGCAAAGGGGATCAAATTGTCCATCCAAGTGAAAGTTGTGTGTTAGTATACTGAATAAAAGTCGTCGGGCGGCCTAATGTCGGTATGAGCCATACAGCGAGGAAGTCTATCCCTTTTTTACTAGCGCTAGACCAAGCAGATTGTGTTTTTTGCGTCTGAGGTGGAGCACCACACCTACCATCAGCTCCTTACTTTACCGCACAAATCCCTGTGCTACTCATACGCTGAGTTAGCGAGGGCTGCTATCGAACTAGGAACCTTGTGGTTTCTAGCCGAACGTTCTACCGACTGAGCTAACCCGGCCCTTTGATACTAAAAATTAAATATTCTACTTGCACCATTGTTTGAGGAAATAGCATCAGAGATCGTCTACTAAAATGAACTAAAAATCCTCGTTTTTCTAAAGGCTAAATTTTGCGAAAAGTGAAAAATCGACCTACCCTAATGTGCAATTATCCAGCAAGATTTCCTTTTCAAAAATATTAGTTTTCTTCGGGTGTTGTCTTTTCTTTTTTTTTTTTTTTTTTTACTTGGTTTTCCAGACAAGAAACAAAATCTTGCTAATATGTATTATTGTAATAAATCAAGTTTCATGTAACAATAGAAACCCAAATACCCACCCAAAGAATAATGTTGATAGTGTATATGTTCTTTGCAAAGATTTTTTAAAGGTTGATGAGGGAAAAAAAAGGAAAGATGCCCAAGGAGTCATAACAAACAAGTGTTATCTATATATTAATACTCGTGTTCCTTAATTGTACGACCGTTATCGTTTTGCAACACATCCTGATTAAAATTGAGACCGTCCAAATCGCCCAAGATGAAATGCAAAAATGAAAATACTGATTATCAAAAAGAAGCGACCTCCCCCAAATACATTTACTTGTCGAAAATATCTATCTATCTCAGTCTGTTCAAAACAAACTCATAAATTACCTATTATTTTTCTTTTTTTGTCGTAATTCTTATTATCGTAATTTGTTGTAATTCTTGTTTATTTATAGAAATTTGTCATATTTCTTGTTTAGATAGTTTTGAACAGACTGAGATAGATAGATATTTTCGGCAAGTAAATGTATTTGGGGAGGTCGTAATTCTTGTCTATTCAAATTAAAAACAAGACATTAAAAATAATAGATAATAAAGAGATGACATGACGCCGTAGCTGGGGTCGTTATTTAAAAATTCACCGGTAGCAATTTCTGAGACAGGAGACCGGGACGCACTTCCTCATAAATTACCCTTTTTTTTACACAGTGGTATTGTTAGCTTCATACTTCTCGGTTTTGAATTAAGAGTTTTTTCCTTCTGGATCTGTTGTCGCAACAAGGCCATAAAACCCAATCTACATTACTATTTACCCATAGCTAGAGAGAGAATAGGCGTGTTCATGCCTTTACCAAGGTATGCTATTTTCCAGACCTCCCATCAGGCCGGATTAACACAAGGTCTTTTTTTACGTGGGGTGTCACACACAAATCGATAGCCAGTCCAAAAATGCGTAGTCTCGTCGGTAATTCCTTTTGATGTTCCTCGGGCAGGAAGCAATAAACTCAGCACTGCTATTTTTAGGCGAAGAAGCAGGTTCTTGTCCTGGGAAGCCCCCCACCCCCACCCCGGGACCACGCCATTTATTTTATTTCCTCACCGAATCAGAATCTGAGACCACTGTGTCAGGTTGCCTAAGGGTATAAGCACGAAAGTGAAACACAAACAGCCTCGTCCGAGATTTGAACTCGGCGAGTCCATTTCCTAGGACGATAACCGTTACGCTGAGTGCTGATTTTAGCTGTTCGTAACATATCCATAACAACGTTATGGTAAAAATGAAAGAGAACACATAATTCAAGAGATTCTTCAAGAATTTCACAGGAAAAGATTTTTAAAAAACTATTCACTTAACAGGGGAGAGGGAGTCCCTGTGGTGTAGTGATTAACGTGCTGGAGTGAGACATCAAAGTAAGCGAGTTCGAACTCCGGTCGTGCTACTACGTTCACTCTCAAACTAATACCACTGGGAAAGGTACGAACCTTCTCATCTCCGAATAGGAATCGCAAGGTTCCAGGTTTTATACCGGTTCTCACCAATTCAGTTGTATGAGTAGCACAGCTTGGATAATCTTATCTGTGTGGTAAAATATCTGGGAGCTAACGGTAGGTGTGGCGCTCCACCTCAGTAAAGAAAAAATCTCTCTAGTCTAGCGCTAGTGAATTCCTCGCTGTTCGGCTGATACCGACAATAGTCCACTCCACAAACTTTATGGGTTAAATAGCTAGTGGCTAAATAGTATAATATTTCTACAATGATAGTTTTGGCATTAAATAACCCTCGAAGTTTGATATGCCATTAAATAAAGAAACAAAACCAAACCTATTCACTTCGCACTTATCTCTCTTATCACTATCTCATTATATATTTTTCTCAGTTTATAATCCTTTTTAGCGTATCTCACACTTTTCTCGTTGTCGTAGATTAACGGGCCGAGGGAAGTGACTCAAGAATTCACAAGTGGAAGCAATATGGTAAACACGCAGATAACAGGGAGCTCCTTGCAAAACCTCTCAGTGGGCGGCCTCAAGGATCTGAAAGGTGAACAAAAAAAACTGCTTAACATTACTTAAAAGAAATTGGCTGAATATTTGGAGGCGGCAAGGAATGGCTGTCACTCGTCAGACATTTGGCAACATATTTCGACGTCATGAATTGAGCTCCTGCCGATCTAACAAGATTCAACTATTGACAAAAGACCATGTCACGTCTCGGTTGAACTCGGCTGAAAAATATTTAGCTAAACTAGCAAAAAAATGTGCTCTCTAGGCACAAGTAACATATCTATTATTATATTTAAGTTAGGTATTTATTTTTATTATATTTACATATTTATATATAGTAACATATTTATTTTTATTATATTTAACTAACATATTTATTATTATATTTAATGGTTTGTTTTGTTTTACGGCATATCAACCTCAGTGGGTCATTTAATGCCGATAAAGTTTTGAAATAAATCAATTCTTAATGGATAATACAATTATTTTATAAATACATTTTACTATTTAACCCATAGATGGGGCCCTAACAGGTACTACCACTCCGGGTCAGAGTGGACCAGGGAGCAATGGTGATGAAGAGGTGCTCTACATTCCCCAAACCTCCAAAACTGGAACCTCACCATCAGATAGAGTTTAACGTCATTCCCAGGACATGTAGACCCGCAGCCACCGCCTTCTAGCACCCATATGATAAAAAAGGGGTTGGGGCTTGCCATAAGGGCAATAGGGCTGGGAAAATCATATAGGTGCTAGGGCTTGACGTGACCAGCCGATTGGTCGGAGGGGGCCTCTCCGACCGCCCGTCTAGCCCAAGTTAGGGCCAAAGTGGAGTATTGCATGTCATGAACTGCTCATCCACCTGGGCTCTATCCTTAAGCATCACGGGTCGCCACCCACGGCCAACAGGTGGCCCCATTGGGGGAGTCTTACCCCTCTGCAGAGGTGCAGTCGGTGCATTCTAACGCCCCAGCCGACAGGGCGGTATTATATTTAAGTCTTATTATAATTAAATATTATATTGAATTTAAAAGACTAATGAAATTATATAAGACCAAAAAAAAAAGATTACACTTATTTTTACTTCATTCTAATTGATTTCAATATAAAATTATACATAATATTGCTGTTAATACGTTTGAGAATAAAACAATAATATTAGAAATCAATAGTAACTAGTAATTATTAATTAATTATTATTATATTAAGTAAGTTTTATTAAAGGGGGATGCCGACAGGATCTACGCATTTTTTGTGCCTGCCATCCCATGAGCTTCGGTTCGTGGTAAGGTCCCACATTAAACGACCTTGTGTCATACCCGCATAAGTGGGATGCGAGTTAAATACCTTAATAACATAGGCCCTTCGGAGCCTGTAGGTCCGGTGGCTTCGTTCACTCGACTATTAATTAAATTAACGGCGTGATCCCAGGGGGCCATCCTCACAGGCAATACCTGCCCCTTGATTTAAAGGAGCAGGGCTGGGTTTATTACCCAGTGCCTGATGCGCCCTCTTGAAGGGAATGCCGACGCATTTTTGTACCTGCTATCCCATACGCTTCGTAACGTGGGTGGTCCCACTTTAATACGACTTTAAGTGGGGTGCGTGGTAAATACCTTAATAATTTTACTATCATGGGACATCATTTTCTTTACCCAGCCCATTCACCACGTGTAAGGTATGACACAAGGCTGCAAGTATGTCCATCCAGCGAGGATCGAGGTTGCTATTCAATTGTAATTGATCTGCGAGACTATCTTGCTAATCCTTTCACCACGATGATACGCCCTATAAAGACGAACAAGGTATTTGTAGGTAAAGTTGGTGAAGTGACCTACTGTCGGTATCAGCTGGAATGCGAGGAAATATATCCTCTTTTCGCAAGTGCTAGACTAGGGAGATTTTGTTTTTTGCTGGGGTGGGGCGCCACACCTACCGCCAGCTCTTCCACTTTACCGCACAAATCAGGTGACCCTTTACCGTCAGGTGACTGCTAATGCACTGAGTTGGCAAGACCGGTATCGAAACCGGAACCTTGCAATTCCTAGGTGAATACTCTACTAACTTAATCCCGAAACGTTTTTTTCCGATGCAAGTATCCTTGGGAAACGGGAAAAGTTTTGGTAAACGGTTCAGGCTATAATGTTAAAAAGTGTTAACTTGGACTAAAGGACCGGTTTAGTTCAGTCGATAGAGCGTCCACCTAGGAATCAGAAAGTTCCTTGTTCGATACCGCCCCTCGTCAACTCAGTGTATGAGTAGCACCGAGATCTGTACGGTAAAGTAAGAAGCTAATGGTATGTGTGGTTCTCCAGCCCAGAGGCGAAAATAATCTCCTTGGTCTAGCGCTTATGAAAAGGGGATAGAGTCTCTCGCTGTCAGACTGATACCGACATTAAGCCACCGTACCGACTGTACTTACTTTATTAAGCTTTAGTCAAATATAACTTAGACTGTGATCCAGTTAAGGTTTAGTTTGGTTTGTTTTATTTTACGGCATATCAACCTCAGTGGGTCATTTAATGCCGACAAAGTTTTGAAATAAATTAATTCTTAATAGATACTCAATTTTTTTATAAACACATTTTTCTATTTAACCCATAAATGGGACCCTAACAGGTACTACCACTCCGGGTCAGAAGTGGACCAGGAAGCAATGGTGATGAAGGGGTGCTCCACATTCCCTAGACCTCTAGAACTGGAACCTCGCCATCAGATTGAGTTTAACGTAATTTCTAGTACATGAAAACCCGCCTTCTAGCACATATATGATAAAAAGGGTTGGGGCTTGCCATAAGGGCAATAGGGTTGGGGCAATCATAGGTGCTATGGCTTGACGTGACCAGCTGATTGACTGAGAGGGCCTCTCCGACCGCCGATCCAGTTAAGGTGGAGATTGTTTAAGTGGCTGGCCCAGGGGTAGATAACTATGTTTGCTTTCACCACAGTCTCACATTTTGCCTGTAATTTTAGAGAAAACCCAATGATTCAACAAGTTGAAGAATACAGTCAGACATGGTGGCTGTAAATTATGACATGGGATTGCCTTTCGTATCTGGGGACTTGACGTCTACACAACGAGAGAGAGATGGATGGAGCTAAATACCAAGAGATTTTAGAAGAACATGTTTCTTCTGTCAGGGAACTAAAAAGGAAATGTTGTTGGGGTTTTTTCCCAACATGAGAATCGCTTCAAGCATACCACCCGGGAGACTAAAAAATGAACTGAAGAGGAAACACATTTCTGTCCTTGAATGACCCAGTCAATCGCTGAATCTAAATCCAACAGAATTTTGCGATAAGAATTAAAGATATGGATTGGAAAACTGTGAAAAAAAAAATTTGAAAAATATATTGGACAAGATACAAAAATGGTGACGAATTACACAAAACTCTTTTTAGATTGTCATCTATACATATATAAAGGGCAGTTGTGTGTATGTATGTATGTATGTATGTATGTATGTCCGGAGGAAACTACGAAAATAAAACAATTAATGATAGATTAAATATAGTTACACATTCACTATCACCAGATCTTGCTTTTTGATAAAAAATAATGAAGATTTGATTTATATTCGTGAACGGATTAAAAAATAAAATTTAAATGATAACAGCATAGAATTTTTTTTTCTTTTTTTTTTGCATTTAATACTGTAAATAGTGGACATTAATTTTTCTTTTTAGAGAGGCTGGATCAACGCAAGTTCTTTATTACGCGTGGATCTTGATGGGGCATCCTGTGGGGATCCAAATCACGATTCAGTACTAATAGACCTGCGAGACTAACTTAAAAAAATTCCCCCTCAACCCAGGCGACGCCGGGTAGCCGCTTCTAGTAACAAATAAGGGCTAGGTGATTTGATATAAACTATTAGGATATACTACAGTATGATAATAATTTAATTCTTACAACGTTTGATATGTTTATTTAAGAGCTATTGCAAAATACTTCAATATGTAAAATGTATAATAACCTTGAGTTAACTTTCTCTCACTTCTTTTTTTCTTTCTTTCCTTCTTTTCCTCTTTTCATTATGTTCGATTGAAACAGATTAGCGTTATCGCTTCCGCATGCACACCTCCTTCTCTATCTTTCCATACTCTCTTTCTGTCTTTCTTTCTTTTTTATTATATTTCTCTGTGTAGCATGTACTTTTCTTTCTTTCTTATAATAAAAACGGAATGGTCCATTATCTAGCTGAGGTGATAACACCATAAGAAATAAGAATTCAGTGGGTAAGCAACACCAGATAATCAGGTTTTACAATTTTTGCATTTCATCTTGGACGATTTGGACGGTCTTGTTTTTAACTTGACGGAGATCCAAGATGATAATGGTCGTACAATTAAGGAACATGAGTATTAATATAAATTAAATTAATTTCTCTGAATGTTTGAGATGAGGCTTGAAGATTAGTATTATCTGCGTTATTCGGACTATTGTCCCTATCTTCATTGTTATTTGTACAACGTTTCGGCCGATATACCCTCCGGCCTTCTTAAGAAATACCTGAAGAAATGAGGGCATATCGGCCGAAACGTTGTACAAATAACAATGAAGATGGGGACAATAGTCCGAATAACGCAGATAATACTAAATTAAATTAAATATTAATGTGCTTTCCTTAAAGCTTTAAGCCCTACCTTCCTGATTGGTTGGAATTTGTAATGTTTGAATGACTATTCAGAAGACCCTTATGGCAAGCCCCACCCCTTTTTATCATATGGATGCTAGAAGGCGGTGGCTGCGGGTCTACATGTCCTGGGAATGACGTTAAACTCAATCTGATGGTGAGGTTCCAGTTCTGGAGGTTTGGGGAATGTGGAGCACCCCTTCATCACCATTGCTCCCTGGTCCACTCTGACCCGGAGTGGTAGTACCTGTTGGGGTCCCATCTATGGGTTAAATAGAAAAATGTATTTATAAAAAAATTGTATTATCCATTAAGAATTGATTTATTTCAAAACTTTATCGGCATTAAATGACCCACTGAGGTTGATATGCCGTAAAACAAAACGAACCAAACCAAATATTCAGAAGAGGATTTGTCAGGCATATAAACCTGCCACTGGGGATCTAAGGGTTTATGGAACTAAATAATTTCTTTTTTGCGATTCAATCTAAATATTAATACTGTTATTCCTTAATCTTCCGACCGTTTTATATTATACTGTGTTCCTTAATTGTACGACCGTTATCATCCTGCAACACCCTCTGGTTAAAAATTAGTCTGTCCAAATCGTCAAAGATAAAATGCAAAAACGGGAAATGGTAAATGCAAATACCCTTGTCCAGGATTTGAACTCGCGTCGATGTCCTACAATCATATATACATGTTCATTTATACATTCGTACAGAGAGTTAGATACACTATTTTTCAATTTCATATACATGTACGAGTTCGTCTGCATGTGTGTGTGTATGTGTGTGTGCGTGTGTGTGTATGTGTGTGTGTGTGTGTGTGTATGCGTGTGTGTGCTTGTCTGCACGTGTGCGAGCATGTGTTTATGTGCATAAAGACCAAGATAAAAACGATACACGTCATAACATGTCTGAGAAAAAGAAACGAAAAACTAACCGACTTCCAACGGCTCTACATTTTCTAATCATATATCGTTTGTTCTAATCTCGGGTTATCTATCTCTCACCTCTCTCTCTCTCTCTCTCTCTCTCTCTATATATATATATATATATATATATATATATATATATATATTCCTCTCTCTCTCTCTCTCTCTCTCTCTCTCTCTCTCTCTCTCTCTCTCTCTCTCTCTCTCTCTTCTCGCTATTCCCCCTCTCTCTATCTTCCTCTTCCGTTTCTCTTTCTACATATATATATATGTGTTTATGTATACATATATCCCTCTCCTCTCTCTCTCTCTCTCTCTCTCTCTCCTCTCTCTCTCTTCCCTTTCTCTGTATCTCTCTCATTCCCATTCTCTTCTTCCATCTCTCTCTCTCTCTCTCTCTCTCTCTCTATTCCCCTCTCTCTATCTTCCTCTTCCGTTTCTCTTTCTACATATACATATGTGTGTATGTATACAGATATCCCCCTCTCTCCCTCTCTCCTCTCTCTCTCTCTCTCTCTCTCTCTCTCTCTCTTCTTTTCTGTATCTCTCTCATTCCCATTCTCTTATTCCATCTCTCTCTCTCTTTCTCTCTCTCTCTCTCTCTCTCTCTCTCTCTCTCTCTCTCGCCATTCCTCTCTCTCTATCTTCCTCTTCCGTTTCTCTTTTCTACATATATATATGTGAGTATGTATACAGATATCCCCCCCTCTCTCTCTCTCTCTCTCTCTCTCTCTCTCTCTCTCTCTCTCTCTCTCTCTCTCTCTCTCTCTCTTGTTTGACATCATCTTCAAATCTATCGTCTCGTATATCTACAGCCTTCTTTGAATCTTGCTTATCAGAGCAGGAATTCATTTGTCGAATTCTTTGTTCACCCCACACTTGATTTTCCTTCCAACTTTACCTTCCTTCCAATCATCTTTTATCGTTGTTATTATTGTTGTTGTTGTTGTTGTTGTTGTTGTTCTTCTTCTTCTTCTCTCTTCTTCTTTTTCTTCTTCTTCTTCTTCTTCTTCTGTCTTGGTTCTTGTTAACTTGTCATTATTTTCCGAATATATTTATTAAAGGAGGAAGCAGGTTATTTACTTTTCAGTACAAGAATTTATTGTTGTTATCAAGAACTTGTTAAAACAAAACTTAGATGAGAAGGAACTCCCAGTAGCGAAATAAACTCACTATTAATAGAGTGCAAGATAACAAAGATACTTTCGTTAAATCGAACCTAACGGACGTAAATTCCACCGCCGAAAGAAAGAAAAAAATTCCAAAAATCAGGGAATTAGCCGAATTTAATGAAATTTTCAGTCACATATCAATGAATAAAAAAGATAATGCACCAGTTATTTTATTTAAAAGCTTTTACATTTTTTTCAGGTCAGTTAACTTTGGACCACGTATCTTTGAGAATCTGTGTTACGCCTCAAAGATACGAGGTTCAAAGTTAACTGACTTGAAAAAATGTAAAAGTTTTTAAATAAAATAACTGGTGCATTATATTTTTTATTCATTGATATATCAACACTGAAAATTTCATTAAATTCGGTTAATTCCCTGATTTTTGGTATTTTTTTTCTTTCGGCGGGGTGACATACATGGTGGAATTTAGGTCCGTTAAGTTCGATTTAACCGATACTTTTATATTCGATATATAAACTTAGGTACCATTCCATGCTTTTAGACCCCCCTCGGCTGGGACTGTAGAATACACTGACTGCACCCCTGTAGAGGATAAGAACACCTCAATGCCTGAGGACAGGATTGTAGTGGCTGAGTGGTCTGTTAGCTGAGCACCAAGTGGTCCCGCGACATGCAACACTCCAATTCGGCCTTTACTTGGGCTAGATGGGCGATCGGAGATGTCCCATCCGATTAATCGGCTGGTCATATCAAGCCCTAGTTCCTATATGCTTGTCCCAAACGGATTCTTCAAAATACTTATGGCAAATACCGACCCCTTTTTATCATATACGTGCTAGAAAGCGATTGTTGAGGGTCAACCACCAGTATTTATTGATACAAATGAACTTAAATTCAACCAATTTATTAATACACATGAAGATAAACAAAGTTAAACAAATCACGCATACACACAATCACACACACACATACACACACACACACGCGCGCACGCATATATATATATTATTATTTATATTTTTTGTTTGAAGGCAATTACAATGCGTATATCGCATAAAATTCGATAATTATAGTAAATAAACATAAGCGAATTTCGGCAAAGGATCGTTCGGTCTGTAGAACATCGTACAGACTGTTTCGACTTTATTAAGTCTCATCAGCAATGTATACTAACGATTTCCCTATGGTTTCTGACTATGCCTGTTGAGGTCCCGGTTTCGATTTCTGTCGGAGGAAAACCGTTAGTATACATCGCTGATGAGACTTGATAAAGTCGAAACAGTCTGTACGATGTTCTACAGACCAAACGATCCTTTGCCGAAATTCACTTATCATGTTTATTTATTATAATTATCGAATTTTATGCGATATACGCATTGTAATTGCCTTCAAGCAACAAAAAAATATAAATAATAATATATTCAACAATGCTTCTAAAAAACAAACATCTAAAAAATCTTTATATATATATATATTGTGACATAACCCACAAGAGTTGATATGTCATTAAACACGAACCAACCAACCAACCAACCAACCAATAATGCCCTTAGAACATCAAGTGAGAACCAAATTTATTTTTTGTTATATACACACACACAGATATATATATATATATTATATAATATTATATATTATTATAATAGAGATTGTGGGTTTGTCTGTCTGTAACCGAAACTATATTACTATACAAGTCACAATTCCCTTTGTTATCTGCATCCCATTCTCCATGATTTTATTTTTATTTAAACCTCAATTATTAATAAAATTGTTTTACATTATTAATACAGTTGACTATATCTACATACTAATAACATGCAACTGAATTTATATATACAACAAAATAGCGGTTTACAGTGTGAATGGGAAGGCTAATTTGCATATTGATATTAGAAATTTGATTTTAATAAATGTATGCTTAGTTTTATAGATTTCTAATTGTTTGGTTTTCTCTTAATGAATATGAGCAACAATCTCTGGGATAAATCTTAAAAGAAATCCATTAACAAGAAGAAATAACAGTAATTTTATTCTTTACTTCCTATTTTAACTCAATAGTTAAATTAGGAAAACTTACCAATGAAAGACGGGAGTAATGGAAAATGATGGAAGAGTTAGTTTCAAAGTTGTTCTATTTTCCAATCATACCCCCTCTGTTCCAAATCTTTTTATCTGGATTTTTATTCAGTTTCATTAGCCTTTCTAATTTAATATGATATTTTATTATATTAAAACTTAAATACTTGCACCCGGAGGGTGCATAAATTTGCTAGTATATTTGTATATATATATGATTTGTTAAAAATAATTTTCAGTAACTCAGGGTCAGAGTGGATCTGTGAGTTTATGGTAATAAAGGGGTACTCCACACAGCCCATTTCTCCTGGACTGAAATCCCTAGACTTCATTGGTTTTAAACCTAGGCGGAGGTGCTTATTGAAATGAATATAGAATAACCTAGGACCGCAACACTGAAATACTGAGGTGAATAGATAGAAAACTTTGAAATATTCCATCATACAGGTAAAAATACCAAGAAAATTTGGTAGAGCCGGGTGGGCAAATTTGGTTAGCAAAGAATTCTTTACAATCTTCCGTGTGTCGTTTATGTTAATTTCAAGTCATAGTTAAGAAAGATGAAAAGGCGAATCACTAGATAAATTGCATGGTTTATATTCATTATTCTTTATCTAAAAATATGACTATAATATATTTTTAGTCTGGTCAACCCGAGTTCAAAACAAAATAAAGGATAAGGCAGTTAATAACCACACAATATGAAGAAAAGGAAGGAAGACGAGGAAGAAGAAAAAATGAAAAATAAAAAGAAGAAGAAAGAAGAAGAAAAAATAAGAGAAAGAAAGAAAGAAAGAAAGAAAGAAGAAGAAGAAGAAGAAGAAGAAGAAGAAGAAGAAGAAGAAGAAATAAAAAAAAAGACAGGAGATTAAAAAAGGAGAAGAAAAGGGTGAGACAAAAATAAAGTAAGGGGAAAGATAACGAGGATAGAAAATGAAAGAAGAGATTAAGAAGACGGAAAATAAAGGAAAATATCAGACGAGAAAAGAAAAAGTTACAGACAAAAAACAAAGACCAAAAAATATCAAAAAACAAATAATCAGACGAAAAGCAAAAAAAAAAAAAAAAAAGATGAAGAAGATGAAGAAGACGGCATTCAGACGGGTACGTTGGTTATGGGATGAAGGGTAACGCCTGAACATTTAATTGCATTTTGAATCTTGGGTTAAAAGTTTATGTCAGTCAAGCAAAACAAGAATGTTCAGAATGTTTCGGGTCATTGTCAGTTGACCTTTACCATTCTGCTGGTTGGATTCTGTCTTTGGAATCAGTGGATGTCAGAACGGGGTGGAGTTGGGGATACTCTTGACTCAGAGAAATTGGAACAAAACTGAGTTGAGAGAAAATATATGTAGATAGCAGATGCATGGTTGACAAAAAGTTGATAACCTTAGATTGAAATATTCTAAGATTTTACTAGAATGAACTATTACATTGGATAAATAGGCTGTTTATTAGTTTATTAGTATATGTATATATATATCATCATCATCATCATCATCATGTCGCGCGCGCAGCACGGATATCCATGACAATCTTTCGCCAACCTTCCCTATTACTCATGGCCCCTGGGAGGTCCTCTGTGCAGCATCCAGAGTCCTCGCATAGTTGGTCAATGTAGGTCCTTAGCGGGCGTCCTACGTTAGCATGTCCATGTGTTGGCTTCCACAGGAGAACGTCGCTCATCCCCGCTTCTCCAGCAGTGTCCTGCATGTCTAGTCCGTCTCACCCGGTTTGTGAGATGGGGGGCAGGTGACCATATAGTTGCTTCTTTGTGGGGTGCTGCTTCCATGATTTGTTCCGGACTGCTCGCAGCATTTTTGTGCAGGTACATGGACGAAAGGATGCATCCTTCCATATATATATATATATATATATATATATATATATATATATATATATATATCAATAAGTCATCTACAGACACGTGCTTCGGCGTTTCACGCCTCTTCAGTGTGGCTAGACACAACAACTATCTTTGGCTAGGGCCGAACTCCGACTGACTGTTTGCCAACCTGATATCTTATCCCCTCGGCCAATGACAGCTGCTGTAACGGGGCTGGTGTTTAAACTATTAAATACATAGGTTTGTTTATATTTTTACGGTCACAGAGAGATCTAGTTTGTGGATAAACGA
>CM042156.1:47167166-47169666 GCA_023376005.1 Doryteuthis pealeii | reverse complement strand
GTATTTGGCATAAAATAACCCAATGGGTTGACATACCATAAAAAAAAACAACCAAACAACCAACCTGAAGAAGGCAGGAGGATACTGCAGCCGAAACGTTGTGTTTTTACATACCACTATAAAGATCAGGACACCAGTCCGAAAAAAATCAAAATAATACAAATTCAGATAAATATTATTAGTTTTTATTTTTATTATTTTTTTTTTTGCCTGGTGGAATCAAAATTCCTCCTCTGTGTTAATAGAATATTTACAACAAATAGTTGATCTACTAGTCTTGCATATCGTGCAACGGAAGAAAAATCTTCCAGCATTGAAGTCCAGCAGGAGGCTATAGAACACTAGTAGATTACTGTTATGAATTATTTGATAAATCAATTCTTTTGATTGGTTGATTGATTTAGTATTTAATCGATCTTCGGGACTAGCTTGCTAACCATTGCACCACGATGAGACGCACTTAGATATTCATGTTGCATACTCATACGCATATACCCATGTTGGGTACATACACAAGTGTTCTTTTACTGGGGGAGGGTGAGAGATAGACACAGTTAGATAGAGAGATGCATAACTTACTTCTTTGGCCATTCGTGATCTCTAGTCGCTTCTATTTCTCTGTTCTTGCTGGTTGGTCGTCCTTGATTCATTTCTTCTTCTAGGTCAGTCTTGTTGCCAAGACATTCATCAACGACAAAACCACATTATTTATTTAAATCTTTATTTACTTAACTAACATCTTCCTCTAATTAAACACAGCGTGCGTGTGCAGTGAGCCCCAGCTAAGGCAGATAGGCCTTATCTGCCTGACGTCCAAGCTGAAACTGAGAGCCAACCAGTTCTGTAATATTCCATGGAAAGTCCCGGCCGTGATATGAAAAGGGGCCATCCCTTCAGAAATACAGGGGGTTGACAATAATCTATGCATAGATTATGTAAGATTCATATGTACATATATGGGTTGCTTTATGTTTGTAGATATGTTCATCTCTTAAATAAAATTCATGGGGAGTATGGATAAAACCCGCTCGCTTGCCTGTTGACCAAGCGAAAGCAGTAAGAAAACGAATGGAGAAATAGAAAGGGCGTCAGAAACTCGGCCGCATAACAGGATTAAAAGTTGAAAACAAATACTCAGTAGCAACAGCAAAATGGGGCTATATTTTCCGGGAGGAAATGAATAAGACGTTAAACTGAAAAGAAAAGTTATTTTTGTGTACGCCTTCGTGAACGAGAATGTTTTTGCAAAGGAAAAGTAATTGTAGTAGGAAAGTCTTGTAAGTGAACACATTGTATGTGTATTTTACTTAATCGACAAGAATCTTGTTTGGTTTGTTCTGCAGTGTGGCCTGTCCACGAATTAGTTAATTACCGGACCTCCCACTTTGCTGAATTGAGACAAGGTAATTTTAATCTGGAACAACGCACAAATCGAAGCTCAAGCGATGGTCATGCAAAAAAGGAAGCTTAATTGTTTACATTTTTTTAATAGTAAACAAGTTGATAAAAAAGACCCAACCCTTTTTATCATATGGGTGCTCAAGGCGGTGACTGAGGGTCTACATGTCCTGGGAATGACGTTAAACTCTGTCTGATGGTGAGGTTTCAGTTTTGGAGGTTTGGGGAATGTTGAGCACCCCTTCATCACCATTGCTCCCTGGTCCACTCTGACCCGGAGTGGTAGTACCTGTTAGGGTCCCATCTATGGGTTGAATAGGAAAACATGAGTTGGTAAACAAAATTGTATTATCCATTAAGAATTGATTTATTTCAAAACTCTATCGGCATTAAATGACCCACTGAGGTTGATATGCCACAAAACAAAACAAACTGATAAAAAAAAGAGTGGCGAATCAAGAATGATGAAATGTGAAGAATACTAATAAGATTCTTGTCAAAGACAGGGAAAAGAGGTCTGTTTTTATTGACCTAAAATCTTATTATAATGGAGATTGTGTGTTTTTCTGTCTGTAACCGAAACTATATTACTACTCAAGTCACAATTCCCTTAGTTATTTACGTCACATTCTCCATGATTCTATTTCTAATAAACCTCAATTAATAATAAAACTGTTTGACATTATTAATACTGTTGGCCTTACCCAAATACTAATAACATGCAATTGTATTTATATATACAACAAAATACCAGTTTTCAGTGTAAACGTATAGCTAATTTGCATATTGATATTAAAAAAACTGATTTTAATAAAAATGTGCTTGGTATTATTGATTTCTAATTGTTTGGTTTTATCTTAATGAATATGAGTAAAAATCTCTTCAATAAATCCTAAAAGAAATTCATTAACAAGAAGAAATAACTGTAATTTTATTCTTTACTTCCTATTTTAACTAAATAGTTAAATTAGGAAAATTTAGCATTGAAAAACAGAAGTGATGAAAGAATAAGTTTCAGTTGTTCTATTTTCCGATCATACCCCCTCCGTTTCAAATCTTTTTATCTGAATTCTTAATTAGTTTCATTAGCCTTTCTGATTTA